>JACTAT010000006.1:2898493-2912937 GCA_014526335.1 Chrysaora quinquecirrha
CCAAGCTAAAAAGAGTGGACAGACTAGTAAACTGCAAGCATGTGGAGCGTTCTAAGTTGTATATAATAATAAACATTGCTCACCTGAGTTAAGACGTGACATTTTTCACTAAGATCAAATATTGGAAAACCCCAGTCTAATAATTTATCCAATTCATTTTTGCAATCTGCAGAAGTAGCTATTTCCATTTGAATTTCGCTTGGTTGTAATGCACATGAGCTAACAGCCGATCCTCGCCGAGAACTATCACGAGATGATCTTTTCATTGCCGATTCGTCCCGAGAATTCTTACGAACTGGTGTGATTGGGGCTACATTCAGATTATCAACTTTTCTGTTTAGAGTAGGCGATTTTCGATTTTGATTTTCGGATTTTGCTGCAACTAAGCAATTACTATCGCTGCAGATATTTCTTGATTTGTTAGATGTATTTTCTGGATCGGTTTCTGGCGACTGCCAATCAGAATCGTTTGTAGCCGGTGAACAAAACGATTTACCATCCTCGGTGTTCGGTGGAAGCTTCGGCTCGTTATCGCTTGATTCATTTTCAAAGGTTTCATCATCGTCTGCATTGTCGCCTGAATCATCATCGATGAAATTAGAGTCTGCACAGGTCAGTTCAGTTTTGAATATCGAGTCGCCTTCCTCCCCCTCTAACTGTTCCTTGAGAAGGGAGTTCCTCCTGACCACAGGGGGAGAGGCTTGACAGAATGATCGTGATTTTATAAATTCACGACGAATTTCAGGCGTGTATTGCATTCCAGCAAATGATTTAGCTCGGTTTGGCTTCGGACTTGGACTCGGGGTTCGGCTAGGTTGATTTCGGTCCTCCTGTGTGTTTGAGGAGCTTCCACGACGATATTCGATATCTAAGCTTGGCATCCCTGTGGCAGATGTTGTTGTTGTGTAGCTGCTCGACATACGCCGTGAACCCACTCCAAGCTGGCGTGACAGACGCTGTTGAAGAGATGATCAAGGATAAAACAGCCCAAGTATATTAAAGAATAATATTAAAGTAATTCGGAACTTTTTTGGACTTCTTGCGTTGGACTTAATTAGCGATCTCGATTTGGTGTTAGTCTATGTTTAATGAGCCATAACTGGGACTCAGGTAATAAGTCTATGCTTCCATCAAAAATCAAATGCACATGGAAACGAGGCTTCTTCGCTGCAGCGTCAAAGCGATACGAGCCCTCTTCTGCGGTCGTTTTAGGACTACTTCTTGTAAATGATTTTAAGCAAACAACGAAAATGCTTGATTGGTAACTAATATCTTTTTGCAGAACGAATAGCAACGTTGTCTTTCAAAGAATTTTAGACATGGCGAATTTAGGCCATCAAATTGACTTATCAATGGTGTCACTGTCACCATGGTAATTATGAAAGCGAGACAGAAAAGTTAGTCCAGCAAGAGAACCATTCAATCATCTTAGAGCGTCCAAGCGATTTATCTTAATAGCGATAACTTCGACTCACGATCAAACGGTTATCTTTCAGGACTTTAGGTTATTAGGGGCTGATTATAAGAGAGTTTTCAGTCCGGGATAGAAACTCAGCCCGGTTAATCTCTCTGCAAAATTGATTTTGTGATTACATGAGATCATTTCAGCCCGGTTTGAAAACTAAGCTCGGGCTGGAATTCGAGCCCTCCTTCATCTTGGCAGACTACGATTTCCAGGCCGCTTAAACGGACTGAGTTTTATCATTTTATCGCAAATATTTCCACCCTGGGTTGAAAAACTTTCTTGCGCAAGTCCAGTTCGACTTTGGCTTCATTTTCGTGCCAAAACGTTTCAATTTTGGCGCCATTTTACTTTAGGTTTTTTATTTCAGTTTGGCTGAAAAAATGGAAAGGTTCATATAATTGAATGACAGTTTCAAACAGGCTAACTGGGCCGAAATTCCAGCCTGAGCTGAAAACTCTCATATAATCAACCCCTAAGGCCCTGGCAAAACCATCAACATTCTTTGTCAAACATTTGAAATTGGCTTGTCTGGCAATATGTTTCACCGTTTGGCCTCATCTCAAACATTGCTCGTCAAACATGTGCTTGCGTCAAACAAAAAATGTTTCTGAATTTCTGCTTATTCACACTTGTTAAGCAATGTTTTGTGACGTGGCAAAACGGTCAAGCGTTGCTTGATATGCAAATTATAAATGTTTAACAAAAAATCTTTGATCGTTTGGCCAGGGATCAAGTCTAGTCTACTGTCTACTTACATTTTTGAGGGAGTACGGAGTATCATCCTTGAGATCAGGCTGGTCTTTCACGCTAGCCTCGTCTACCTGTACTTGTGTCTTCTCTAGCACTGTGACCAACGGACTTGAAAACGAGTTTCGATTGAAGCTCTGTTGCAGAAGAGGTGACAGCATATCACTGATGATTCTCAGAGCTCCCGACACGCTTTGCGGGATAGAAGGATCAGCTAGTAGGTCGACGATCATACCATGAGCCTCTCCAAGAGTTGTAAGATCCACAGATGATACACTCAGCCTCTGAAAGAATAATAATGATCAATGGTAATGACGATAATTAATGATTAAACCAATGTAAATTTTAGGTTCGCTTTTTGGGTGCAATCATGGGTGGTTAGACACTGCAAGGGTACATAAATCTTATGATATGAAAGAGACTTTTTTCTGCATTATATCGTCTTTTGCTCTTTCCTATATCCTTCAACAACCACAAATTGAGCTTAAAAAGGAGCCCAAGCTTGACTTAGCCACCATTTTGAAAGTTTTACAGCGAAGGGAGAACATCAGGTCTTCAATATCTCCTCCGCAGAAGCAAAAACATTTTTCCTCCGCATACACATGCGGTGTCTAACCATCCATGATGCAATTATAGCTACCTCCTTCGAAGTTGACATAAGTAAATGTTTAATTTTGCAGAGGGGGTTTATAAAGACCAGAGTTTTTCTTAACTTAGGGGTGACTTTATTTTGGGAGCGTGAATGGGGGGAGGGGCGTGAAAAGGGGAGCTCTCCACATTCGACACGGCGAGTCGCGTATTTTGGCTAAAATATCTCTGGAGTGTTCTGCGACAAAGGAGTACATTAACTGAACCAAAAACCGAAGTTTACCGAAGCAAGCCCGAGAGCTTATCGCACCAGTTGCTTCGGAAACCGAAAATTGGGGGACGTGACGTCCTGTATAACGCCCTGCCCTTTACCAGCGAAGTCTGCCAATTAGAAGCTCAGTTCAGATTTTCAAGAAACTCTTTAAAACGCTCACTACTCAAAATTTGAGAATTTCAAGACACGTCAAGTACTCGACCAATATTTTAGATTTTTTAAAAAATACGAAGACACAATAGTGCTAGGTGAAAGTAGACTTATAACGTAAGTCCCATTCTTCGCAAGCAGCAAAACAACAGCAACAGCAACAACAACAACCATACAGCTGTTTGCTTAGTTGTTAACATAACCGATAACAACGGCTCAAGTAATACGTCTAGGGTGAAAGTATCCTAAATGAATTGAATACTCGAAAAGTTTCTTGGAAAAAAAACTCAAAATACATTTAGAAAAAAAGAAAAGCTGAAGACAGAAAAAAGGAATTGAAAACTCGAAGGATCCTATTCAAGGACAGAATGCCTATGTAAACCTAGCATGAGTTATTGCTTTGGCGAAGGACAGTTTACATTCGCCGATCGACGTTTGAATTGAAACAAGTCGTTTTATTGATGAAATGCTTATTAATTATACAATCAGGGATTAATATTTGAGAAGCTGAATAAATATAACATTTATTGATGGTTCATTTCTTAATGAAAATTCATAATAAAAACTTTCATGTTGGCATACTTAGAGGAATGGCTATTGGATTCGGTTTGGTGTTACTGTCACAGAATAGACTTAAAACAAAAGTCTCCAGTATTCGCCCCATAGTTTTATTTTTCGCTCCATACCAGAACTGAGTGATAGTTTTCGCTATTGAATTCAATTGTCTAACACAGCCGGGGGGGGAGGTGGTTTCCAACCCCCCCCTCCATAAATTGATGTCCAGTAGAGCTAGAGCAATCAAACTTGGCACAGGCATTGGCCAATGTATAAGGGGTAATGTTGGCAAATTGGGCGTCTCCCACTTCTATTATGACGTCATTGTGACATCATAATCAAAACATGCTATCGACGTCGGTCAAAAATCGACCTTCCTTAATATCAATAGAAATCTGGAAATTTCTTTACATTTTGTTGCCAGTAACTATTTTCTCTTACCTATTTTCTCTTACCTTGCAAAGGTTTTGTCATGACCGCTTTCCATATAAGGCAATTTCACGTGAACCATTGTTATTATTTTGGGAATTTTTTTGTATCACATTGTAGCTTATACATATAGGCTTAAAGTTAGCCTGGTTTGGAAGCTTACATCCATCACACAACAAAACAGTTTCAAGAAAAGCTTGAGGGGGTGGATTCCACCCCCCCCCCGGTAGGATTAGGGTTAAACTAAATGGCCCAATGCTCAGAGTGGACCTATGCTAGGTCAAATTGAGCAACCAATGTATCCCAACTAAGCAACAACTACAATTCGAGTAATAATTCCATAGAGTTTTGATCGGGAAAAAATAATTTCGGCTTCAGAGTAGAGGGGGTAGACTTAATAGACGAGTCATAGTTTCCACTCGTTTCCAGGCCTATTTGATAGATCCTACGTAATCGGAGTAGCAGGCCATCCAATTCAATTTCTTATGTTAATCACCGTTGCTCCTGCTGAAGTTTGCTTGATGCTTGATGTTTGCTTGATGTTTGCGACGATTAGGACTTTCGTAATGAGTCTAGTTTTGGGGCATGGATAAGAGCTGAGGCTGAATTAATAAAAAAGAGGCCATATTACGAAATTGATTTTAAGGCAATGTAGACTAGTTACACGAGTCCCAATCTTTGCAAATAGCAACAACAAGAACAACAACCACACAGCTGTCTCCTCAGAGTGGTTTGAGCGTCCAGCATAGACTCAATAGCGATGACTACGACTCATGTAATAAGTCTAAAGGCAATGAGCTTAGGGACGATAATATTCGTCTGTTGTTCGGGGGTATCTCCTGTAAAGAAATGCCTGCTAATTAAGGTTGGAATTCATCACCTAATGAGACGGCATACCGATTGTATTTTAGGATGGTAGCATTACACAATAGTTTCTTTGTGATTAAAGGTGTGTCTGGACTTCAAACGTATACACTCTTTTTTTATAAGAAACTAAGATTTTTTCAGTACTGAAAGTTTCTTAGTTTTTGGACAATTTTGGTACTGAAAGTTTCTTAGCAGTTTCTTAGGGATCACATTTTTAGTGCTAAAACAGGTAATTGGCGCTTACATTTGACAAATACAAGAAGCAATGTAATTCACGTTTACATCAGCTGTTCTTTAGGCACTTATGGTGTAACTGAAGTTCGTTTTTCGATGGCATATTTCTAATTCTAATGATTGTTTAGACCTGTGAGTTTCTTATCATTTTGGGTCAAGTACTGAAAGTTTCTTAACCAATATTGATCTCAGTACTGAGTATCTTATAAACGGGTTTCTTATTTAAAAAAAAAAGAGTGCAACCGAAAATCAAATCATATCACAGATGAAATTAACTATGCAAGTACCAGGCGTTAAATTAGGGCAAAAGCTTAAATATGGAAATGAGGCCAATGAAATGAAGGATTAGAAAAATAGCCACAATGATGGGGAAATTTCAGAAGCGAAAATTAAATTTCTATGAATGCATCATTTATATAAATATGTATTTAAAATGTGGTTTTATGATAAAACGTGAATTTGACACAGTGGTAGCAGCTATGGTTTTACCTCTTGAATTTTTATCATGACTAAACCAGACTTAGAATTATCAATTCTTCTGTTTTTACGAGGTAAACAGTACGCTATGTTTAGTCAATGCGCGTCTCTATGTTAATACGCATTCATTCCGTTAATTATACACATACGACTTGCTCTTTGTACGAACCTGAAGTACCAGATAAAACATATTGGATGTCACAGCTATTGCTATTTAGTTGAATTGTTGGACGATCCAACTACTGAGCAATTAGTTCCACTTAGACTAATTACATAAGTCCAACTCTTCGCAAATAACAACAGCAACAACCTTGAAGTCGCATGTTCCCCAGACTGAAAAATTCTTCTGAAAAATTCATCATCGTCATCACCATCATGATAATCATAGCTATCAGCATTATACTATTATCATCATCAGCATTATTACCATAATCATCATCATTATCAACATTATCGTCATCATAATCATCATCATAATCATCATTCACATCAACAATATCATGATCATCACCCGTCATCATTGTCATCATCAACATCAACATCATCATCATCATCATCATCAACATCATCGTCATCATCAACATCATCGTCATCACCATCATTATCACCACCATCATCATCAGCCTCATTATCATCATCATCATCATCGCCATCATCATCATCATCATCATTATCAACCATTATCGTTATTATCATCATTCATTCTCGAAGAAAATCTCGGGGAAAAGATCATTCTGTCACAAAGCACACATCGGCGACTATCGCAGACGCTTCGGGGACCGCTTCACCATATATAAAGAACCAGGCTTACGGCTTAAGACTACTCTCTTGATTTTGTGAAATGGGCTGATGAAGCTGAAGGAATTAAGAATGTGTTAATGACATTGCGTGACATTTAAATCGATAACAGGTATAATTAATTTATCTTAATCTGGGAAAAAATAATCATAAAAATCTCATTAATGGTTTGAAGAAGCTTGTTGATACTGAATGAGCATTGACGGGTGTTCAATACTTATCAACGCCCTCATCATCATCATCATCATCATCATCATCATCATCATCATCATCATCATCATCATCATCATCATCATCATCATCATCATCATCATCATCATCATCATCATCATCATCATCATCATCATCATCATCATCATCATCATCATCATCATCATCATAATAGGATGATGGTTCAAACATGGCAAAATACGGTAATCTGGATCTTATGCTACATTAGCTAAGTAAGGCCAAAGCAAAAATACAAGAAATCTATTCATTCATAAAGAACAAGCTGCCCTCGATTAAAAAAATCAAGTTGTATGATCAAAAACAACCGCGTTTATAATCATTATTCATCGATAAAATGACGATAAAATAATTTGACCACGAAAACAAGTCGGGTGGTGGTAGGGTGGTTTTGGTGGTGATTCCGTTCCTTCCTATCTCGCCTCACCATTTATATAGAATGATCTGAATTTAATGATACAGTAACGAAGTCCAGAGCAAAGCAAAAAAAATCTTTTCATTCACATCGAATATGCTGCCCCAAATATAGCCTGGTCGAAAACAACCGCGTTTATAATCATTATTCATCAAAAATAAAAATAATTAGACAAAAACAAGTCCTTATATAGAATCATCTGAATTTAATGTGATACAGTGACGAAGTCAAAAGCAAAAATAAAAAAATCTGCTCAGTGACAAAGAACAAGCTGCCCCCAATTAAGAGAATACAGTTGTATGATCGAAAACAACTGCGTTTACAATTATTAGCTATTCATCAAAGTAAAAAATTGACAAAAACAAGTCCTTATATAGAATCATCTAAATTTAATGTGATACAGTAACAAAGTCCAAAGCAAATATAAAAAATCTGTTCAGTCAAAAAAGAACAAGCTGCCCCCAATTAAGAGAATACAGTTGTATGATCGAAAACAACTGTGTTTACAATTATTAGCTATTCATAAAAGTATAAAAATTGACAAAAACAACTCCTTATATAGAATCATCGTCATCTGAATTTAATGTGACACAATAACGAAGACCAAAGCAAAAATAAGAAAAAAATCTGTTCATTCAAATAGAACAAGCTGCCCTCAATTAAGAGAATACAGTTGCATGATCGAAAACAACTGCGTTTACAATTATGAGATATTCATCAAAGTAAAAAATTGACAAAAACAAGTCCTTATACAGAATCATCTGAATTTAATGTGATATACTAACGAAGTCCGAGTACCGCCCCTCCCCCTAGATTTAATTCACAAGTCTCAGTTCCGCTCATAAAATCTGGACCAACAACAACAGCAATTCGATACACTGACACTCATATTCTTAAAATGTTTAAAAGCGGCCAGTTTTTGATTAAACTTGTCTTCCAAATTCGGCCATTTCAGTTTGCTGCTCACTGATTGGTTAGATTTTGTTCTATCGTTCGATCTGACGAAGAATCCAATCGCAATAAACGTTGGAGGAAGTAAATAAGCCAGTAAAAATGAATGCAGCAAATAAAGTGCTGCAATCTGATTGGCTCCATCAATTTTCGGTGGACAGTGGCCGCTTTTTTCATGCCACGAGTCCCAGATTGAGCAGCTTTCCAACAACAACAACAACAACAACATCTAAAGATGGTAGCTGCGATAACTGGGACTCGTGTAGTTAGAGAGTCTACCGCCACCCCCTTTCTACAAGGAGACACAAGAGTGCTCATGGTCTGATTTCTTATTTACACAGAAAGAGAATAGGCCACAGGTTGTTTTTAAATGTTGTTTAATGTCGCTCAGGATCAAATTGAATTCAATTTGATATGAAATGAAACAATTGTTAACAAATAATTTTTAGACTAAACATTTCTCGGTAATTCTTCGCAAACCTATAACACCTATTGCTTAGCTTGCATAAAAGATATGTTACGTGCATATTTTGCCCCGGTCCGTGTTAGTTTGGATAGGTATTTTTCGCTGGTTACTACGAAAACTCTGAAGATATGATATTCCTACACACTAAAGTGTTATAAAATATGTTTGAATACTAAGGCCCTGGCCAAACGATCAAACATTGTTGGTCCAACATTTGAAATTTGCTTTACAAAAAATGTTTAGCCGTTTTTCCATGTCCAAAAACATTGCTGTTCAAAACTTTGGAACAACGAAGTCATTGATTATGCGCAAGCAAGAGCGCCTTGCTGCTAAGAAATGTTGCTAGGTGGTGAAATGATGCAAGTTTTGCAGTTTGTCAAAACAAAAGAAATGTTTGACAAACAATGTTGGAAAAGCGGCCTAAGGATAAAAAATGTTGGACGAGCAATGTTTTTGGACTTTGGACGAGCAATGTTTAAGGAACATACATGTGGGAGGCCTGAAAATTTAAAGAACTTATACTACTAAAGAGAAAATCATTAAAGAACTTTTGAATGTTAAATACTTTATCACTGCAAATAATTAAGAATTAGAAAGCCGGTTCCATTCATTTGCAGTCGAAAATCACATAAGTTGTACGCTAAGCATGTATCCAATGTTTTTTTTTAGTAGTCTTGAGCTTTGCTCACATGCAAACGTCTCTCTTTTATTGTTAAGACCACTGTATGTGCAGTTAAAGTTAAGGAACTATTAAGGAGCTTTTAGTACTACGATTGCCTCAAAAGAGGCCCAAAATATAGGCCCTAAGGTAGGTTCCTTATAAAAAAAAGCGTGTAGTACCTTAAGGCCCTGGTCAAACGGTGAAACATTTTTGTCAAACATTTGAAATTTTTCTTCTCAAGCAATGTTTGATCATTTGGCCGCCTTTCCAACATTGTTTGACAAACATTTCTTTTGTTATTGTCAAACAAGACCAACTTGAAACATTTCGACACCTAGCAACATTTCTTGGAGAAAAGGCGTTCGTGCTTGCATTAACAATGGATTCGTTGTTCCAAAATGCTGGACAGCAATGCTTTGGCACGTTACCAAACGGTCAAATATTTGTTGCAAAGCAAATTTCAAATGTTGGACCAACAATGTTTGATCGTTTGGCCAGGGCCTAAAATTTTCTGAAGTTTTGCGAATTTTCAGCCGCTTGTTCCTAACAAGGGTGCTCCTTATAAAGGAACAAAAAAACTTGTAATTTCCCATGTATTTTTATGTGAATGTACTCTCTGACTTCACAGAACACGCTGATGTCGAACGAATCAATTATTAACATCATGTCGGGAAAGTGGAGCCGCGAAAGCAAATTTTTCAACGAGCAAAAGATCACATTTGCGCAATATCACAAACATGGACGCTATAGAGAAGCAGGTGATTCGGAACTTGAAAGCAAACAACAGCGAAAGACACTAACTTTTTACGCACAACTCTTCGGCCTGGAAATCCGCTCATCTCTGCACATGCAGAATATTTGGCTATCTGTCGTAAATCGGAAATCCTCGGCGTTTTGAGATACCTGCAACTACGTTGGCGGAATTAGCTATCTATTTTTGAATCTCGGTTTTAATTAGAGGCTTCAGGATTATAGAATTGTGTAGAAACAAAACTGAAGACGGCCTTATAGCAGAAACTTGCACGAAGAAGCAAGGCTAAACTGAGTTCACGTCTCATGTACCAATAGGACGACAACCTTGACGGATAGAGGCAAGGTTCTCAGCTCCGAAATCTGAATTATATATTTTTTTAATTCTACAGAGAATCTCGTGCGATGTCATTTAGAATAAAGGTCTGTCTAAAAGTACAGAACCTAACCCCCCGCCCCAAGAAATCCATCTCTTCCCAACAAGGAAATTTAAGATGCTGTGAATTGACTGGGGGTAGATTTGGCACCCGATTTATCAGAACATGAATGCAATACGCAGTGATAATAGTGCTTTCACCGGAAGTGTTTGCAAGCAAGGAAACTATTCATACAGTAAAGCATCAGAGGGTACGCCAAGGATCCTCGCTTGGAACAATGATTTTGATTCTTAGCTGCAGACAGCAAAAAATGCAAGGGCGAATGAGAGAGCCATATGCCACAATAGTAAAGCAATGATGATTGTTCTGAAAGCCCCTCAGCAAAAGGAGACTATTCATAGAGTAAAAAATTAGAGGGTACACCAAGGATCCTCGCTTGGAACAATGATTTTGATTCTTAGCTGCAGATAGCAAAAAATGCAAGGGCGAATGAGAGAGCCATATGCCACAATAGTAAAGCAATGATGATTGTTCTGAAAGCCCCTCAGCAAAAGGAGACTATTCATAGAGTAAAAAATTAGAGGGTACACCAAGGATCCTCGCTTGGAACAATGATTTTGATTCTTAGCTGGCTTGGAACAATGATTTTGATTCTTAGCTGCAGATAGCAAAAAATGCAAGGGCGAATGAGAGAGCCATATGCCACAATAGTAAAGCAATGATGATTGTTCTGAAAGCCTCTCAGCAAAAGGAGACTATTCATAGAGTAAAAAATTAGAGGGTACACCAAGGATCCTCGCTTGGAACAATGATTTTGATTCTTAGCTGAAGACAGCAAAAAATGCAAGCCGAATGAGAGAGCTATATGCCACAAAAGTAAAGCAATGATGATTGAGGAATGTTCTGAAAGCCACCCAGCAAAAGGAGACTATTCATAGAGTTAAACATCAGAGGGTACAACAAGGATCCTCGACACTATTTCACCTTCAGCTTCAAATCGACTATTTGGGTGCAAATGGATGTGGATAAACTATAGGATACATGTCACGCGCGACATTGTATTTGGTGTGTCTCAGGGTGGCTAAACATGCGAGTGACTAGCGAGAGACTAGCGAGCAAAACGTCACCCGAGTCGCAGAGACAAGAAATATTTCCCAGAAACATTTGCGTGTCTCTCTCTCCAAATTTTGTAGCGCGCGACATGTCTCCTAGTTTAGCCAGGCCTGAAGTTTCTTCTGAAAAAAACGTGTATTCACAGCACTGAATTTCCAACAGGTCAAGCAGAAGCATGGTAGGATGATGAAAAATTAAGACAACGTGGCAAATAATTACATTCCGTACGAAGAAAACCAACCATTGCACAGATGATAAAAATCAGTTTTATGCTACAACTTGCGTTATACACCGCAAAGATCGGAGTAATGCAAATGATATCAGAGATAATGTGAAAAGATGATTTGTAATCAGCGTTCTTTATTCCACAAAAGCAGCTGACATGGTCGAACATTCAAGATTTACAGAAGTCATTGATAAGGAAGTTTATACAGAAACCGGAGGTGTTAACATTCGTCTTAACTAATATATCTTATACAAGGAATTGGGAAAACAGCACTGTACAGCTCTCACAGTTCTGTGCTATACAACAGGTACTGTACAAAAAGGATCTAACTTGGAGCTTATTTGATTCTAGACTTCATGGCTTGTCGTATGGCTAAAAGTATCCTGTCTGATAGATGACACATGGCATTCATGATAACAGCAATACATCACTGAAGTATAGCAATGATCCTCACTCGGAGCTATAATATTTAATTCTAGGCTTCATAGCTTGTCGTGTGCCTAAAAGTATCCTGTCTGATAGCAATGACACATGACATTCATGATAACAGTAATACACCAGGGAAAAAGCCTTTCTTGTTAAATCGAACAAAGGGCCATAACAATGGAGCAACCTCATTTGCATATAAGAATATTAGTAATATAGGATCACTGAGGCATAGCAACGATCCTCACTCGGAGCTATAATATTTAATTCTAGGCTTCATGACGTGTAGTGTGCCCAAAAGTGACCTGTTTGATAGCATGATACATGACATTCATGATTACAGGTGATACACGACTGAGGTATAGCAAGGATCCTCACTAGGAGCTATAATCTTTCGTGCTAGAATGCAAGAAGCCTGGGGAACATAACAAAAATCTATGAAACAGAAGCTACTACAAGATAAATGGCTTGTCATGTGGTTTAAGGTACCTTGCCTGACTGACTGACAGCAATAATACAATACATGCATGATAACAGCTCTACATCATTAAGGTAGAACTAGAATCCTTATTCGGAGCGATGATCTTGATTCAAAGCTGCAAGAAGCCTAGAGCATGAATAACATCAATTAAACAGAGCTAGGGTACGATACATGGCTCGTTGTATGGCTAAAGGTATCTTGACTGGTAGCAGTAATACATATGATAGCAGTATAATAAATCACTGTGGCATAACAAGGATCATCACTCGGACCGCTGATCTTCATTCTAAGCCGCAAGAAGCATTAGAGACCATAAATAACATCAATGAAACAGAAGCTAGAAAACGATAAATGGGTTGTCATGTGGCTGAAGGTACCTTGCTTGGTATACATGATAACAGCTCTACATTATTGAGGTAGCACAAGAATCCTTACTCGGAGCGATGATCTTGATTCTAAGCTGCAAGAAGCATTAGAGAGCATCAATAACATCCGTGAAATAGAAGCTAGGATTAGGCGAAATGGCTTGTGGCGCAACCAAAGGCATCCTACCGATAGAAAAACTACATAACAATTGTGATATGATAATAGTAAATATCTGAAGTACAACAATGATCCTCAATCGCACTCAACACTGACAAGGGGAAGTGTAAACAATGCTGTAACTGATTGATTGGGGTACGGCATATTTACAGTGAGCATAAAATGCAAATAGGCTAACTGATACAATTTTATGTTATTAGAAACTGATCGATAAAACAGATGTGAGATGACAATGGTAGTATGTATCTGCTTAGATATCTATAATTCAGCCATACGGTCATATAAAGAAAACAATTATTACAAAAATTATCTGATCTACTAGTAATCTATTTGTTAAAGTGTCCATATGTTCAGAAACTCAAAAAGCAAGCCATAAAAGATGCAAGCGAAATCCGAGGTTTAAGGCCCTGGCCAAACGGCCAAACATTTCAATGTGCTTGTCAAGCAATGTTTGAACGTCATAACATATTGCTAGACAAGCATAAATACGCAGAATTGACTGTGACTGTCTTGTTAAAAAATCTAAAATATTTTTGCTCGAAACAAGCAAAACGCTTGATAAGATTGGATATTCTTCTGCGAAGTCGCGAAACGGTAAAACATTTTGCTTGAGAAACATGTTTTAAATGTTTGACAAACAATGTTTGATCTTTTGCCCAGGGCCTTATATGGATAAATGAAAATATCACCACGCTAGTTATAATATTTTGCCCTTGGGAAAATATTATTTTGGAAAATATTATTTTGACAAAAAGCATGTAGCTATGTATTTTTGGAACTACTTTTTATAAAGAATATACATACAAGTATTGACGATTATGATATTTTTTTCGGATATACAGAAAACTTATATTCAAGCAACTTTCAGAACTCAAAAGCAAATTTTTCAGTTCCTTACACAAAATATATATATACATATAAGTTTCTTAAAACTTATATAGAAATTCATGACAAATATATATAAACAGTTCTGTTGTAGAAGAAGGCTCAACATAGCCAAAACACAAAAAGGCCAAACGAGAGGAGAGTCTTGGGCTGTTTGATTGGGAGAGTAGCTCGACGATTTCATTGAGCTCTTAAGTTCAGTGGAATCATCGTTGGCTCTCTAATCGTGCAATCTCGGGTTCAAATCCCATCAATCGTGGTATGCCACTTGTGGAAAAATCTATCCTTGTGCTCGCCATTCATGGCAAATATAAGTCATTCTTATAACATATATAAAC
>JACTAT010000006.1:4121201-4643766 GCA_014526335.1 Chrysaora quinquecirrha
TGATGTCTAATAGCGTAATAAAGACTTTTGTGTCGGCAAAAAACGCGCAATGATTGGGTATCCTGCATGCTTAGCAGTATTAAATATTTCCTGTTTTGATACTGAAAATCCATTAAAAATCCCGACCAAGTTTTTACAATCCTGGACGACTTATGAGAACTGAGTCCCTCTCCTCGCATTTGGGCCCCTCCTCCCAAAGTATGTAGGGAAAAATGAAATGTGAAAGTTTACGATACTTAATGAGGGGGGCTTTGGTGGGTATCAAAACCTGAAAACCGGGAGAAAATTGGGACAAACCTGAAAACCCGGATGACCTTGGTTTCAACAACTCTTGTAAGAATTTTACACATTGATATCCTCTTTATAAAGGCTTAAAACCCGAAAACCAGCACATCCTTGATACAAGACCCGAAACCGAGCTACAAAAATAGCAATACCCATTGCCCGTTAAATATACTTTACCCGAAAACGAAAACCCATGCAATTTTTTGGAAAAACCCAAAACCCGAGAGCAAAATTGGCCAAACCCGCAACCCGTGAAATCCCAAAGCCCCCCTCCTTATTGCAAAGCTAATTTAGCAATTCAAGTCTGCAGTACGGTACAGTACACCTTGAAGATTCGCCCTAAATTCAACAGGTATTCATGCTGCAAGTTGGCAAAAATTCTTGCAAAAAATTTCCCAAAGGATGTGGTTTTGGGGCGGATACGCAGCGTTAATGATTTCAATAAACGTCATCTGAAAAGGGATTGAGATAAAAAGCCACTTCATGTAAACAACATGATTCCAGGCCTCAGAAAATGGATACGCGCTTCAGGAAAGCAAAATGACAAGAATGTGTGAGAGTCATAGCCGAAAGAACACGGGCAAGAAGGAGGGTGAAGCCCGCTCGTTTTACCCCTTCCTTTATGACTCAAATATAATCAGCATGAGTAAGTGGTTCTCTGGATGTAGGTCAAGTCAAGAAATAAGGGAGCCACCGAGGAGAATTGTTCATGGGAGTGGTTTCATACATTTCGTAGGGAGCAAGACAGGAGGGCAACGTAACAAACAATGTAACGTGTTCCGCACTTTTGTAAGCAAACTTCCCCTGATCGCTGTAAAATTCTAACGACCTGCCTACACAATGCTCGCCGCTTTGTCAATGTCGTGGGCTCGGAGAGAGACAAAATTTGGGCATCGTGATAACAAAGTTATACGTTCTGCATAAGTCCGTCATATGCAATAGAAAACACTATGCTTTCACTGTGCTTTCATCTCACTGCGAGAGCAAGATGTTACAAACGATGAAAGTTTATCTAAACATTGGTTATTTTGGGATTTCGACATGATACGATGAATATTGAATTACATACAAATGATAAAAAGTTTCGAAAAATTGAGTCCAGAAATTAGCGAGCATCTTGTAAACACGTATTTATTAATATGTCACGCGTCATGCGTAACATCTAATGTAATCAGAAAACGTTTAACACATTGCTAAATGGCTTTTCAAGTATATCCTTTTACTATTGGGAAAAAAATCCTCAAAACGGCCTAACCAGTTCGTGGCAATCTCTCGATCTTTATTTATCTGTGCCCCTGCTCAGATAAAACAGAATTGTCCATAGAAATTCACTACAAATGTAATTGGCCCTTACCTGATAACAGCATTTATCACCAGACGGTTAACAGTGAAATAATAATTAGCGATAAACACTAATAAAAACTTACAAGCTAGTAACTAGCCCTTTACAAATCACTTTAGTCAATAAAAAGATGAATGTCTTTGACAAGCTTAAATACCGCAATGACAAAAATGCCTTTAGTGTTAAATAAAACCTTTTCTCGCGTCATTGAACAAGACACAAAACCGTGAAAGATTAATGGTTATTTCTTATTCCAATTCAGGGCGCTCAATTTTAAAGTACCGTGTTTTCGTGTTGAAGATACCTGTCACAAGATGGGTGGAACAATAAAAAGTATGCAGCGGTCATATGTCTATTATTGCACTTTGTGATGCAATCAAAAAAGCTTACACACAGTGGCAACAAACTTGAATTGGCACTACAAGTTTCGAAGATGGTCCGATGGTCCTAAGACTGGATTGAGGACTGAGGTCTGGTCATAAACAGGGAGAGAAGGCCACAGACAAAAACCCGAATCGGCTCGAACCTAAAGAGAATAAACCTTAGAAACGGACAGAAAAGCGGACAGAAAGACCAGACAAAGAAAGGACAAGACATTGTCATGGACATTAATACCCTCTGACTGGGGTACATTGACCCTCAGATAACGACAGGCAAACGCTCGGACAGCTAAAAGACGAACACAACGACCTTGGCAGAAGGACAGAAAGTCCCTGATGGGACAGTAACAGCAATAGGACATCGATAGACGAAGAGTCGTAGGGACTCTAATACACTTGGACCGATGAGCAGCCATTAATATTTACTAAATCTATTACATCTATCTACATTTGGATGAAGAAACAGACGTTTTGGATAAGATATTTGTCAGTTTATGTATTCAAATAGTAATTATGGCTTCTTTAATTAATAAAACGCTTTCTATAAGCAAATGTTTGATATCCAAAGATTGAACGTATGGTATTTTCTCAGGAAAATAACACAAGACCCCGATGTTCATGTTTTTACGTAAAGAATCCCAGCGTCCTTTGCGGACGTATTCTTCGTGAGCTATTAGCATCAAGCATTAGATTTATTACCTAAGTCGTAGTTATTGCTATTGAATTGATCTGCTGGACGCTCAAACTAGACCAGTTTGAGTGATCTCATTTTAGCGTTAGCCTCGGTCTCATGAGCGATAACTGGGACTCACTCAGGTAATAAGTATCAAGCATCAACTCAGCAAACAACTTAAACTATACAGTAAACTTTGAAGTGACACATCTTGGGAAAACTTAGAAATGTACAAATTTCCTCATTTCTAATGCATGAACAATACATCATAACGAACAAGTTAGTTTTGGCAAATGATTTTGAGATTTGGTGGTGCGTGCTTGAGGTGAGAGCACGATCTCCTGAACTCAATCGTGTTGCATCGTGCATGCAACTGAGCACGATTGAGCGGGCGTGTAGAAACTGGCTGATGTTTGGATGTTTGGTCTTTCTTGAGCAACGAATAGTCATTAATAATCATTCAGGGAACGCAGTGTGCCTGTAGACCTGTAGCTGTTTTAATAGATTTATTGCAACATCATTTTTATCATGGCTTCTGTGTTTAGTGTCAAATTTACGTAGATGTGAGCTGTCCTTAGAACTATAAACAGCATAAGATAGGTCAAGGGATCAACTAAAGCTGACAGCCTGGCAAGAATAAGAATGCATGAAATTTCATAAACAAGCATCGCGTGATGCACGCAACATCAAGTCACTTCCCCAGCTTAAAACTACGAGTTATTTGCATAATGAAGAAACAGATACACTTTAGCAGGAACCTTAAACAATCAGAAAAACAAAAAGAATGTTTAAGCATAGGGATGGAAAGGGATGGGCAAAATCTAGAGTTTTAATGCAAGGCGACACATTAACATTTAGAACCATTTCAGATAAACACATAACGTAGTTATTCCCCACTTTAAACCAGTAATATATTAAAATCGGAAAAAACATAAAAACCGAAAACATAAGCAGGAACCGTAAACAAACAGAAAATACAAAAAGCACACAAAAATTAGAATGGATAAACCCAGAGCCAAAGACAACTTTACATTTCTAAGCGTTTCAGAACAAACACCTACTGTACCTAGTTACTTCCAATCTAAACATTTCAAGCTATTTAAAGACTCATCAACTGCATAGAACAGAAACAGAAAACTTAAGGAGAAACCTTAAAGAACTAGAAAATACAAAAAGCACATAAAAATTAAGATAAATCCACAGTTATATAAAGACAACTTTCAATTTCGAAGCGTTTTAAGATCAAACACTTGTAGATACTTTCCGCTTTAACACTCAACGTTATTACAAGACTTTTCATAATCTGCATGTAATAAAAACTGAAAATTTTAAGCAGGAACCTTCAACAATAGAAAATAGAAAAATAGAAAATAATAATAAACAGAAAATAAAAAAACTCAAAAAATAAAGATGGATAAATCAAAATTTTGCACTTTTAAGCATTTCAAAATAAACACCAATGTATTCATTACTCTGGGAAATGTTTGTGCAGTACAGTGGAGGGTGTGCAGTGCAGTACAGTGGAGAATATTCAATACAATGTATATCACCAGTACAGTCGAGGGATATCATCAGTACAGAGGAGGACGTTCAGTACGGTATATCAGAGGAATATCATTAGTACAGTGAAATGGAGGTATATCATCAGTACAGCACGAAGGCAAAAACGCAGAGTACTGTATAGTGTATTACAGTTTATAGAAAAGATACATTTTTACTACTTAGTTGGCAAATTTCAAATCTTTTAAACTTCTTGCCATTTCATTCTTCTATGGTATTGCAGTTCAATACGAGCACAATGGAACAACATTTGTGCAGTATTTGAAGAATTACCCCGTGCGCTAGAACTATGCACCCATCGCAAAATTCGCTCAAGCGTTCAAGGGGCACCTGATTTCCACAGACCAAATGGTATAGTTGCCCTTTTTAGTTGAACACAAGCAAGAGTCAAGCAAGAGTCAAAATGGTTTGGTTAAGACTGGCTTTGATTTTGACACCAACATTTTCAGCTCTTATGGGAGGCTTTGGTTGCATCACGTTAACTATGCCGAACTTTAATTTAGTTTTTTGAACATTAGTTAAATTTCACTGATCGCTTCTTGTAAAAAAACTGATCAGGGTTATCATTTTTGCAATATACAAGTTTTTCTAAATAAGAAAGTGGTTTATATGTGGTTTATAAATGGAATCTAGTATGTTAGTACTTACTAGTATAGATGGTAGTAGAAGTAGTGTGTTTTAGGTGGACAGTGGTACTCAACTCCCAAGAGACTTAAGAAAGTTCATTGTAGCTACTTAGTTTTAGAAAGTGATTTTCAGCAATAGTACCATTTATGAACAATTTCACCGTGTGATTCGTGTGACTGATATATGTAGACAGTGGATATGCTTTTGTATTTTTTCTTGCAATGAAAGTTTTCATTAGATGGTAAAGAAGTTTGGAAATGGTTTTACTATACCTTTCACAGAGTTAAAAGTTCCACCAAAACCTTGAATTTTAGGAAAATTCTCTGATAACGGCTATATAATCTTCCAGCAGCAAAAACTAAAACAAGAAAGATTTCAATTAAGACGACGGATAGAAATGTAATTGGTTTATCGGCACGCGTTATACGTTTGTCACAGGGGTACAAGTAAGACAGGTGAAGCATATGAAGCATGCGAAGCAGATGTTTTGTTTTGTTTCTGCAATTTTGCACATCAACCTATTTCCGTATGTATGAATCAATATTGAATTCAATCCGTTCTATTCTTCCCATTTGGATCTATCTTTATTACCTACTACATCACATCAATCCATCTTATCCACTGTACCATATATATCAAAAGATTGCAACGCTTTCGCTATGTCCGATGGACGACAAGGATGACGTCGACAAAATAATGACGATGACGATGATGAGATGATGATGATGATGATGATTATGACAACGGTGACGATTATGATGATCATCATGATACTCATGATGAAAATCATGATAATCATTTTTATTTATCTATATCCATCCAGGTGGAATTCACCAGTACAGATTGATCAACAGTGATCAACAGTCTGGCGGTCGATGGTTGATTGTCAATTGTCTCTGTCGTCATGTAACAGTAAAATACTCGAAAACGTGAATAAGCAATTCTCGGTCAAAAACTCATTGATTCTCCGTTTCGAATAGGTCTCCCCTCCTAACTGCAAAGTTTCTTAGTTTCTAGGACGGAGCTGCTAAGTTTCTGATTAGCTATTCCTTATAAAACGTCCCATGTACACTTTTTTTAATAAGCAACTTGACTTTCGTCCAGCTTTTAAAGTTGCTTAAAATTTTAGACATTTCAGCCCTCAAAGTTGCTTAAACATTGCTTAACATGTTTTGTACCTACTAGCCACCCCTGACTTCGCGGGTCAAAATCGTCATGTTAGGCCTACAAAATGACTTTTGGGAGACAGTAAGTGGAGAAACGTTAGCTAACGAGCTTCAACATGCAAAACATAAGAACGAAGAACAATTTCCTAACACAAGAAAGAGAATAAGCTTGGTTGTTTGACTCCTTAGTTGCTTACAGTAATTCAATTGAGCCCTCAAGTTGCTTAATGTTAAGGTCAGTTCAGCCCTAGTTGCTTATTGAGCGGTTGCTTATTTTAAAAAAAGTGTACTTAACAACACGCCAAAAACATATCCAGTATAAAGAACCATCGTTCAAGGATGAAGCAGATCCGAACAGATCGCCAAAAACAAAACACTTTGCAATTCAAAAACACCAACGCTCATCATCGCACAGATTTTCAAATGATAATCATATTCATTGCAAACCGTGGGTGAATTATCAACAATACGCGAATCTCATAAATATCATTTTATCATGACATGGCAAAAAGAACTAAATCGGAAATAGCTACAAATCAAAAACTCCCTCTTGTTCCTCTAAAGCTCTAGTCAAACGATCAAACATTGTTGGACAAGGTCAAACATTTTAAATTTTCTTGTATAGGAAAAGATTTACCGCTTGGCCACGTCTCGAAAATTGCTCGTCGAACATTACTTTGCTTGTGTCAACAAGCGTAACATGTTTTTAACTTTGACCAATGTTTTTCGACGTGTCCAAACATCCAACCATTGTTTGACAAGCGAATTTGGAATGTTTGACAAATAGTGTTTGATCGTTTGGCCAGAACCTTACAAACGTAACATTACACAAGTTGAAGGCGAAGGTAAAGGTGAAGGTGAAGGTGAAATGGTGTTTTAGCGCCAGTCGTTAGGATCTCAGTAGTAGGTTAACTAATCAAGACCTCAACCATGGCTTTGACGCTACTGTGGCTGGGCTCGAACCCTGACACCACGAGTCAGCTGGATTACACCACGACGCCACAGCATTGACTTACTTTCGTGCGTGGTGTCAGGAGCTCAAAGAGGTCGGGGATCGAGGACCAGCCACAGTAGCGTCAGGGCTTGTTAGTTCATCTGAGATTCAACCGACAGGCGCTTAAAACTCGATTTCACCTGTGTTGTTTGAGTGAAAGGGAACCTGACTGCGCGATTAACGTCTACCAGGCGTGCTCGGGGATGAAAGAACCGGTGGAAATCCCTATCGATTTTTCAAACATTTCAGCAAGAGAAACATAACCATTCCCATCAATTTTCTGCATAACCCCTTATAGCAAGCGTCCCACTTGGAAATATTCCTTGCTGCACCACTATTTTAAACCCTTCCTTATAGCAAAAAATAACAAAAATTATCCCTAGGCTTGTAACTGTCGAGACAGCTGCAGCAATTACAAAAAGTAATAACTAACAATTTGCGTACAGTAACAGCAGCTGGCTGGACTAATCTCATACAGCACACCATTGTCAATTCCAATACAGTTAAAGTACTTATCATCAAGCAAAACTAAAGCACAATGTCGCTGATTTCATACGCAATTACATGAATTTTAAAAAGAAGAGGAAAAACAGGCCATAAGCAGATCTCTTTGTTGAAAATCATCAAAACTAAGTCAAATCTTGTTAAAGGGAAAAGATGACGCCCTTCGTCTTAGTACCAGCAAATATTCCATTAACGAATGACAAGGAGAAATCAAGCGATAGCTAATTCAATTATTAGACATAGATGAATTGGATATGTAACTTCGCAACAATGTGACAATTGAAAGCAAACGGTAGAATCATTTCCCGCGTGTTCAACAGCGTGTCTGGAACTGTTCTTGTAACCTGTATGCATTAGAACTGACTAGGTCATATGTAAAATAGCTCCTTGATTTAAAAGAAAAGATATATAAAACAAGATCCATAGAACAAGCCAAAGCACAAAGTTTTTCTTGACTTCAGATACATGTCTGGATAACGCTGTGCGAAAAGATTCCGCGCGGGATAGGCCTCTGTCGCGCGACAAATTATTATGCAACCCGTATCATTATAACCATTTACTTGGCGTTTATCGTTTGTAAGCTCGTTCTGGAACGATCTAGGAGTCGCGATCATAGATATGTGGGAATAGGTAGGAATTCAACCTCCTCTAGATTTATGGACTGAAACATTCTAATCATCTGAAGTGTAACAGTGGAAACGTGGATCGTGAAACTGCGAGATCACATACACTAATTAACGAGCCTTTACAGAACTATTTTGAGATTGGGACAAAAATGTAACAATATACCATACCTAGTTGCAGAACCCGAACCTTGGACCTTGGCGTATGTACTGGCAGAGCGAACCAACTTTTCTACAATCAGGACAGTGCGAAAGAACAAGTCAGACTTTGGGCCATATCTGTCCATTCAGTTAAACGTCTGTCCAGACATATCTTTCCAAACACGCGCCTCCACAGCTGAGACAAAACAGAGTGCTTCATGCTATATGCATTTATCACATACATGGAAAAGCCCTTGGCTGCACAAGAAAGCTCGTGCACGTCTCTGTCCTACTGACGTCATAATTCTAAACTAATGCATCGCAAAAACAGCGCTCGAGGTGAGCTAACAAAAATGAAATTCAGAGGCCTCGATGCTAGCGAATCTATAATCACTACTGTGGTGGATAATCACTACTGTGGTGGTACTATTTGCGTACTGTGGTGGTAGTTTCTGCGTACTGTGGTGGATAATCACTACTTGTGGTTGGTTACTATGCTTGCGGTGGTGGCAGTTTTGGAGTACTGTGGTGGATAATCACTACTGTGGTGGTACTATTTGCGTACTGTGGTGGTAGTTTTTGCGTACTGTGGTGGATAATCACTACTTGTGGTGGGTTATAATGCTTTATGTGGCGAATACGAAATCATAGCAAAACTCTTTAGATCAAGCAAGAAAAACCACAAAATCCACCACAGTAGCCAAAACTGCCACCACTGCAAGCATAGTAAACCACCACCAAGTAGTGACCTTCCGCCACAGTACGCCAAACAGCCACCACCGCACAGCATAGTAACCCACCACAAGTAGTGATTATCCACCACAGTACGCATTGAAACTACCACTACAGTACGCAAATTGTACCAAACAGTAGTGATTATAACCACAGTAGCGATTATAGATTCGCTAAAACAATAATATCCTAATTATATCTCTGACACCACACAGAATATTCTTCCATCCAAGACAGTTCAACTGGTGACCACAAAATATTCTAGACCATCATCAAAATCATCATCATCAAAATCATTATCATCATAATCATAATCATCATAATCATCACCATCATAATCATCACCATCATCATCATCACCATCAGCATCATCAACATCATCATCAACACCAGCAACATCATCACCATATCATTATTATCTATCATCACCACCACCGTCATCATCATCAGCATAGTTCAACGCATAGGGAGTACAGGGAATTGAACGTCCCTATCAAAGCATAGCTAAATTAAGTTTCAGCTCGCCCTCCCTCTTAAACAGCTTTCTGCATTCTTGGTCTAGCTACCAGCTAAGGTAGCAAGGGCTCTTTAAAAATCTCGATTGATGCAAAACTGACCTAACGTTACAAATGACAGCTACCTTATGTTTTAGCTTGCGCTCAACTTCAAAATTTGTTAAGTGCCAATGCTTAAAGAGGAACACATGAGCAGACAAGTGCGGAAAAACGTCTCTTTCCCCGACTTAAGTCCATCGTAAAAGAAAATACAGTGTCAAAGATATTACAAAGTACAGCAAATAATACAAACAGCAAATTGACAAAATACGAATGCAGCACTACACACGGTTATTCACTTCTGCGTTCGGCAAAGGTTATGCAATCCCCAAATGCAACAAAGCTTATGTTCGATATCACCCAATGCATCATTGGCGGCAGCCCAGCCTCATTTTTCTAAGACACCTTACTCTCATGCCTCCACTAAAATGCTGGGTGGCGAGAAGTGTGGTAACGAGCACTTTTGTCATTCTATGAATCCGCACCTAGGGTTGGGAAGTCGAGAAATGGGTTGCATTCAAGGAGTATCTACCCAATGGTCCGGATCAAAAAACGTATGAAATCTTGGATATAGAAAGGTTTTTTGAAAGATCCGCCCGACTTTCTGAGTCGCTTTCAATGCGGTTGTTGAATTATGCTTCAATTTTACATAACAACGAGAAAATCCCTTTGAAAATGCAGATCTTTGGGGGTCATTCCGCTTGAATTTCATCATCAGAGCTTATTTTAATCTGTGAACATTGGACAAGCGAAAATTTCTACCCCCAATGGAGAAGGATAGTGTAACAAATAGAAAAGGTTACTTTAAGGAAATCGCGCGGTAAACAGGGAAAATTCATAACAAAGAGACCCAGCTGAGCAGTGGTTAAACTCCAACTGAAGCTTAAAATTGCTCAACGACAACCAATGAAAATCAACTTAACTGACTTTAGCTGATGGAGATAATCTTTCGGACGATTCTTTCCGATTTTCATTATTATCATGACTTTAACACAAGACATCCAACAACGAAATACTGCATAACCTTTGCGACCAGCTATTTTTGAATTGATTTTGTCTCTTTTTTAAAAGAGGCTCGAAATGAACCCAGGAGAAAAGAGGGTATGACCAATTCATTTCACGATAGCTGATTTCTTAAATATCCTGAGAGAAACTGCATATTTTTTTCTTAGAAAAAATGAATTAACGAAAATTATAGCAACTAGCGTAACTAACGCCAACAAATGATCAAAGTGAGGTATCTTAGCTGATGTAGCTATAAACTATAGAATGGTGCACATGCCGATCTATACACTGGAGATTCCCGTTAGGAAAGAGAATCAGTTTGGCATGCACATCAGCACAATTATCAGCCACTTTGTCAAGTTCTGTAGTGGTCTGTTCATCCTACCCCTAGTACCAAGCCATTTTCAAAAATAGGGGTTAACGGCCAATTAGATGATGATGATGATGATAATGATGATGATGATATGATGATGACGATGAATATTTGAACATGCGTTATTTTTGCATGATTGATAGGTGTATGTGTATCTCTTTGAGTTCACTGAGCTTCAAAAGTTTCTTCTATCTAGGAACTTTAGCAGTCGGGCAGAAAGAAATTGTTGCGAAAGTATTGTCTGCTTTAGCTACTCTGACAGAGCTGCTGTGCGAACAGTTTCAGGGTCAGAGGTACGCTATCTGCAATGGTAGCTAAAAGTTAAAGCCGTTAAAGCACAGCCACCACTAATGTCTGTTAGAAAGGTACGTTGATCAGATCAATGAATAATGATGTCTTTAAGCCATTAAGGGGCTGATTATATGAGAGTTTTCAGCCCGGGCTAGAATTTCAGCTCGGTTAGCCGGGTTGGAATTGGCGTGCGATTATATGAACGTTTCCAGCCGGGCTAAAATCGAATACCTAAGACAAATGACGCCAAAATTGACACGTTTTGACACGAAACTAAAACCACAGTCAAACTGGGCTTGCGCAAAGAGAGTTCCTAGCCCGGGCTGGAAAAAATTTGCGATTACATGAGAAATTTCAGCCCGTTCAAGCGGGCTGGAAATCCTAGCCCGCCTAGCTGAAGGAGGGCTGGCATTCCAGCCCGGGCTGGGTTTTCAGCCCGGGCTGAAATTATCTCATGTAATCACAAAATCTATTTTGCAGAGAATTGACTGGAGAGGAGGGCTGAGTTTGCAGCCCGTTTAACCGGGCTGAAATTCCAGCCCGGGCTGAAAACTCTCATATAATCGGCCCCTAAAGTTTCCGATGTTACGGAAGGGATTCAAAAAACCTATACAGCAAGAGGGACAAGTAAATGCTGGATGAAGCTGTTACCTGATTTGCATTTGCACACGTGCATTACACATGCACACAAAAAACAAAAAGGCACACCCTTTACCACACCGCCGAAGTGGTTTGCAGGAGCTTTGAAGCAATGGCAGAAATAACACCCAAAAAGCAACAAGAGGAAAGGCAATCAAAGAAGATCTCTGGTTTTAGGAATCAAAAACAGTTCGTCCGTTTATCGTCACCTTCAAGTCTTGGTCAAACGTCGCAAAGACTACACCCAACATTTCGCCGAAAGTTTTTCGCACGTTGGCTGGTGCGCCATCGATATCTTAATTCAAGCTAAAGCTAGACTTAAAAATCTGCTGAAGGTGTTTAGGAAAAACATCGTTAATATGTTGTCAAGGTTGTTAATGAGTGATTAAGTATCATAACATGAATTTATCTTTGGTGTGAAAGGTTGATAATAGAAATGAACAGAATTAGGATCAAAAGTCTAAACAGTGGGTGTCGGTTAGAATGATATCCAGTGTATCCAATTTTGTGTTATATCATCGCCATGGGCATTGCCAAAGGGTGATCTCAGAGATCAAATCAAAGGTTAAAATATACTTTATATTGAGGACAAACTCAAGAATCCATACAAAAGGTTTTAAAGAAATTTTCTTTTAAAGGAACGAGTGCACTAACGGGGCACCAACTTCTCGCTAAAAACAAGTCTTCATTGCACCAAATTCTCGCTTTATAAAAACAAGACTTCAAACAAACTTTTCTATTTAGGGTTCCTTCTATTTTGCACAGCAACTGAAAGTCTCCGGCTACTACTAACTACTACAATACAAAGAAACAATTTGTAGCTTACTCACTTTTGAGATCAAATCCAAAACTGCCCACAAAGCCACACACTTTTAGATACCAACAAAACTCTGGTCCTCTGAATTTGCTATGTCAACTAATTATGCTGTTTTTAGTACTTATAACATCGTTTTCAACGCCTTTCTGAACCAACACTTTCGTCTTCTTGCTAATTCTAACTATCTGCTTAGTTCAGTCATTTGAAACCAGTCTCCAGGAGCTAATCTGGACTTTCTTTTGTTTGTCATCAAGAAAAATGAGCTTAGAATGCAACCCTTTCATGGGGTCACATCATATGTAACAGAAACCCAGACAGTTTACAAGGGAATGTGTTTTTAACAAAATAGTATCAAAGGATTTGCTAAATGTGATAAATCTTCAAGATTCCAGAGAAAATGGTTCTACACTCTTTTTTAATAAGCAACCGCTCAATAAGCAACTAGGGCTGAACTGACCATAACATTAAGCAACTTGAGGGTTCAATTGAATTACTGTAAGCAACTAAGAAGTCAAACAACCAAGCTTATTCTCTTTCTTGTGTTAGGAAATTGTTCTTCGTTCTTATGTTTTGCATGTTGAAGCTAACGTTTTTCAACTTACTGTCTCCCAAAAGTCATTTGGTAGGCCTAACAGATGACGATTTTGACCCGCCAAGTCAGGGGCGGTTAGTAGGTACAAAAATGTTAAGCAACGTTTAAGCAACTTTGAGCGCTGAAATGTCTAAAATTTTAAGCAACTTTGAGGGCTGGACGAAAGTCAAGTTGCTTATTAAAAAAAGTGTATCGCTAAAATTTTCCTTATCCAAAGGTTTTAAATCAATGATTTTTGTTCATATGTTGTAGAAACAATTTTACGCACAGGCAATGACAGATTTGACTTATTTGCACTTTGCATACACGTTTTTTTAATAAGAAACCGCTTTATAAGAAACCCACCAGTGAGATTTTTGGAAAAAGTCACAATAGATTCTTTTGTTCTTTTGTTTCTTAAAACAACAGAAAACAATAGAAAATTTAAGAAACTTTTACTAGCGAGGCTTTAGCTAGGATTCTTATAAAAAAACATGTACATGACCCCTAGATTGTAAACACATGGAGGTTACGGAGACATACCAAAAATGATGACTTCCAACTTATACTTTCAAAACCAAACCCTAAACTTAGGGACATTAGAAGTGTTTAAATGTTCAGAAGGCTTGAAACAAAGGAAATGCAGGGAAAAAAGGCTACCGGTCAGGGGAAAAAGGGGTAATCAGTACCTTCGAGAGGGGGTCCAATTGGGTCAGAGGTCCAGGGCCAAGGCTGTGAAGAGGCACACAAAAATTCAAATTCTCCCAATGCACCCCCTAAAACCTCTGAAAGGCCCTGCAAGATTACATTATCCCTAGGGTGTGCTCTGCCTCTCAACCAAGGACGCCGGAAGCAATGCAGGGTGGCGGGGGCAGAAGCAACAATTTTAGGGCAAAACAATAGGAAAATAAAAGAATTTGGCAATTTTTCCAAGGGCTGGGGGGCAGCTGCCTCTGCTGCCCCATGTTTCTGGTCCCCTGCTCTCAACAGCCCAGGGGTAACATCAACTGTGCATGAATATCAAAGATATATAGCAAAGAATTCAATTAACAGCCTACTACGCTCAATGGTGGTTGGGGATGGGGCACAAGTCCCCAACAATGATACCCCAAAAAGTTTTGTTTTTAACACTGATTTTTGACTTCAAGCAAACAATCTAGGATACATTTCAACAGCCAGTCCAGGCTTTATGAGATGAAAACAGGATGGTTCAATGCAAGGTGAAAAGTACTGCCAAGTGTCTACATTCATAGAAAGACAACTTCACAGTGTCAAATCAATGAAGTAGTAATGACTGAATTGTCAACTCAAGAGTATGCTGCTGCACATTTGTTTGATTTTGATGATGCAGAGCATGTTTTGCTCATTTTCATGAAAAAGAAGTACTTTAATGCAGGCATGCCGAGATGAAAACCTTGCAATCAGAAAACATTGACACATTGGTAAAAACTGCAAAGAGTCAGCACTTTCCAACAAGTTAGCAAATTGCCTTCAGATATGGTAGCAAACTTTGGAGCTTACCAAGATTAAAATATCTGCAACAAAAATTGCAAAACCAACCAAACCAGACTCACTGTAAGAAATCTTGCAATAGGAATCTGCAAGAGTATCTCAAGCAATATGGCATTGACATTGATAATTAGAAACAAAGGCTGCATTGTATCATTACTATTTTGTTCCCAAAAAGCTACTGAGAGGTTTTCGTTAATGTTCCCTAGACAAAAGGGATTTTTTCTCCTTTCAATTCTACTTCTTGACAAGAAGATCAAAACTGCCTGCCCATAATCCCATCACAAAATCAGCTTGGTGCTACACTAGTGCCACCAGTTAGTGCCAAACTAGTGCTACCATTTGAAGGACACAGTTGCAAGCTTTTTCAATGTGACATACAATGCCTTATATTTCAGAGAGCTATGTACAGTAGCTATGTAACTAGATCTAATGTAAATATTAGAAGGAGGATGCAATGTCTGGAGAACAGGTGGTTAGGTGTTCATAGTACAACAACCAAAATTTTGCATATTATAATGAAATTCAACAGCAATGTTATTTAATTGAACACATTTTCGCACCTTTTACTCCTTGGGTTAAAAACACTGAAATTGTTCAGAGATTTCTAACTAGGTGGTGTAGTGCCAGGCAAAGGGCATTTCACTATTCAACAAGGAGTAGATTTCCATTTGATAAAAGGATTCCAAGGGATTTCCATGAAAACAATAGGATTTTCAGAAAGGCTCACCAGATTTCAAAGATATGAATTGCCAAAGGGCATTTGCAGACTTGAATGATGAAATAAATATGTATGTATTTGGAAAGGCCAGATCATATTCTAGGTTTGCTCAATCAATGTTTGGCTTTACAAGGGCTCCCCAAGGGCTGCACCCCTCTGACAGATTTAATAAACATGTACATTGTTAAATTTGGAGGAAATCAGAATGCTTATAAATTCAGGCACAATGCAAATAAGATTTCAAAAGTCGCTGTCTTCAAAGCCTGATGATCGACAAACCCAGCCACATTCCAAAAACCGATAAGATTCAAAAAACTATAGTCAAAAATGTTTTCTCCAATTTACTTCTTTTCCCTCGTCTTTTCCAGTTGAGGGAAAACATATTTCTAACTCGACAGCAAGTGCTAAATGCACAAAAGCTTTTCAAATTATAATTGAAATTCAAAAGAAACCAGGGCCCGTTTCTTTATTTTGGCCCACCACTGAAAATTCCTTAAAATATGCCCTGCTAAATGCCGCTCTTATCACGTTGAAGAAAGCAAATTGTTAATGGGATCTATTTACCCATTCATTTCACGCTGTTGATATAATTCATCCCACTTCAAACGCGGGATCATTCTTGACCGAAGGGCTTTGAAAAACCAACCGTGATTTTGGCGTAAACATGTCTACAAATCTCATTTGATCGCTTAATTTCAAGTTGTTTACCAAACAATGAATTCGATATAGAATTATCACTCACGAGCTCTATCTCAAATTCACAGTTTACTTGAAGGATTTCCATAAGATAACATTGAAATATTTTGGCAACAATTTGCTGCGCGAGTAACCTGAACCAAGAAGAACAAAACAAATTTGATCACTCTTAAATGCCCTAAATTGTCTTCTAACCGCTTGATAACATACATTGTTACTCGCGATTTGCAATTCAGATTTTTAGATAGTGTACTAACTTGCAGTTAATAAAACCCTTCAAAAAGTAAAATTTAATTAGCATAGGCTTATCTTTAAGGATTCATTAAACTTATAATCTCCTCTGGTGAAAATTATGCACAAGACATTTTATTCCAATGAGGACGGCCTGACAAGAAATTCTGGTTTCAAGAGACAATCAATTATCGTTTGTCTGGATGAGATAAAGAAATTATAATATAGATTTTTCTCGGTTGAAAGGCCTTATGAACTCAATTGATCAATAAGAAATTGTACAGTTTATCATTGAAAGCTTTAAATTGTTGACCTTCTCGTGTTGTTTGTTTCAACGATCGACAATTTCACATTTCAAAGCTTTCCACTCAGCAATTGATTGACATAAATAACGAAAACTTGTTGCGTGCTTTTACAAAATGTAGCAAAATAAAAACATAAAAACGAGTTACCTTTATGAAGATAATTTCGGTGTGATTATTGTACTCTCTTCTTGTCCAAGAAAGTGTGTATTTTGTTACGGATTTAAACAAGATTGTATGTTAAATAAACTCGCTCTTCCAGACATTTATGAACTTTAGATAATACCCTCTAAACTCCGATTTGTTCGATCATGCCTTTTCGAATGCAAAGTGGGACACGCGGGATCTCGATTGTCATTGGCTTAACGAAACAATAGGCCAAACAAATCGATTCACACAAGACAATGGGCATCAATAATGTCAATCAAATGTTAATTTGTGTAGACAGTTCTTTCAACAGGGCTTCACAATGGAAAGCCGTTGAGCCATTGACCATCAAAACATCGACCACGAGGGTTTCTCTCAAGTTGTGAAGGATACCAGAAATTTCGATTCGATTTAGAATATCATTTTTTCCTCTCTTTTCTGTTTACTTATATCCGGGAATCAAGGCCTTTTCAGAAATTTAGAGACATGGTGAAAATTCATTTGGCCCTTATGATGGTCGATCAAGAGAACACAGATTTTTTCGAAAAATATGAAATTGAAAAAAAAATGGAAAAACAAATCTTTTGAAATAAAATAATTTTAACTAGCTGAAAAAAAAAATTTAACAGCTAGCATCAAAAAAATTAAATGCATTAATAAACCAAATTATTTTCCAAGAACTCCAGAGAGTTGGAGGCAGCTGTAACCCTTCGCGAAGCCCTACGTTTTACGGGAAAGGGCTTCGGGCTACAGGAAGACGGGTTTCTTTGAAACTGCCGTCCTTCACATAGTTTCTAACTCTTTTATGAAGCCGCATTGCAAAATCATGTCTGGCTTCATAAACACGGCCCCCAGAATAGGGCAAGCAACACAAAAAGATAAAAGCTCAAAGTAACGAACGATTATCAAAAGCCCAAAAATTGTTGTACAATACAATGGTTTATTTTCCTTATTCATTCAAAATTTTTTCAGAGCCAATTCGTTTATATGCAAATGCAAACGGCTTCCTTTCTTTTTGCCAGTCGTGTGCTGTTTTTTCGCCTCTCTGCCCCTATTTGCCACCTGTCAGTCAAAACAAGGTGAATACCTTTAGCAGGCTAAAGAAAAACATTGAAAATTTCTGATTTCTTAGTTATCTTGGAATTGAGTAAAAAAATTAGTTCACAGCAAGGTGTTTTGTGGAGATTTTGACATTTTTTGTTTTTTTTTGTTTTTATTTTTAATTTTTCAATTCTAATTTTTTGCCATCTGCGTTATGCGAAAGCCCTGCAGGTTATATGTATATAAAGATACAGATACAGAATGAAAAATGAAAAGAACAATAACTATAGCTACAACTTATTACTGTGTAAGAGGCTGAGAGCATGCCCCAGGTCTGGGAAGTGAGTGACTTTACCCGGGACAGACCATCGCACCGACGGACCACTCAGAACCTCTGTATGACAAATGAAGTATATAGTATAAAATATCTGGATGAACAAGGTCTTAGATCAAAGATATAAAAATTTACTTATGTAATACTTTTTTATGAACATACACTCTTTTTTTTATAAGAATATTGTTTATAAGAATATCCAGGCTCAGAATCATCCTATTTTTAAGAATATTGTAAGAATATGCTCAGCCTCAGCTCTCCCATATTTCTGTCTTATTTTTCTGCAGATGCCTGTTTTGCATTGTTAGAACGAAACTTCATGATTGTTAACAACATTCTTTTTGTTACAATAGTTAAAAAATATTTCTTTCGCTCGACCATATGAGATGATTTTTCTTTTAACTATGTTCCCCTAAAACCGCATATCAGATTTGAAAAATAAGAATACTTTAAGAATACATTCAGGCTCAAAACGAACACTTTTTTAAGAATATTGAGGCTGAACAAAATTTATAGTATTCTTATAAAAAAAAGAGTGTATACTGTGTCATGTTACAGGTAACTTCTACAGAGGCTCCGGCCAAACGATCAAACGGCAAAAGCATTTTCTACGATTTTTCTGCTTGTCATAAGCAAAAAGATTCCAGCGAGTCACCTGAAGATCTCTTTTATTCGTGATGCAACAGGCCTTGGGTATACACGCTTTTTTTTTATAAGGAACCTACCTCAAGGCCTAGTTCTAAAAGTTCCTTATTTTTGGGCCTCTTTTTAGGCAATTGTAGTTCCAAAAGTTCCTTAATAGTTCCTTAATCTTAACTGCACATACAGTGATCTTAACAATAAAAGAGAGACATTTGCATGCGAGCAAAGCTCGAGACTACGTAAAGAAACATTGGGTGTATATGCTTAACGTACATTTTATGTGATTTTCGACTGCAAATGAATGGAACCGGCGTTCTAATTCTTGATTATTTGCAGTGATAAAAGTATTCAACATTCAAAAGTTCCTTAATGATTTTCTCTTTAGTAGTATAAGTTCTTTAAATTTTCGGGCCTTCTACATGTAGGTTCCTTATAAAGTGGTTCCTTATAAAAAAAAAGCGTGTAACGTGCGTGATATGAATGTCGTGATGAATTTCTAAATTTTATTTCTTGTTAAGTTTAATTTGATTTATTCGCTTTTTCATCATTTCACGAACTGGCAGGCTGCTTAGCAAAGCTGATGATCTTTAGAGGAAATTTCCTGGTAACATATTGCAGGTGGCGAGGGGCAATTCCGATATTCACCCCTTGGCTTTGAGAATCTTGTACACCCTCGCCGTAATTTTGATTGATTATTAGGAAATCCCTTGGAAATCCTTCTGTTCTAACAGGAATCTCGTATGCCTCTTGGGAGAATGAAATGCCGCTCGTTAGGTGCCCAGGGGGGTACTCATTGACTTTCAATACGGGGGTCCATGCCAATATTTGGGGTCCGAAATCTTAAGCTTATTCAATATTTGGGGTCTGTGAATTATAACATGGACAAAATTCAATATTAGGGGTCCACAAATCTGAAGGAAGATGAAACTGATGGCTAAACCCGAGAAAACATTTTAGGTGTCCAAAAATAGATAGCAATATTTGGGGTCTTCAAAACATTAAACTCAATATTTGGGGGTCTGCAAGGAAATAGTGGCATGGACCCCCCCGTATTGAAAGTGACTGAGTACCCCCCTGGGGTTAGGTGAGGCCCTCTAAATGAAAGGAGAATTTCTAATTTTGTATCAGATTTTAACTTGTTTTAGGAATCATTTCATTTCATTTTATATATCGCAAAAAATACAGCTACATATATTGTATATGGCTTAGGGAATAAGAGATTTCGAAGAGGTATCTGTATTTGGTATTCAGGTACCCCTTTAGGGGGTACATATCAAAGGTCGCAAAAGAGCATGGCATGTTATGAGCATACAGTATAATGGGTGGTGATGAGATTCTGTGATGAGATGCTTGGGGATGAGGACGGTTACCCCTCCAGATGTTAATTGAAAACGATTACTATTTGTCTGAAAACAATTTAAGAAAACAATGGTTCTCACTGACTGAAAATAACGCTTGTTCTCCAAGTAAACTACGAATTGTCCGCAACTAGAAGTGAGATAAAAGAAGAAGTTCAATTTATAGTGGGTCCCTTCTAAAAGCTACCTTGCTTGCAAGACCTCTCTTGCGATTGCGGTTACCTGGATCGTAAACTGACAGGTCGCAACTCTGCACACTCTACTGCACTGTCAGCATGTAATACTTTACATTCCACCATCCAATACTCAACCCTCAGGCAGATACAAATCTCAATAAGCTGCCACATCTTACATTACATGGCAACAGTATGGTGACTGAAGCAGTTTTGCAGTACTTCTGTACTGATCTCTGTGAATACATATTTTTTCATAAGAAACTGCCGCCATTTGGGTTCTAGCGCTCCGTAATGTAGGGATTACCCCCATGCCAACACGCGCGCGTACCAGAGCTTCAAAGCGAAACAAAGAAGAAACTATATTACGCATTGTAAAGGATCGATACATTATTACGAAAAACTGATAATTCTTGTTCAACATATATTCAAGTTGCTCCGCCGTTGCAATGAAAACCCTTTTGATATTTAACTACGGCCCCCAGAGGGTGTGAGCCCCGAGGCAACGCCCTGTCCCCCTCTCAGCGCCACTGCTTCCAGTAAATGGGAACAAAATAACAAGACTTTTTGGGACGAATCAAACGCTTAAATAAAACTACTTTGATTAAAATTCTTAAAAATACAATCGGTATCTATTAAACGGTAATATCTAATTTTCCGTCTGCCTTCTGGATTTCTTTGCAAAACTTCTTTTCTCTTAAACTATAAATCTTATTGGCTTTATTAACACACATAGGTTAAAACCAGTAAATGACTACTTGAAGAAATTGGCTTTGAATGAGTCTTCATAAGACTCTACATGGTTAACTGCATAATTACAGTATAAAACCTACAAAATGAGCTGAGTATTATTGTATTACGTAGTTTTACTTTACAGAAAGGCGACTTTATTAGATGTTAAAAGGATTGAAATGTTATTAATGAGATTGAAATAAACGCCCATCTCTATATCCCTAGCCTAGCCTCTTTATTCTTAATTAATTAACTTGAAGAAAGCAATTATTTAGTTGTACTAAAGATTAAGTTTACGACGCTTACAGAAATGTTCGTTTCTCAACCCTTACACATTGGCACTTCAAAGCCCTGGTCGAAAATGCAACATGTCGTGCAAAATTTGTTCCATGCAGCTGCAGGGATAAATTTAGGTGCGCTGCCATTCGATGCAACATCAAGTTACACTCAAGTAGCCCTGTGTCCGCCTTGACAAAGTGTAGTGTCCGTTGCAAAGGTCAATTTCAATCTGAATTATGTCGATCGGGATCTCGTGTATTGACCGTTCACTTTAGTCGCAACCCTCAACTGTACTGATGATAACCCTCCACGATACTCCGCATCCTCCACTGTACTGATGATAAACCTCCACGCTGCATTGGCACCCTCCACTGTACTGAAGATATCCCCCCACATTACAAATGATAGCCCTCCACTATACTGATGATAACCTTCCACATTGTATTGGCACCCGAGTTGGCAACCTCCACTATACTGCACATTCTCCACGTTATTGCACATCACATTGTACGGGGTGCCTCTCCAGAACTGCCCGGTTTACTACGCGCATACTACAGAATTGTCCGGTTCTCCTCTAACAGAGGACTGACTTACTGTAGCTGAGATTAAAGAAGTGTTTATAAATAACCTGTCCATTAATTATATTCAACTTAACGTGAAGTTAGCAAATCCCAGTACAAGCAGAAATCTGCATCACATTTATTCTGATGCAAATGACGGCACAGCACTGTCCCGTGCGTTGCCAAGTACAACGCATATTCTAAGCTTTAGCTCCGCGTCGTATAGAGGCGTTGACTGCCTTTCCAGAAGTGAAAAATTTACGAATTGGTTTCTATTTTTAAGGGCCGATACATGGACTTGTGTAGATCGGCTTACGTTAATCTGTTGCACCAGATACAATGCATGCCTGTGCAGTGATGCAGGGGTATTTTACAGAGTAGAGGTTTATCTCTTGGCGGCAATGGAGTAAGTGTCGAGAGCTGATCTCTATGATAACTGTGTTGTAAGATGCTCATTAGGAGGAGGGGTCTCATGAGTAGTATGGAGGGATACACGAGTGGAATGAAAAGGCATCATGATACCCCCCCCCCTGAGCCTCGACGCTGTTATATTCCCCCACCCTCTACACTGGAATACTAAGAGAAAAGCCTCTACAATACTGGACATATCCCACACTACTCAAAATCACATCCCCAACACCACAAGTGCAGTACTGAAACGTTCCAATTGTAAGAGGGCAGTCGGAAAACACCAATAAACCAGTAGAATATCACGATTTCCTATTCCAACATTCCAGATTAAAGCCTTCCGATCGCATTGCTTCGCTGCAAGAAAATCCGTCACATGACAAGCATGCAATTGGTAATGTCAGATGTCATCGTGCCATTTATAGGAAACTGCAGCGCGCATCGGAGATAAAAAACACCTGGATGAAAAAGCAGTGCCAATCACGCGCGAAATTCGATCTTATCTTTGATGTACTAATGATAAACAAAGAAGCATCAAATATCACCCAAAACATAATTCGCGCAATGATGGTGGCACTTTCGCGCGTACTTGCGTGAGGAAAGATTAGACTGCACGGGTGCTGCAAAGCAGAAGACATAAAAATTTAGGCAATAGCACGCAAAAGAAGTTCTTTGAAGCGCGCGAATTCGAATCTCGAATCTCCGCTTTCAACCTTGTTCTTTAATTCTAGCCAAAATGCAGGCTAGTGTTGTGATAAAATTTTTCTACAAGAGTGATGCATATGATAATATAGTACAGAATAGCATGGTTTATATTATAGACTAAGTAAAGATGCAGCATGTATAGCACTACAGTATATGCAATAAAGATTATTACAGTATATAGGCCTAAGTAACACAAGAAATGGTTCCACATGAAGGCAATAGCTTCTTCATTTTAAACAACAATGTTATTTATGAACAAATTTTGACTATTCATTATAGTGTTAAAAAATATGAAATAAATAATAAATACTACCTTTAATTATTAAAGAGTATCTAGCATAATCTAGCATAAACAAAATACAATATAAAACAAAAAATTGACCTTTTTCTCAATATCACTGCTAGTCTGCTGTCCAGCAAAGGAGCAACGATAAATGCTTTTTAAATGGACAAAACTTTGGCAGTAAAGAATATCCCAAATAAGGTACATATTTGATGAAGCGTCGAGTGCGCGTGCCCTAGTCTTATGGGGTGGGACTCCCGCTTATTAATTTTTCCCAACATTTTCTGCTGTTGAAAATGAAAAGTGACATTGTAATAACGTTGTGTGACAGTACGGTGCACAGCCTACAAGAGATAGGGATCACGGAACTTTCCGAAAAACGGTACAAAAGGTAACAGTCAATGGAGAAGCGCGACTAGGAAACAAACTTTTGCATTAGCCAGGAAAGTTTAGTCTGGAAGCAGCTCAGAAAGCTGACCCAAACCTTTGAACAAAACCATGAGTTATTAGCTCCTTCTACAGACGCGCTACACATGCGGTATAGCTAAAAATATAGCATTAACAGAGTAATTATTATTATAATAATTAATGATGTTATTAAATTCATAAGGGCTATTGTAATTCTACAAGGCCCTCAATGCCCTCTGAAGTATCGTGTTGAAATAATATAAAAAAATATGAATATACGAAAACAAAGTAAATAGTGACAAGTAAAAAGTCAAGGAGCGTAAGCTGGAGGCTATAGTGTCATATGCTACTTATGCAACAATTGTCGAGGGGTGCATCACTTCATATATCCCGTACACCTTGACGATACATCTTCACATATCTTACAAATCTTTCGAATCTTAGAAATCCTTTAGATCTCTAAGAAATCTTGTGTTTTAGCTACTGCACATGTGCACAAGTCTTGATTCGCCGGAGCAGAACTATGCCAGACAATGAAATTTTTGGAAGGCAAATTTCGAAATATGTAGAAAAATTGAAGAAACCTCCATATAAATCTTTGTGAAATCTCAATGAATCCCATAAATCGGATCACAAAAGACACATATTATTTAGTCTTTGAGTTGTACAAAGCTTCAAAATTGCGCGAGGATTGTTTCAGAATCATTGGCAAAGCAAGATCTTTGTTTCACTTAGGGGTTTTGGAATCTGTCTACATCAAAACCAAAAGGCCGGTTCTGTTTAGACAGAAAGAGTTCGTTTTCTTACTTGGGCTCTTCAAATAATTCTATTGATCTTCCCGCTGTATCCGACCAGCTGATTGGTGTTTAAAACACAATGCCAATTCAGCTTTTCCTTTTTTCTGATTGCTGCATTTCGAGCTGCATTTGGGTATAAATTGCGCCTTAGTCTATTGTTTCGGTCTGTTTCTGACGTTCATACTCTGAGGAGTGTCAGACGAAAAAAGCTTTTAAGTTTGCCCGAAAATGATTCCGTTATTCAACACATAATGTTGTTACAACTCCCATAAATCTTGTACGCAATTTGTGATACACCCCAGGATAGTTTTAGTCATTATACATCTAATTTAAAACAGTTCTTCGCTTTCTGAGACAAGAACCTTATTGTCCTTAGACAGTTTCATTCTTTTCTTTGATAACAACATCATCACCATCGACATGCTCAACATTTACGACTTTGTTGCTTGAAGTTGATCCATAATTTTCCCGTTTTTCTTCCATCTTCTTCAAATCCTCTTTTTCTTCTGGCGAGTCTTGACCAATAGTACCATCAACATCATCTTTCTCTCGTTTAATCGAAACATTAGTCACTCTCTTCATGCTCATAATTCGGTTCATTTTAAGAGTCTCGATACTCTCAACTTCATCTGTTCGTCCGAATACCCAAATAAGCAACCCAAAAGTCACGAATGCCAGTAAACTTGGTATAAACGCGGTTGCTTTTACAGCTAAGGAATGATTCCGGAACCGTGAATTGACAACCGGGTCATTCATACCGTAACTTGAATTAACGTTAGGGTGACTCCATCTCCAGGCATAGGACAATGTTGTGGTATTCTTCGTTGCCAAAAATGCCTTGTCTCTGACCGAGTATACCTTCCCATTAGGCCCAACATATTGACCATAATCGTACGGTTTATAAAAGATCTGATTTTTCCACATGTTTAAGTCAAGAATCATTACCAGGAAAATTATACCATAGTTGAACCACTTACCAGTTATATGCACTGTCCAATGACTCTTTCGCATACAGTCTGGAATTTGAAAATGAATATGAGCGGTGTTAATTCCCGGCAGTTTGATATCAAAGTTTGTTTCAAACAATGGAAAGTCCCAGTCCTGTAAAAGAAAGAAAAACACTGAAACATCTCGTCTTAATTCTTGCAATCAAGGGAAGAGATATGTTTCATCACAGAGTGTTTCGATCGACCAACAATTCTATGCTATAGCTAAAAATTTGAAGAAATGACATCAGTCTACATTTTTAGCATGTTACTCCTGGTATGCCACTCGTGGGAAAACCTATCATAGTGTTTGCCATTCATGAAAAATACATGGCACAGATCCATACATAAATACCTATGGTACTGATGAAGGCTCGACATAGCCGAAACATTACGGCAAACTGGAAGAGAGCCATGGCCTGTATGATTTGGAGAGTTACTCGACGATTTGATTGGGCAACACTATTGCTATTCAGGAAATACGTTAGTTAATCAAGAGGAAGAGGGGTAGAAATCTGAATGAAGCTGGTTGCAGAAGAGTTTTAAAGGAGGTCAGCTAAAGTGTTGCTAAAGGACAGTGAAAAAACGGGAAAAATGAAAAATCTTCTTGGTCATACTTTAAAGTCTGACATTCCTCAGAGTATAACCACCACAAATAGTCTGAAACATTTTTCTAAGGCAGAATATATACCTAGATACGGATCGAAATGTAATCAGAAAAGTAAAGCTGAATTGATATATATTTTGAGAGCCAATCAGCTCACAGAATACAGCGGGAATGACCAGTATTGCTATGGCGAAAGGTGCTGTAGCAATTAGCATCATGGTCAAGTCCAGCTGGCTCGTTGTGTCAGAAGGAATTGACGTCGGAATTCAAGCCCCAGCTACGGTAGCATCACAGCCAGAGTTGAGGTCTCGATTAGTTAACCTACTACTGAGATCCTAGCGACTGGCGCTAAATACACCATTTTACTTTCCTGTAACGGTTTGAGCTATAGAATCATTAGAAAAACAAACCTGCATGACAATCAATAAATCCATGACTAAGATGAAAGAGGCAAGAAAACCGCGTCCAATTTCACTTGTGTGAATAAAATCTTTGTTAAGAGTGTCCCAGTTGATGTAATCAGATATAATAGCCGATGCAACGATTCCTGTCAACACAAGCAGAACAGCCCAGAAAAGGATTACCCTATTCCATCCTCTATTCCACCATTTTCTTAAACTTTTTGCCCAGTTTGGATACTTGGATGTTTCCTGGAAATAATGAACAATGTTAGATCATCTATATAACATATGCTTGTTGTACCTAAAGCAAAGTGCTGCCTGGAATATCTGGTCTCACTGGGCAAATTTTCTAGCGATACGAACGGATGATCAAGAATCAGAAAAAACAGAATGAGGGAAAATAAAATAGGCATTTGTGAAAGAGCATTGAAAGAAAATGTATGTCCTTATGTCCTAAGTCCTAGTATTTGCCATTCATGGAAATATATTTAAATACGCATGGTATTGAAGAAAGGTTAAATATAGCCAAAACACAAAAGCCAAGCGAAAGGAGGGCTTGGGCTGTATGACTTGGAGTCACTCGACGATCTAATCCCAACTATTGTAGTAGGCCACTCGTGGAACAAATGATCGAGCTATATCCACTACTTTTTGGGACATAAACAATATACAGACTATTGCCATAAGACCAATAGTTGCAAGAGTAAATTTACGAAAAGGTTAGGTTATTCGACTTATACCTTTTCATCACTTAACAAGGAGTGCACATTGTGAAAACACTAAAACCAAACCTGATCAGAAGATCAGAAGGGCCAAAACGTCCCAGAAAAAGGAGGACCCTTTTAAGTCTGATTCAGACATAAATTCAATCAATCACCTGAAGCATCATGTCAGTTACCATCCAAGCAGTTATGAAATCACCCATCCACGTACCCAGAGCAGCAGCTTTCATAAAGGTATGATTTGTAATACTCATCAGTGAGGAAATTTTGTAAGCTGAATTCTTTGCGCCACCGAGACTGAGAAATCCATTATAAATGAAAGAAAATACCAATAATGATATGATGCACGAGAAGAACATTATCATCCAAGATCCTTGATCATTTGAGAACATTGAAAGCTTAAAGGCTCTTCTCAGTAGTAAACGATGAATAAGGAGCTTTCCAGCTATCATACCAAGAACTATTGCTGTGAGGTACAAAAAGACCTTCAGGACAGAGAAGCCATTTGGTGGGTACCTAAAAGATAAAGACAGAAAAGGTAAAGCTTTTTACATAGCTGAGAATAAAAAATTCTCCTTGTGAGAATGATCTTTCCTCAGTGCAAAAATGGTTCCCCCAGCACTCCGGAAGTAAGGGGGGGGTTGTTACCATATTTGCTCTCTTGGCATATTTCATTAGCTTCCTTGGTGTCATGTTGAGCCTCAGATGCATCTGTTTCTTGTATAGAAGTTCACTTTGCTTCTCACCCTCTCAACATCTGTGAACTCAATGAGTTTTGTGTTCCATTAGGTCACTTATTCCTTTAGTCATACTAATGAAATAAATTGGTTTATCTCATTCAAGACATGTGTTTTTTAAGAAACGAAAACAGATGCATTGGAAGCAATTTATGTTGTGCATTATTTTAGGCTTTGTTAGTATCTAACATGAGTCTCTAGGCATTTTTAAAAAATCCCTAAAATATCTGAAATCAAAAGGCTTTGCCCTCTGAGGGAGGGGGGGTGTTACATGGCTTATGGACCAACAGGGATGTGTCCCCAAGATTTTACAATCCTGTCCACTTATAATGTAGACACCAACTCTAAGCAAATTACAGTTATGAGACTTCATGGACCTTTATTTAACTTGAAATTGTACTACAAACATTGCAGACACTTTTTAAACACTATAATTTTGTCTTGAATAAGGTGACATTTTTTATTTTTCTTCAATTCCCACCCTATGCAGTTTTCGTCAAAAACATACCCATGTTTAAAGAATTTCAGAGCCAAAAACCAACCCATATGGGCGGCAAATTCCCAGCACCGAATTATATTAAGTATTCTTGGGGTTTCACTTACTATGTTTATTTATAAGTTTGTTTGCTGGGTGCTTACCTGGCAGCAACAAATGCATAATCATTGCCAATAGCAGGTATAGTGCATTCTGAAAAACTGTGTGCAACTGGATCCTCAGCGTAAATGAAGAAATTACAAATTGTTACACCATATGCTATGAGAAGACGACAGTAAGGATGACGGAGATAGTATTTAAATTTTCTAAAATATCTTGTTGACTTCTTTGTGTACACAGGTTCAATATCCTAAAAATAAAAACAATAGCATTGCAGTTTTGAGTTTGGAGCCACTATTTGTTTCAATCTTTAGGACCCCTCCCACTATATCTCTATAAATTGCTGGAAGTTTGTTTAGAAGACCAGGACATGACCAACCCAAGAAGGGCAGGGCAGAGCCAGTCAGTACAAACAACTAACATCAGTGTAGAAATTCGTCAGGCGGGATGGGCACACCCTTCCTCCTGTTTGTTCAAGCTTAATAAACGATAAATAATGGATTTTGCCAAATATACATAGCATATACAATACATACATAGCTTTGACGTACCATCTTTTCAGTTTTTGAAGTCAGCAAGGCCTCTGTTGACTGGTTCAGTGACTTTTCTTTCGTTCTTAGGCCATCGACACATTCAGCATTATCGACATCAGTGTTTTTCTTTTTTTGAGCTCAGACTGGAGCTCTTTATCATCAACCGCGCTATTCGGGATCTGAAAACTGTAGACAGGTGCTGTATTTTTATTTTCTTTTGACATGATTGAATAATTTAGATCATAGTTACCACATTCTCTTTATATTTAGCTCGAGTTATTCAAAAAAGTGTTGCCGCCATGACATGCCCATAATAAAGGCCTCTCCCACTCGAAGTGAAGCCTCCCTTTCGGTATTTCCGGGTAACGGTAACCGGGGGGTCCACGATTCGACAGTTCTTAATAGCACCTGTGTGCATCCGTGGGCAAAACGATCAAACATTGCTGATGTTGCTAAAACATTTGAGACATGATTGTAAATTAAATGTTTGACCGTTTGATTACATCGGAAACACATTGCTCGTCCAACATGTTTTGCCTGTGAAAATCAGAAAATGCTTATCAAACTAACTGTATGCTTATCAAGAAATGTTTTATGACTTGATAAAAAGCAAATGTTTGAAAAACAATGTTTATTATTGTTTGGTCATTTTGCCAAGATCCTAACTCGGAATCGGTGCACCGAACGCTCTCCCTTCTGAAATCAAACAGGCTCTATTTGGAAATTTCAAAGTCGAGTCGCAAATAAAAAAGTTAGGGGCCCAGTTAGAGACGAAAGAAAGAAATGAACTGAACTTCAGGCTCAAAGAATTCCATCTATCAATTGATAAGGCAACAGTTCTACGCCAATAAAGAGAGATTCTAAAAACAAAGTTATTTAACCGTTCAGATTGCAGGTTGCTGCTGTCTTGCCGGAGTAAGAATAAGAAACGTGCTTCTCGAATACCGCGCTGAAAATCCTGTTAATTCTCAGAACAAGGTCCATGGCAACGTCAGTGATCACATGCATTCATCGTTTCCTCGTTTCCTGAAAAATAATAGCGACAAGTTTAAATGTGAGGTATAAGAAGCGCTTGGAATGGGAAATATAATAAAGTTATGTTGTTCTTGCTATGCAATTCGTTGCCTTTTAGCATATCAGGAGTTGTGTAAAAGCTGGACCATCAAGGTTTTTGAAAAAGTTCAGAGACATTTTTGCTTGACGAAAACAATGTGTTTGATGAACAGTGTTTGCGACATGACCGAACGGTTATACATTTTGCTTACAAAGAAAAGTTCAATGTTTGATAAACAATTTTGATTGTTTGGCCAGTGCCTTATACTAATCAAGCTCCACTTCACTCACGTAGCTAACATACTTCAATACGGTTACGCTATACTAAGGCCCTGACCAAACAACCAAACATTGTTTATCAAACATTTAAGACTTTTCTTTACAAGCAACGTTTGGCCATTTGACAATGTCACAAAAGATTCTTTGATAAACAGAAGTCTTTAAGCAATGTTTCTGTAACACTTTATTCTAAGGTACTGACCTAAAGATCAAACACTGTTTGTTAAACATGCAAGATTTCGCTTTACCAGCAATGTTTGACTGTTTTGCAACGACGCAAAACATTCTTTGACAAGCAGAATTCCTTGAAAAATTTCAAAACATTTAATGCTTGTATCAAGCAAAAAATGTTTGACGGGTAGTGTTTCTGATGTGCCCAAACGGTTAAACATTGTGTTCGGACAAGTAAATCTCAAAATGTTTAACAAACAATCTCTGATCGTTCGGCCAGGGCCAAACAGATTCTGGACTTCTGCACCGGATAATAAACTTTTTGACCTGATGCATTTTACCTTGGTGCTGCCTTGATGATATCGTCAACACGAAGAATCATTTCTGCTGCCTCTGCTGCCGAAATAAGTGCTTGTTTTTTCACTTTGAATGATTCTCGTATACCCAAATCTGCAATGTCAGCTACACAGCCGTTGTCCATATCTATAAATAAGTAATACAGGTCATTAATATCAGAAAAAGAAGCTACCGTATATGTTTATCGAGGCTCGTGCCAACGAGATTTTGCTTTTTTCTTTGATATTCACTAAATTGATTGATTGATTGATTGATAGGCACAAACACTTTCTTTATTCACAAGGTAAAGGTGTCTTGTCTGTGCTAAGCACTGGCAGACAACGACCAGGACCACTGAAAAGCTCAGGCCTTACATGAGCAAGAGGACCCCAGTTCTTCCTCTCGATCTGACCACACCTCGTGATTCCATTTGACTTTGCCTGGAATTACGAACAGCAACCGAGTCTCCTCACTCTTCATGACGAGTTTGACTTTGCTAGGAATGAAACCCTCAACCAGAGATGGCAATTCTAACCAATACTTACACTTAGACCAATACACACAGACTTGTTACAACAGCATCAGTTTCCGACCATTAAATCAAGGCCTATACATCAGCAGCATACAACTGAGTTTGAGTTCTCTCTACAACAACAAGTACTGAACGTAGTGGTAGCGATAACTGGGACTCGTGTAGAGTCTAATATTCAATTTTCGGAAATCAATTCCATTTTACGGAAAACCTCAACACGACTGGATGCAGAGTAATTTGCTTTGCGGAAATCCTGTACATCGTTGAAGTAGTGTCAGATCTACTACTTGCAAAAGCTTAATTATTCTTGCAATAATGCCAGCAACCGCCAACAACAATCAGCTGCTGAAGATAAACAAAGCTTTCGATAAGTAAAATGTTACATATCTAACTGGTTATATTGCATGCAAAAAAAGCTCACCTAAACCCCATGTAGACTTTCCTTCCGTGTGAGCAGCTCTCAATTGAGAAACGAGTTCAGTACTATCGAACCCAGCATTATCAGCTATTATTGTGGGCAGCTACAATAAGATAATATATACATTAAAAGGAACTTGAAAAAGGACCAAGTAGGGCGTCTAAATACAAGGGCAAGAGTCAAAACTTTGTTATAATTTCCCTGTAGTTGCGCTAAAAGAAAAAAAAAATTTGCCCTGTTAAGCAATAGACTAATTACACGAGTCCTAGTCATCGCTATTGAATTGAACTGCATGACGCTCAAACTGCTCATCGCCCAGTTTGAGCGATCGCCTTTTAGTGCTAGGCCTCAGTCTCATTAGCAATAACTGGGACTTAGGTAATCAGTCTACGTAAGCAAGCGTGCTTCATAAAGGAATGTTTTATCCTTCTACAAACCTGTCTGAGAGCATGCGCGAAAGCCTCTATAGCCATACTTTCTTTTCCAGGCGTCTGTGCTGCAAGTTCATTTACAGCATTAGCCATTAACATCTCAGTACAACCACCACCATAAACAACTTTACTGTCCTTTACAGTTTGAGACAACACACACAATGCATCGTGTAACGATCTATCTGCTTCATCAAGAATCTGCTGAGTTGCACCACGAAGAACAATGCTGCATGCTTCACCCATTTCAACTCCAGAGAAATGAATAAGCTGCAAAAATAGATCAACCATTTGCAACAAGGAGTCTGAACTTGGTACTTTGGGAACTGGAAAGTTAAAGCTATGCATGAATCTAATTTAGAAATTATCTCTAAAAAGTTCTTTCAACACGATCAAGTGATTGTCCTTAGTATGAAATTTTCTATTATCATCAAAAGAGCAAAAATAAAAAGTAAACTCATCAGTTAGTCGTTGTAATTCACATGCCTAGCCTAACAACAACTGTCTTTGAACACTTTCTACTTACTGAATGTAACATTGAATTAGAAGTTAATCGTCTATAGAAACATTCATGATGAAACAAGTTTTTAAGGTCGTGTAGGCTTCTAATCGTAATTCTCTTTTTAACGCAAGTGAAAATCAAATCACATGTTTTAACTGTTTTTACCTTATCTTCTCCAATCATTACTTCTTCAATTAGTTTACATTTGCCAAGTTTCACAAGCTCTGGCTTTCCGAATGTTGAAACGATTTCTCCACCTACATTCAAAATACATAACTGTGTGATATAATCGAAATTAGCAAGATCCAAAGAAATGTTATTTAACTACAAAATGTGTCCTTCTAGAGTACTAAATATGTTTATATAAAACGGTTAAGGGACTAAACAGTCAAGAGACTACAAAGAAATAGGATCTACTATTAAGTTTTAGGCATTCAATTGTAATATATCAATAGATTGTCATTCTTATAATCCTCACCTGTTACAAGTGCTAATCTCTCTACTCCTTCGAAGTCTGCATGCTCAATTGCCATTACACCATTATCTGCGAACAGTTGTTCCGGGTAGTTATAGATCAACTGCCTGTTTATGACAATAATCAACAATACAATTAGCAAGTTGTTGAATGAAGTTAATAGGACAGTGATAAAAATACACCATTAGGGGTAAACTCGAAAAGACAAAAGATAGATTTTGGGATTGCTGGCAGACATGCAGATAGGAGGAAGTAATCGAATCGAATTCAAAATATGTTAGTTGCAGTCTCAGGATTCTATTTAAAGTATTTATCATTAGTGGAAATCTTGCCGGCACACCTTGCTCTGAAATCCAGAAATACCCACTAAAATCATTTTGAAATCTTCGAAACCAAACAAATCCCTTTTATAGCAGCCTATCACAAAAATCTTACAAACAATGTTATTTAAACGAAATCCAGAGAAATCAGTTAACAATTTACTTGAAATCCCTCAATGTCAACAAACGTTTCGTTCTTCGAATCCACTACAAAAGGCCCCTCATTATAAAATCCGTGTGTTAAACCAAAGGGTCGTGAAACGTTGCAGGATTATACAACATGTTCTGCATCTCTTGACATTCGAATGGGGCTGTCATGTGACCATATCTTGCTGATGTAAGCAATTCTTGGCGTCATGCTTGGAAATGGCAAAAAAATCACGACGTTATTCAAATTGAATTCTTAATTTTGTATATTGCACCATAGTGATTGCACGCAGCAAAACATTTTTGCACTAATGCAACCCTGAGCAGATTTCAGGACAACTCAAGGAGTTTTATTGAGAAACTCTCAATGGGTCAGAAATTATGCCTCTGATTAAGTCTCTTCCTGCAGGCCCATTTGGGCCCCTAGCTTTCGTAGGGTTAACAGGTGACGTTAAAAGAAACAATTCGGAAACGACCCTTATTATTCTTGGAAATCACAGACGACAGTTTTCTCTTTGAATCAAAAATACCAAATTGACCAAATGACCATGCTGTGTACAAGTTTTCGACAATAATTAATAGAAACAGGCAGCACATTAGTGAAACAGAGTTGTACAAAAATTGCATGAAATAACATTGCTCAAACCAAGTTACACAAAACAAGTAACATGAAACGGTTTATTACACAGCAACGAACAGCACCAGATAGCGTTGCAGATCATATTGCAAGATGAAGATACTCCCTTAAGACAGCTTGCGACGTTATACCTACTTGCTAAGTGTATCAAGCAAATATGCTCCTTTTACTAGTTTCAGAAAAGTGCTACTAGAATTGATGAAAAACACAGCACTTACCTATTGACAAAACAGTTAATTCCATGTTTCAATATCATATCAACTTTGTCTTTCATTTTTTCCTACAAAATAAAAAGAGTCTGTAATTTCACAATAATAAAATAAAAAAGATGTGATACCTGAGCTGATAGCAAATATGGCTACTGAACTGAAATGCAGAAGTTAAAGAACAAAACAAAGAACAAAGTATTGCCATTCAAACATGATAGAATTCTACAGGGTGGCCCAAAAAAAAGGGACCCCCAAGCTTAATAATTTATAAATAAATTTTTCTTAAGTAGGAATTTCATGAAATTTGTACTACATGATATTCAACTCAAGTGAGATATTTCTTGTAAATATCATGATGATATGGGTTAGCATCTCTGAATAAATTGACATTAAAACTTTACAATCCAAAAACATACTGTAACAAAATATGCAACTTTATACCCTTTCGTAATCCTTACGCAAAAAAACAGAAAACTCAATAGCTCATTCTTTCAGTCAAATAATATTCAAAATGTCCTCAATTCCGCTCAATACACTTCTCTAATATGACTGACCATACATAAATGGTTGTGACAATTTTACTCTGAGATAATGATTCTCCTTCACGCACGATTGCATACAGTACGCAATGGTGGAATATAAACAGCAGGTTTTTGGACATCATCAATTTAATGTCCCATTGCGCTGAGATGAAAGCTCTTATCACCAACATATTTCTACACGATAGCGCACTTGGTATAAATTTGATAAAATTCCTCTTTGAGAAAATTTATTCAGAAATTATTTACCTAAGGGGGTCCCTTTTTTTGGACCACCCTGCATATATGTAAACCTTAGCCTATTGGTAACAACATTATTTACTATATATTCATTTATCATCATACCTTTTCTGCTAATTCAAGCTCAGCGACTTTGGCGACAGATTCAACACGAACTTTGGATCCAAATATCTGCAAAACAAAAGGTCATGCATAAAATTATAGAGTTAAGAAACGAAACATCATCTGCATAGCCGCTTTTCCATTAATTTTAGCTGTCTGTTTTCCTAACTTCAAGACTCAGACAGAAGTAGAAACTTTGTCGATATACAAAACTTCCAAAATGCCAAACGTTTGAGGCGTAGAATAGCTCGTATTCAATTGGCTCATATAACAAACTTTACATGTAAGAGCAAATTCCAAGTGTTTTATATGAAAAACGCGTATTTTTATTAGGTACAATGATTGCAACAGTACTTTCTAATCACGATCTATTACAAACTAAATGAAAACATATCAAACAAACACAACAACTTGCCTAGCTCTATTCTTACCTTTATTTTGTCAGCATCCATAGAAGTATTTCCTATCAGAATCTTCGCATTTTCAATTCTTTTTGGCTGATTAACACCAATCTTCTTATCTAACAAGAAACCTTAAAACGAAAGCAAACAAACCATTAGTTACATTCTGTACGGTTGATTATTCGAATTAAAAACATTGTAAAATAAGTGCATATATCACTCTGATGATGACTGCTGGAAACTGCAGTCGAATATATAGTCCATAGCACAAAATTTTTCATCTTTCACTCTTTATCTAAAACAATGTTTAAGCTTTTGGTCATTCTTCTCATTTCGTGCAGAAATCTTTAAAACTGGGAGCACAGTTGCACCTCAATGGCTTGACTGCAGTTTAAATTGAATTCCACCATAACTCAGTTACTCTTCTGTCTACATTGATTCTGACTTGTTTTGTCTCGAATACAGAACTCTCAAATTTTGTTAACTCAAAGAAATTTTCTGTCTTCCAAGGCATTCCAAGGCACAGAAGAATCTTAACAGGAAACATTTTCCTTACTAGATATATCAAAATGTAACACAACTGTTTACTCAAAAGCAACCAAACATCAGCAAACACTCTTACCCTCATCAAGGAATGAGTCTTCTAAACTACCACCAAGTTTTTTGATAATTTGAATAGCATGTAAATCACAGCTTCCCTTTACAGAAAAATTGAAAAATTAGTTATGATCTGTGAAGTCTTTTCATAAAGATTTCAATTAAATAGTCACAAAACATTGTTTGACAATCAGTATTGCTAGACAATGTCTTTGGAAAGCATCAAAAACATGTTCTACTTACTGCAAGCAAGAAATGCTTGACAGGCAGTGTTTTGAGTGCAGGGCAGAACTTTCTAATGTTTGACAAAAAAATTTGATTGCTTAAAGTACAAATACATACCTTTAACCTAAGAACAGCATCGACAGCTAATTTTGCAAATTTATCTTTATGCTGTGTAAGAATCTTTGAGCTGAGTGTAGTTCTTGCAATGTTCATCAAATCTTCTTTAAATTTTTCTACGTCTGAACTATTGTCTTTTGCAGAATCTGTTAAAGCTTTCTCTGCAACCTTTACTGATTTTCGAAAACCCTGAATTATTGTCTGGGGGTGAATTTTACATGCTATAAGCTTTTCAGCATCCTAAAGAGAGAGAGAAAATCAAATGAAAAATATAAGAAAGAGGCTAGAAAATAAAGCTGCTAGAAGAGGAGGGGTGAAGTCAAGATTTTATAAATGCATATGTAAAGTTATTTTCCAAGTTGCATGTGTGGTGTTTTCTTCTACTATCTGTTTGTACCTATTAAGTCTACTACACATCAAGTACCACATTTCTTTGATTAGGTGGCTAGCCTCAAGCAAACCCCCTCTCAAAAAAGTAGCAATGAATGCCTTCCCTAACAAATGCTTCCATCTAATAAATACTGCATCAAATTCTTCCATAATATGACATCAGTAGAAAAATCTTTGTGCTTACAATCTGAGACTTTTTTTATGTACATGCACATGCACAATTCACGTAAGATACTTAGAAAGTTCTAAACCCAAATCTTAAAAGCATATGACACGGAATAAGACTAAGTTCTGAGAAGACTAAACCTTCAGGCAATGTTGTTGGATTCTTACTTTTAAAAGTTCACTTGCAAAAACTGCAACAGTTGTGGTTCCATCTCCAACTTCATCATCTTGGACTTTTGCAATATCTAACAAGAACAGAAGAATAAGAAAAAATTTCAAATGTGATTGGAGCCGTTAAAAAGAATATTTTCCATTTAAAGTAACAGGAAAAGCAATCAGCTGATTATAACCAAATTTGTGTAACTCACCAACTAAAACTTTTGCTGCAGGGTTGTCAACACCAACAGATCTCAGAATAGTTGCACCATCATTGGTTATCTGAATGTTTTCTGATCTGCCAGATGAGATAAGGATTTTGTCCTAAAACAGAAAGTTGCAACATAAATACCAAATGCTAATAATCTTGATTATCCCTTCTATCCTAATGTTACTAACCATAAAGGTGGCAGAACAAATTTCTGATAGGTAGATCTCGGAGAGCTTGAGGTAGTGGGATTGATCAATCAACTGTGCCACCATATGTTTTAAGTTTAATTTTTGGACAATTTCAAAGTCAGATGAGCACTTACAAACATCTGCTGGTATGCTTTCTTATATTGCTTTTGTTATCAAAATATATTTCCTTCTTACTTTAAATTATGATATTGCTATATAAATCCATATTCAGTTCTTACCATTCCCTTTGGTCCTAGAGTTGTCTTGACAAGATCACCGATTGCAATTGCACCAACGAATGATGACTACAAGAAAGTCAATCAAATTACATGAAAAGCACACTCAAATGAACAAGATTGTTTGATGAAAAGACAAACGACAAAACACTTCAAAAAAAATTTTTAATGAACACAGAGAGCAATAGAAGAGCTTGGTGGACATTTAACTTCATAAAATACTTTCTTTCCTCAAATAAGCACCCTTGCTTGTACTGATTAAGCTACCAGCCAGGTTGCTTCCAGATACTACTTCCATAGTGTGTGTGTGCAAGCTTCTGATGGGAGAAAGCAAAAGACACCTTTTGCTTGGTAATTGTTGCAAAACAGAGTTTTTCCCAGATTTTTTCCAATTAATAACTCCTGTTTGAGACGGATTTTCAAATGAGCATGCTCATTAAGGAAATAAGGCAATTTATCAAAAAAATTATTAGGAATATTTTCATCACTGAACAGCGGAGGCCAAGTGCATCAAACTTTCTGGGCAGGAATGATTGCTGCATAATCATTAAATTTAACTAAAGCTTTCAGTGTTGTTGTACTCACCATCCGAGCAGACTCTGCCTTTTCTTCTTCAGCACCATACTTCAAAACATTCAGTGGGTTTAATGATCCTGATTCATTAGCCTAGAATGGAAAAATAACCTTTTCAAATAAAGCATTGAGTTTACTTAATACAGTTCCAGACCTTTATCAAATAAAGCATTGAGTTTATAGAATGGTTCCGGGTTCCAGACCCCAATATCCCAAAATGTAACAAAATAACTAGTAGGTAAACAACACCCTTGGCTGACATTGTGATGGGTCGACTTGTCTAGGAGCAGATAGGGGTGGGCCAACTTGGCAGTGGGCAGACTTATTTAGAAAGCACCCTCAAAACCCCCTAACCTTTTACCCTCAAGACCCCCTGGTCCTCTTTGTATTGAAGTCCACCCAAGATAGGTACACTTTTAACAACATGTCATGTGCACACTTCTGGGAAGACATGCTACTGTATATAGATCTATATATTCGTTTCAGTCTGATGTTTCTGTCTGGCTGGCTGGACTGGAGGAAACATCAGGGCGGGGTCTTGGGCCTAGGCAACAATCAGACGACAATATTACACCTTTTCTACCAATCCACACCTTTGAACAAAAAGATTACAATGAAAAAAAGAATGAAAATTTATAAACGAAGTCGTTGGTAAACTTTACTTACCATTTCGATTGTTATAATAAGGACTAAAATCAACTTTCTTGAGATGTTTCTTTGGCCTTTCCGTCAAGCTGCTACAGGAACCTTCGAGAAACACATGCAGTTGTGACCTCCTTTCCACGAATCTCAAATGATACTGAGGCTGTTTCTTGATGTGTCAGCATTGAATCCATAATGGCTCCTTCTTTGTAAAAACTTGAAAAACAGAGTCTTGACAGAGAAGAGCAATTAAAAAGATGGTAAGTTAGATCCACTTCAATCGCAGGCATCCCAAATTTAAAGAAATAAAATTGCTTTGTTTGATTGATCCATTACTTTGATTATCTTAAGAAATGTTAAGAATTATTTCAGTTCTAATAGTTATTGTTTTTGGTGTCTTTGTTTTGAAGGGGGCCTAAATCGAATAATGTTTTTCAACAGTTATCATAGTTGATTTAGACTACTATTTTCAAACATCTGTTCTCCTTGGGAGCTTTTCAAGTTTCTCAAGCTGCTTGCATCATGTTAAATAACATTTTAGATTAGACCTATCTATATTTATTTCTAATTTTGATACAATGGATTTCGTCTGACTCTGACTTATCCATCACAGGCCTTCTGGGACTCTCTATCTTCCTATTGATATTCCAATTTTATTTTCCTTTCAGGAGGTCAGCATTGAATCAATGGGCCGTTACATTAGCCCAGTAAATCCTGCTATTTATCCACATCTGTCAATTATTCTTCTGGCAATTGGTCTGTTTTTCACAGCCTGGTTCTTTGTGTATCCTTCACCAAATATATATATATATATATAACTATATATATACACTGTGTTCTTTCAATTGAAGTACTATGCATTTATTGTATTATGTTATTACCAAAACCTATTTTCATTCATATGAGATATGTGTCATCATGAAGCCCCAAGTGGTGCCTTCATTCCATATTAACAACATTAGGTGATAGTAGTAATAGTGAACACTAAGCAACAAATTCTTTTATTTTCTTATTGTTTTGCCCTATATTTGCATACCTACTTACTTAAAGAAGTCATCTAAGCTGTTTTTCAGATCCTCTTATCAAGCTCAGAAATAAGCATTCTAACTTGATCTCCCATAACACTTATGTGCAATGCCCAAGGCATGCATGGGTGTTACTATTAGTGACCATCCCCAAGGGGCAAATCTATAATTAGCCATCCAATTACCAATAGTATTGTGAATCCTTAATTCAGATTACACAGATATGAAGTTACATCAACAAAGTACACAAGAGATATATACAAAGAACTATTAGTTGCTCTAGTGGCTGCTCTTTTCATGGGATTTGGAGTTCAGTTCTTGCTGCTATGGGTTGGAATCTTTGTATGACAAACCTCATGAGACAATGTTGGTGCTTGACTGACCATAATGACTTTCAGAAAGGGAAAAATCTTTTAATAATGATATGAAATTGTAGAGTTATATACTGAAATTAAATTTAAAATTGAAGAAAAGTTTCTTTTTGTGGTTCTTCCTGCAGGATGACTTATAAGAGTGGGCTAAGGCAATGGAAAGTCTCAATTTAACACTGGAGTGTTAATAGAACTTTTGCTCTCAAAAAGAGGGACATTCAATGTTCAATAGAGAATATCAAAAGGAGGGGTGTTAAATGATAAAGAAAAGGGTTTAATTCCTGCATATAAGAGAATCAATTTAAAAAATTTGTACTGCAAATCAATAGAATGTTGTTTGATCCTCTTGTAAAGTGAATGAATCCTGTGTTCTCATTAAAGCTTCCTGAAACACCAAGGGTGTTTTGCACAGGGGTGTTATAAATATGGAGACAGTTTCACCCAACTGGAATAAATGGGGGGTAAGATAAGGAGGTAATGGACACTAGAGAGAAAGAGAATAGGACATTATCTCGAATTTACAGTATCTAATGGAAACTAGAATTACGATGTAGCATCTCAAAGCAAACTTTCTGCATAAGTGCATATCTCATCCATAAATACGCGTCATAAATTTCTACCCAGCTGGACCAAAGGCAATAAAATCGCTGTCTGGATGCAAAAAAGAAGACAAAGAACAACTAGTTTATTTCTCTTCTAGCATAAATAAAATATTTTGGTAATTCAAAGAAAAATATTGACAATTAACTAAAATTCTCAAATATTATCTTTGATATATAATTTTCCAAGTAGCAATTTGTGTATATTGGTATTTGTAAAAATTATTTTAAATCCTAACATATTTCTTGAAACTGAGTTCATCATGGTTTTGAAGATGCACAGATTATCTGTAACCAAATTCAGGAGCATCATCTTGGGTGAAATCTCCATAACGCCAAAGGTTAACCTTAAATGAGATGTATATAGTTAAAACAATAAACATTATAAAGTTGGGAAGAGGATTTTTTTCTAAACAGCAAATTTTATTGACTTTAGTTGTCATTATTAGTCTATAGCACAGTTCTGACTATCTACTTCAATCACTCGTTTAAAAAAATTTTGCAAACTGACCAAAGATAAATTCTTGTCCAACTAAGGAATGAAATACAGCAAAATCTGTTTTAAGGTGTATTTTTTGGATGCCTTCTCTTTCAGTAGACTTCGAAGCATATTCTTGGTAACATCTTATGAAAACGGCAGCATCGATGGCAAACCTTCTGCTAGAGCTGGAAGGTTTACAGTTTGTTCGTTCGTTTTTATGTAGATTAAAACTTTTTCTTGCCAACTCTTCAGCACATGAATTACCCAAAATAGAACGTTACCCAAAAATATGCACCTAGTTTGCAGTTGAAGCGTTTAGGTGACATCGCCCTCGGAGATTTCAACAAAACAGTTAAACCTATTGCGTTGACTGGCATTACACTATCGATTTAATTCAAGCCGCACAAGACGTAAACAATAAGCTATTTTGCTTAGTTGCTTATCAAATTCTCTATCTGGCATGAAATATTGCATGGTGGAGCATTTGTGTATGGTCCTTGACAATGTTTGTCAAACTGAAAGATTTGGAGCGTATGTGCCATGATTGACGTTCTTCCGTAAATCTTTTCATCATCAAGGTAATGGGAGATTCGGGCTCTGCCAAAGATTATGCGAAAAATCTGCGCATCGCAACACGTGAAAATAATGTCTGATCAAAAATGCAACAATGCCTATCTTTCAAACTGCAAATTTGAACATCAAAAACAAAAAGAACTGCCGGCAATACTGCGTTATCAATTGGAAATTTACCCTATCCCTCCTGGCTTGCTCCTGTGCTTTCTTGTAACTGGAGACCAACGGCTGCAATCGTTTCTCCCTTCTGTTTTCTACCATTGCATAACCTTCGTTTAGAAGTTTAATGGCCACATCATCCTTCTTCTCAGCCTTGCTCAGAGTTACAAACTCCTAGAAAAATCAAAACGGAATAACGTTTGAATACGTTTGAATTGACGAAAAGTCAGCTATGAAACTGTCTTGGGAGAGTTGCTTTTAATGTACTTTGTAGCTATAGGTCAGATTGCTGTAAGGGATGACATGAGTGCTCACGTATACCAATGTCCATTATCGAGCTTTTGGTCTTAAACATATCAAAGAGTACACGTTGTTTCCACCGATCTAAGCAGCGCTCGCCGAGTTACCCTCAACGTCATGGAGCCAAAGGCTCAACCCCAGTTTGACTTTGTGACTCGGATGTGTCGAGCCTTCTTTGCTATCATATATAAATATATTTCAAGAATAGCAAACACTGGGATCGATTTTTCTAGAAGTGGCATACAAAATAGAATATGATTGTGATTATAATAGCATTTCATAAAAGCAGAAAAAACGTCAAACACGAGAAGAGCTGCGAGCTGTAACTTCCAGAAATACCCGACGATTTCACAAGTCTCAACTCTTTAGCTCAGTGGTCGGCCTTCCGACTATGCAGTCCAGGTGCGAATCCGTTCTATTGTATAGCTTCGTAGCAGCTACTTATTCAATCTGGGTATATTGATCTCTAGATTATCAATTTTAAACATAAACCGTTTACCTGTCCATTAAATTTGTACTCAGTGTTCATCAGAAATTGTTCATTCTGTGGAGGCAAATGAGATCACATTTCAATACATGCAAAATTAATTGTCCTATACATTACAATAAAAGATCAGACCATTGTAAAAGCATAGCCAGCTTCCACACTGAAAGACTTTCAAATTCAAGAGCTTATAATATCCACTCCATTAACAACAAAGATAGTTTAACATATGCAAGAAAGAACAAAATATTGAAGAACAAAATTCGGTTCTCACCAAAGCATCTCTTCGGAAAGCTTCTGCAAGAACATTTCTGTCATCTTCCTGAAATTATTCAAGATGAAAGATTGAGCAAGTTGCTCAAAACTAAGTCACTTTAGATTAAATGTTTTTACCAGAAAGGCAGTGACCCATCCTTTCAGTAAATATACGCCAATGTTATAAATAAGCACATCAATTTGTACATCCAGAAGACACTATTTTGGTGATTTCATGAAGCTAAATTGAAGTGTTAGCTATAAAAGAGGATAGTATTTTGATTCAAATAAGTCAATTTGTCAATGTTTTGATATCAATCTAAAATAGCTTCGGATTTCTTTTACTTGACCAAAAATAACTAAAACTATGATTCAAAAAATTACAGCTCTAACTTAACAGTCTTTTACGACAGTATAGTATCTGCCAGTATAGTCCTTTCAAAACATACAGAAGGAAAGACAGTGTTTGTCATGCTTAGTCTTGAATTACAACGTGCGCGCTGCCTTGATTAAGACACACAACGAAATTTAGAGAAGATCAGACAAATGTTTTACGCCTAGTAGGCTACCACACTGACCGACTTTCACGTTTAAGTTCAAGAAAATTGAAGGGAGGTCGGGAAATGTTACTCAACGAACGAACTATCGCCATCTAATTAATTTTCATAACCTGACACCATTCTTGCACTGATAAACTACTAACCCGTATAAATGTACCATTTCATAACATAAAAAATGCTTTCAAATAATCTTTCATGTATTGCATAAGAACAACAACGGTAACGAAATCATTACTTTAGTTAGACTTACGTCAGTTGGAGGTAGGATGCATGCAAGATGGTATTCATGAGCTTGTGCAGCAAAACTGAGAAATAAAATTTGAAATACTGTCAGAAGATACACAACACAAGGATTAACAAAAGCAAAAATGGATTAGCTGTAAGCTTATACAGCTGCACAGTGAAGGGGGGTCTTCACTGAGTGCTCGTGGTGGATGTGCTACTCACATGGTTAGATTTTTGGCTATATTCTAATCGGGTTTTTATTTCAACAATATATACCTTACATCGTCATCATCATCATTTCTATTTTATCTTACAAATGGGTCTCATGATATTGTTCACAAACCTCGCAACGCAAAACACTAATTTTGCTAAGGGACATTAGCTCTGAGCTCTCTTCGACGTATATTAACGGAACATTTCATTTAAAGGAAGCGTAGCGTAGTGGTTAGCACCTGCGCTATTTGGGCTCAAGGTCTGAGGTTCAAATCCAGGCTTGAGAGCACAAAATTACAAAGTGGAAAAACCTTCCATTCTGTGACACCGCACCAAGGTGTAAAATTGGTACCTTAGTGATGAAGGCCTAAAAACCCTCGTAGCGCTTACTTTATGGCTCTGCACGCGAGTTGATATACACTCTACAGGGAGTATAGCAAAAAATGGAAAAAAGAAAAATGGCCTGAGCTAAGGGGGGAAATAGTTGTAAGGCGCTGATGAATATTTCCAGTGATAGATATCAGCGCTATATAAAAACCATGACTTTTACCTTTACCTTTGTGATAATAGTTACCAAATTGACTTGTTAAACACATCAAAGTAGCAAAATGTACAAAAATGTACTTTACATGACCAACATACAGCGTGGCGTATCTAGCTTGGGTTACAAATTATCTAGCATAAGCACTAGAGAGCCAAAAAGATTGGGTTGGTATGTCCTAATATTCTTCGAAATCCAGACAGATGTGGTCACACAATGAGGATCCACCCGTGTAAACTGTTGGCACTTTTAACTGTCCGGAAACATAAAAAATTTTCGGCTTATCATTTCTAACAAAACACGAGTCACTGGGAAACCAAAGGTTATGTGCACTGCAAATTTCAAAAGTAGCAGCACGAGTTCTTTCCAAAAGAAGGTGAAACTAACCTGTGGTAGGTTGGAGGTAAGGTTGCCATTCTTGATGCTGAAATTATATCTCTCTAAGAAAGAAAATAGAAATTAGTTGAAGATTTCAATGCACTAGATCACGTCACATAGCACATAAAAACTAGTGAATGTTCTTCAATCCTTGATGAAAATATGCATTTATAAGGATCATCTGTATGTCTTCTAGATTTCAGTCTGTAATACATGGATTAATGGGTACCCTAGTTACATTATCACAGACCATCACATTTTCTGAAACACTTTCTACCATCAACACAGATTGGAAAAAGAAGTATTTGTCGGAATAGAAAGTTGGTTATCAGATTAGTAGTCTTTATGATTGATTAGTTTTGTTGGTAGTCAGCCTGCATCCCAAGGATTAAAAATTAAAAGCACATTGCTTGACTGATATAAAGCAGCCACTCATAAGACGCTGGTATGGTAGTGAATGCCTGCGCGCACCAGTGAGCGAATATCATCAACGATTTTTCAGCATTTCAAAGAGACTTTTAAAAAAATAAAAGCACACTGCTCTGTCAACCAAAAACAAACCACTTGTACTCTGGAGGCATGCAAGTCATTGCTGAATGGCACCGGTAAGCCAGTGCTAATGACAATGACTTAAAAATACATATAGCCTTTTTTAAATCTTCACTCAAAGACATACAAAGACAACGACAGGTAATACATACATTTCCATAGTCAAGATAAATGACATGTACTTTCTCCATAGAGTCTACTTTTTCCACTCTTACTCTATACCTAGTGACGAAAAAAAAAACATGCTTCGTAAATCTGAAACTACACAATATACAATTCTCTTATGAAAGTCGGTTAACGGTGTTGCAAACACTTCAATATTGTAAAACTTCACAGGAAAATACAACTTTTGTTGTTGTTACTTTACTTTGAGTAGCCTACTATTTCTAGCCTTTTAGGCTAATTCAGGCCTACTATGTATGCCGCATCAAGGAACAAGACCTCTAGTTTAACCTCCCTTCCAAGGATGGCGGAGTGAGTTGGTTGGTTTGTCTTCGGCGCTCCCTGGTTTGTCGTCCATCAAGAAGGTCACTCATCCAGTTATTGACCTCGCACAGCCAAGCTTAACTTTGTTTGCCTCATGGAAACTGATTAAGCTGCTTGGCCATGCACTATTCTTGTGAATGAATACAGAGAGAACTTCTCTCGCTCTAAAGAATTCTCGGTTTTGTGAGGAGCTGCACGTCTCATCAAACTCTGAATTAGCAAAGTCAAATTTAGTGCCATCAATGAAAGTATCTTCGAGCACCATTTTGCAACAGGTTTTATAACAGCCTTTCCATATACAATCATTTATCGAGGTTGCTCACTATTATTCAAAACAAAATAGCAACAAAACTTTCCTTTTTCTGATTGGTTAACTTAAAAGCCACATCAGAGAATAAATTTTTCGTGAGTGAATATTTTGATCAATATCTTTTGCTTTCCTATTCAGCAAAGTGTGACAGGAAACAGGTTTTTGGTATTTTCACTGTTTCAAAGCGCTTTCACTGTTATCTCACGAGAAGATGAAAATAGTGAAGGTAAAATTTTGTAGTTAGCGCCAGTTGCTAGGATCTCGGTGGTTAACTTATCCAGAACTTGACCACGACGCCATACAATTAGACTTATTACATGAGTCTCATGTTCCGCTCATAAAATCCAGACCAACGACCACAGCAATTCGCCACTCCGAGGAAACATCTGTACGTTGTTGTAGTTGTTAGTAGCTGTTTTCGAAAGAGTGGGAGGAAGGTTATAAGTCTACCATACAATCTCACGTTCTAGATATTCTACAAGACTTCTCGTGAAGAGTGGGAGGAAGGTAATAAGTCTACCATACAATCTCACGTTCTAGATATTCTACAGCAAGACTTCTCGTGAAGAGTGGGAGGAAAGTAATAAGTCTACCATACAATCTCACGTTCTAGATATTCTACAGCAAGACTTCTCGTGAAGAGTGGGAGGAAGGTAATAATCTACCATACAATCTCACGTGCTAGATATTCTACAACAAGACTTCTCGTGAAGAGTGGGAGGAAGGTAATAAGTCTACCATACAATCTCACGTTCTAGATATTCTACAACAAGACTTCTCGTGAAGAGTGGGAGGAAGGTAATAAGTCTACCATACAATCTCACGTTCTAGATATTCTACAACAAGACTTCGCGTGAAGAGTGGGAGGAAGGTAATAAGTCTACCATACAATCTCACGTTCTAGATATTCTACAACAAGACTTCTCGTGAAGAAACTTACCATAAATTATCAACAAACATTCCAGCACACATGTCACCTTTCTTGGGAGTAAACGACCCAGGAAGAGGTGGATTGTTGGTTAAATCAGATCGCAATTGCATCATCATATTTTCAAATCTTTCAGCTGTAGAATAAGAAATAAAATATTTCTAAATTCATGACAAAATCGAAGAAAAAAACTTTCAATATGTGTTCACAGTTTGTTTCCTATTTTTAATGGGAAAATAGTGCACAGTGAACATTTCTACATGAAACGGGAGAATCTAAGCCATTGTCGAAAATGTGTCTCATTGTCCCATTCGGTCTTTTAAACTTCAGTTTAAAGTACTTAACATAAAGCTCTGAAAACCCCTGAAGACTTGTAACTAATCATTATCTATCGCCACTACCAAAATAATAATAACAGAGGCTCCAGCTAAAGATGGGGCTGTTTATGCCTGTCCCTTGTTTTTATTAAGGAATTTCGAGGTGAATGATTCCTTCGTTACGAGAGCTCGACAAACTGTTGGTGGCACTCAGCTGCAGTAACTAAGGAAATCATTTCAAGAATTCCCTTCGAAAATCCTCAATAAAAGAAAGGACTCAAAGAAACAGCCACCATCTTTTGCAGAGGTTTCTATTTTACAAATCGCTTGAGTTCAAACTACCAAATAACTCTGGAGCTGTTATTGCTTGTGGTTTTTGCAGAAAAGTAGTTTGTTTAGAGGGTATGTTCTGTTTATCTCCGAGCAATGGAAATTAACCAGATTTAATTATAAGACAAGAGTCACTTGTAAATTTTTATAAACATGTATTGGACAAAAATGCAACGAAGAACATTTAAGAAACTATCCATACCAGTATCGACGTTTTGTGCCCAAAAGTTTACACCATCGACAACTTCAGTGACAATAACCTGCAGAAGAAATCAAACCTATTTAGCAAATAAGTAACAATTTTTACATGATTGTATTATTTATTCACCACGCATTAATCTTTTATGGAGGCTTCCGCAAAAGATGACGGCCCTTTCTGTAAGTCTTTGTTTTTATTCGAGATTTTCAAACGGGAAAACCTGAAAATGATTTCCTTAGAAAAGGGAATCTAACTAACTCAACGCGTATGTGCCATACCAGACCAGTCCCTCACTTTTGCTGTAATTGTTGTTGTTCAGGGCAGCTCAAGAGAGTAATGTTATTAGCGTTCTATCAGTCTTACGGAGAATAACAGAGATTTGTGCAGCAAGTCTATTTTTGCAAAGCTGCTAGTCGTAGTTATCGCTATTGAGTCTATGCTGGTGCTGGATGCTCTCTGAGCAAACAGCTGTATTGTTGTTGTTGTTGTTGTTGCAGTTTGCGAAGAGTGGCACTCCTGCAATAAGTCTACAAAGCTGCGGTGACTAAGGAAATTATTCCCAAAATTCCCTTCGAAAATCATTAATGAAAACCAAGGACAAAAATATCTATCTATCTATCTAATTCTTACTGTACATTAACCTGTAAACAAGTATTACGTACAATGGTTAGTATGTTAGTATCGTTAGTGTGGATTAATTGAATTAGAGAAAATTTAACATAAGATAAGAAATAATTAGAATAAATAAATATTTTGGCAGTATGACCCCATAAAGAGCTAAAAGGGGGGTAATAGTTGGTTACTGTAAGGTTACTGCAGTTTTATACGTACTTAAGGATGGTCGTCAGTCTTGGCTGGCAGTGGTAGGATGGAATACAGGATTATGACGGGAAGATAGTTCAGTAAGAGAACAGGGGTATCATATAGCAAAGATTGAGGCTCCGTTTTATTTGATATTTTGAAATGGAGAGTCAGTTCTTCATGGCACATTATTTCATATGAAATGAAGAAGACTCTGATATTTCAATTACATACTAATAAAATTTATCAAGAAATGCATTTTTGCAGGACCCAATTGCAGGTAGCAGCAGACATAAAGGGTCCTTCTTTAACAGGTGTTTCAATGTTTTTGCCTCTCCAGAAGGTAGTAAGTAGTGATTCATAATGATTGATTTATAGTGAGAACATGATTGAAGAGCTCAATTAGATGCTCTTGGGACTTGGTTATAGAAGGGTTCACGTCTGTGGTGCCGAGAGGAGTGAGCAGCAACCGGGACTCAGGCATTCTGGAGACCTGCAGTTATTTTTTTGAAACCTTCTTTGCAACAACTTGGAGCAACTTGAATATATGCTGAACAATAATACTCGGCCTTTCTTCATAAAAGATCCTCATAATTGACACAAGGGGGGACTATGTGGCAAACTGTTCGAGCATGAAAATGATCTTTTAAGAAAGATCGTCCACAGAAAACGTAATAGCCGATCTGATTCACGGTGGTTGTGTGTTTATATGAATATTAATTAGTCAATGATACCTCGACGAGATCGACTGATAGATTTGAACCATCAACAAACATCCAGCCAATGAAGTTGCCAGCTCTGTCGATGTTTTCCACCTGCACTTCAACCTAAAGAAGACAATAGACCACTCCGATTAGACGGTGAAAATCCAAAGATTTACGACACCAGTATAAAATACATAATTAACAAATAAATATTTCAAATTGATGCAAAGTATTGGTTCCAAGATTTTCAGATACCAAATAGCCACTGTCAATGCAGTTTTTTAAAACAGATTTCGTATTTAAACGACTATAGACCTTATTTAATTGAACCTATATTAAAACGACCTTTTTCAGCTAATAGAATTAATAGAAATTTTCAAATAAACCGTGTAAAAAAGGCCCATAGTTTGGTGGGGGTTCGCGGTATCAATTAGAGGAAGAAGAGGGCGTGAAAGTCACGATCTGAAGATCAACTTCAACATTTGGCCGATACCCACCCATGACTAAGGGCTCGCACACTTTTCAATTAAATTTTTTCCCAGGAAATACCTCATCTAAAGTAACGAAATTATTGACGAAATTGGCTTGATGTGGAAAGACCAGACTAAATTTTTTCCACTGGGTCTAAATACAACAAATTATGAACAGTATAGCAAGCCAAGGACTGCACTGCTTACAGAGTGAATAGGGAAACCTTCAAACTACTATGATGATGAAACTTCATAATTCTGATTGAATAAAAAAAGAACAGCTTGATTTCTTTACCTCGCGTTGTAGGCAATGCTCTTTGCTATAAGCCATGGCAAGATCTCCAAAAGGCTCTCCTTCAGATATAACATTGCCTTGTGGTGTCACAGATCTTACTTTTGGACAAGTAATACCTACAGAGAGATAGGCAAAGTTTGTCATTTCTTTTGGTGCTTATGCTGTTATGCTCTGCTAGGTCGCATTTATCAGCACTCGTAGCATTAAGGGACCTTTACTGGATAGGCATTTTATTGCCGGAAAGGGACAAAAGGCTGCTATTCAAAACAATAGGAAGGGGGAGACTGGACTTGGGCAAAAAACTCCCTAGTTAGTATGTTAAGAGGCCTTTTTCATAGATTGAAAACAATGACTGCCATGCTTTCTTAATTCTCTATTAATTCTTTTAAAGCTGGCATACAAAATTTGATGCAACTAATACCAGGACTATAAGATGGCATGGCAACAATGAAGGCTTAATATAGCCAAACAAGAAATCCAAATGATGTATCAAAAAAAACCTTAAGGTTTATGATTTAGAGAGTTTGTCAAAAATTTCATTGAGGTCTTTAGCTCAGTGGAATATTTGTCAGCATATTCTGATCATACAGTTACAAGTCCAATCAAATGTGGTACGCCACTTGTGCGAAAATATATCAATTCTCTTAGATAAATGTCCGTGACAAATATATATAAATATGTATGGTGCTGAAGAAGACTCAATATAGTCGAAACACAAATAGTCAAAATGGGAGGAGAGCCTTGGGCTGTATGAATAGGAGAGTTCCTCGGCGATTTCATTGAGCTCAATAGCTAAGTGGAAATGTCGTTGGCTCTCTGGTCATGCAGTCCTGGTTCGTATCCCATAAATTTTGATATGTCACTTGTGGAAAAATCGATTCTACTGAGATATATTCAAATTCATACCTGCTAATAAGAAAGTAATTTGGCATGTTTCTTTGGGAAGGTATAGTCTGAATCTTGATCCACTTGCAACAAATTCAACAATGCCAGTTGATCTTCCAGCTCTTTGTAAAAATGGCAGAAACTGGGCTGCTTTGGCACGATCCTAAATAAAAGAAAGCAAGGAATACTTTACTGGCACTTGTTTGATAAATGGAACGAGTTCCTGAATTTAACAATAAAATTTGAGAATAAAGAAACAGACGATAAATAGCTTTGGATCCATTGTATCCATTTCATCATTTGATTATATTGTCGTAAAAATCCCAAAAGATGATAAATTTAGAATTAAAAATAACAAATTTCATATAAAATCAAGGTGTTTTTTCTTGGAATAAGAAGACTGAAGGTGAAAGTGGAATGGTGTATCAAACGCTTGGATCTCAGTAGTACGTTAACTAATTGAGACCCAACATCGCTGAGCTTCTGACACCATGCGCCACCTGAATTATGCCACGATGCCATAGCATCTGCACTATACCTACTTCTCATTTCCCTCAGCTTCGGCTGAAGCTCGGGGATTTAAGTCTTGGAAAAATATAGATGCTGGTGGTCTGCAATTAAAATTTGTTATTCATTGCTGTCATGAGCGGATTGGAGTAGCCAGTATAAATCGATTTCAAATGGGATCCATTTTATGGATTCCTGTACTACTAACGAAGATACCGTATGCATGGCATAGGCGAAAGTTAATGAAACTGCAATAATAAACCAGATGGTATAACATTGTGCTGTGAGACTTCGAGAGTAAGTCAGTGATTTTACTGAGCCCTTCAGCTTTAAAAGAAGAATTTTCATCAGCTTTTTTATCAGAAAAGCCATTTCTGAATCACACCAGTTTTGGCCTTCCAGAATTGCCATACAATTTATACAGAATTTTTCTCAGGCACAGAATGTATTCTGAGATGGGCACAGGGTATTCTATACGAACACAGGGAGTTCATTATAGCTAAATCTAGCAAAGGGACAACGACAGTAGAAATGTTGTCAAGCTCGCCACGTGCTTGCTGTAAACGAATAATACTATCATGAATCTGCAAAACAACACTTATACTATACTTACACCAGATATATCAGCAACTCTGTGCATTGGCGGTTCTTTCTTGCTGTGTAAACCTTTGGCATTTTTAGATGCTCTATTCTCAGCAGCTAGTAGATCATCATATTGTGAAGAACGCTGGTCATCATCTTGCCTGTGACGTAATGCTGTTGCAAGTCCTTTGCTGATCAGCGCCTCCGCAACATTTATGCCACCAATTGTCACAGTCGCACATGTTCGCTCAGGAAAGCCATCATTTGCTGGTTTTACATAGTCAATTTTGACGTCAACCTTGTAAAACAAAATTTATATTATAAGCTATGCTGATACATGGTCATAGGTTCCTTCGAAGAATGTATTATAGTTCCTTCGAATCATAATTAAAACAAGCATATTACAAGAGCAACAGATCTCACATTTCAGGCCAGTCGAAGAAATACGAAGAAATACGGTCGGTCTACACGATGACTAACTAAATTTCCAAACAGAAAACCTCAGCCAAATTCTAATTGCAAATGTCAAAACTTCAGTTACTTCTGTTGTACTGTGTAGTAAGATTGGTTTGCTTCCAGTTCTTCTGGTAAAGTTTGATTAGTGGAACCGACTTCAGTTCTGACTAGCGATGATTATACAGGGTGGCCCAAAAAGGGACCCCCTAACTAAATTATATATAAATAATTTATTCTTAAGTTGGAATTTCATGAAAATTATACTACCTGATATTCAACTCAAGTGAGATATATCATGTAAACATCATGATGATATAGGTTAGTATCTCTGAATAAATTGACTTTAAAACTTTACAATCCAAAAACGTACTGTAACAGAATATGCAACTTTATACCCTTACGTAATCCTTACGCAACAAAACAGAAAAATCAATAACTCATTCTTTCAGTCAAATGATATTCAAAATTTCCTCAATCCTGCTCAATACACTTCTCTAATATGACTGACCATACATTAATGGTCGTGACAATTTTACTCTTGGATAATGATTCTCCTTCACGCACGATTGCTGTACAGTACGCAATGATGGAATATAAACAGCTGGCTTTTGGACATCATGAACTTAATGTCCCATTGCGCCGAGATGGAAGCTCTTATCACAAACATATTTCTATACGATAGCGCACTTGACTTGAATATTACCTGGTATAAATTTGATAAGATTCGTCCTTGAGAAAATTTATTCAGAAATTATTTACCTAAGGGGGTCCCTTTTTTTGGGCCACCCTGTAGTTCATTAAATCTGCAACCGCAGCAGCGGATCAAACACCAGTTGAGTTTTTGTTGAAAAGTTCCTATTATTACAAGAAGGTTGCTGTAGTTTCTGCAAGTGGACGGAATGACTCTAGTACTAACCACCACATTGTGATTGCTGACCACTACGTAGTGGAAATAACAAGATCAATAGCGCCAAAACTTTGTAGTTAATGTATGTTTTAAAAGTTACGGTTTCTTACTTTCTTTCCAATTAATTTCTTTCTTAGGAATTCCCTTGCTTCAAACATATAAGGAACGTCATATAATGGTTTTCCTCTTTTGCTATCTCTGCTTGGTCCATTATCCTGAAATAAGAAAAAAATTTTGCTGATCGTAAATATTGGAGAAAGCCAAAATGCATATTCCCTACTACTACTATATTCAGTATTCAGACATATAAATGGAGCACATTGATGGCGGACATCAATTATTGGACAAGGGGACATCAAGAGAAGGTTTTCGCAACTCTTACATAGCTAAAAGAGATGTATGCAACATCTAGGCCAGATAACTGGCCACAAGTGAAAAAATATACAGCAATTTTTGGATTTTCTATCCAGAAGAAATACTTAACGTGGGTACGAATGAGATTCAAGTAGAAATTGAAACATAGCTAAGAAAACATCAGTTCAGGATTGAAGTCTGACCTGTCCATCTTCCTCTTTTGGCAAGGCTCTAGAAAATCAAGCAAAGAGAAATTAAAGCGAGCACTGCCACGAATGACTAACTTCTCAGCAAAATTTGCGCGCACACGGTTTGAATTTTGCTGAGCAAACTGCCACGAATGGCACTTTGCTCAGGAAAATTCTCACCGTGTGCGCGGGTTTATGATCGTGGGCGATAAAAAATGTTACGATAGCGAAAAAGCCTTACAGTCATTACGATCTAATTGAACGCTGGATTTATTCCAGTGCACCCATTTCAGAAGAATTAAGTTTTCTCGGGCATTGAAAACAGTATACCCAAAAACAAGCGCAAATAAATTTGAAGGCTTTCGTACAACACTCTTTGGGCGTACTGTTTTGGTCACATTCTATTTTTGGCAGACTCTCCGGATTCTGAAAACTGTTGACTTAGCAGGGAAAGGTTTCTCGTACCAAAAAAACGGCTAACGAAAATCGTAGGAAGACCGAACATGGCTTCCGTTTTCTTGGGTGCCACGATTGTTTGAGCATGTGCCGTTCTTAAGGGATGCCGATAATTTCTTAAGGGCATTCCGTTGCAAACGTGCACAAATTCAGAACGAGATTCCTTGCAAGGTCTGCGAACCCTTCCATCTTCGGCAGCAGAAGGTTTGGAAACTTGCGAAACCTGCCGTTTACAGAAGACTGTGCCAAAAAATACGTCTCGACGTCTGCCGAAAAAAAAGGCGTCTGCCGAAAACAGAATGTGACTAAAAAATACGCCCTTCATGTATCAATTACTTAATTATTACTTAATTTCTCTTTTTTATTACCTCGGGGGTCTCAAGCTTGAAAAGAATATTTTCTTGCACTCTTTGCTTGGCATCATAACAACAATAGCATCTGCATTGACAACTTCGACAACCTGTAAAAAAATTAATGCCTCCATAAATTCATTGAAAAGTTTGCTTTTAAATTCTTGTGTCTTGCCGTAATATAAGAAATCAATCTTCTCGAATCAAATTCAGAAATATTTGATGTTTCAACAAAGCAGCAAAGCCAGCGTAAAATTTAAAAACATGCATGAGCTAACAACAAGTGTATAGGCACCGAGACGGCTTTAAACTTCTTCACAAGAATATTCTATTTGAAGCAACAGCTTCTTTTCTACGAACGATGAATGCTTTTTTATTTCAAACTTCGAGCTCTTATGTTTTCAATCAGGCCTCGTTCCAGTTCCAAAAGGTGTTTACAAAAGACAAGAATCATTCCATTGCGTGTTATGACTAACTATTCAGAGCGGTCCACTTTATGTAAACACGTCAAATATGATGTAAGGAACAAAACCCTTTAAAGCGTCTCAACATGAACACTGTCAACAGGACCTAAGAGACCCCAGATAAATGTGAAGCATATTCGTGACAAATATAGTTTGCACATAGGATCTAAAAAACAAAGCAGTGCTTTCTTCATTACAGTGAACAAAAACGGTGGTCCGAATTTACCTAGAAACGTTTCTCTTCGTCGTAGCTAATCTCATGCAACAAGGGAATATATGATGGCCATGCGATTTGCATGCAACAAGCAAGTTTACTACAATGAGAATATACCTTGCCAGTGAACTCTGATTCTTTGACTGACAGGGTTGATGTGCTTGGTGTATAGTCTTTCCAAATTCGCAACTTTTTCTGCTTTGCAGATCTACAAAAATGGAAACAAGTCTACGTAAAGTTTCAACTGAATTAGAAACGCAAAATATTTATCTGCTACTGTCATTATACAAAGGACAAAGATATTATTAACCAACAAGTTAACAGATTGTTTAGCTGACTGACTGATGTGAATTCTCCTTGGCCCTCTCATCACGCAGTCCAGGTTCTAATCCAATCAACTGTGGTATGCCAATCGTGGAAAAATCTATCCTAATGTTCGCCATTTAAAAATATACATTATTCGTAATTTCAACTAAAATCAATTTATACGATTAAAGATATCCTCCGCAGAAACAGCTTGGTTACCCACACAAGAGACAACAGAAAACTTGCTGATGAAAGTTAGCGGAAATTTATGGAAAATATGCGAAAGGGTCGATAAGACCAGGGCATGTCCCAAACAACCTTTAACTTTTATCGAAACATCGAAACGCTGTTCCCTCTACGTTAAGTTGCAGAGGTTCTCCACCACTCCACCAGTCCGAGTCCTACCAATCGCTTACGTCGCTAAAATGTGATAGCAAGATATACTCCCCCCCCCAATTAAAATATACAAACTGAACTGGGCTTGTTGAAATGAAGAGCTGATCGACAATTCCTTTAGTGTTTCTCACTCAAGAGAAGACCAATCACAAGAGTCGCTGTCATTGCTTCTTAACTAAATCTCTTGGATGCACAGTTTCAGCCATCTCTTGGTAATAATTGTTGTTTGACGAGCGATAACTAGGCGTACAACTTACTGCATCAAGTCGAATAACAAGTCTAATACAAAAAATAAAAAACGTACTTTTCAGCCTGTCTGTATTTATCATGACCACTGGTCAGTACTCCCATACTCCAATCAACACATCTTGCAAATCCTTCTCTCAACATCAATTCTGCAATATTTCCAGCAGGATGGATAATGCTGCCAAGGAAATTTTGATTTGACACTCCTTCAAAGACGATTTGAATTTCCCTTTGAAGCAAGCGAGACTCAGTGAAGTATCTGGCTTCTAGTGTAAATGGCTCAGGAATTTGTTTGTCGCCTTCAATTTTGAACATAGGGCACTGAAAGGGAATATCATAGTATCAGAATTCTTATATTCAAATCATTATGGCTAAGGTAACTTAATTTTCGATAAGAAGTCTCGTAAAAGCTTTGGTTCTTTCTGCAGTTGATTGTTTGAAATTACAGACGACATTCATAGCCCTTTCAACAACTATAAAATACAGTTTTCTTATAATATTTCTGGCTCTTTATGTCTTCTGTTTGCGTATCCTGCGTTTCAAGAGAATATATCCAAAAGCAAGCAGTATCTCTTCTTCTTCGTCCATTTTGAGCTCTTCTTAGGCCCAAAATACTACTGCGTCACTTACACAGATGTGAACGACTTGCTTCATGCCTTGCTTCACATCTTGCTTCACGCTTAGAAAGTCAAAGTGCGCATGCTTACTTCACTTGCTTTTGCTTCTGCTTCATAAGTGTGAACCTACCCCCTAACCTCTTCTTGAAAACGGCAATGGGGATAGCTGCCCTCCTGTCACTCAGGGTAATCAGTTGCAATGAATATTAGCAGACATAGACAGAAACTAAAGAAACGAAAGGCGAGATCAACAAAACACTGCAAAAGACGTTCTGCTATTAAATGAAGGAAATGGGAAACACGAACTTAAAGGAAGAAATTTTGCACTTACTTTTATTCCAGTCATCAAAACAGTGACATATTCAAAAGTTGGCAAAACAAAAGCTCGGATAGTGCTGCCATCTCGTACCATTTCCACAATGGCTATAAAAGAAGAAAAATGATATTAAAGGCACACTGTCGTGGATATGACTGGTTAGATGTGATGTAGAAATTGAAATAAAAGATCGAACCCGTAAGCAACTGTCGGTCTTTTATGGTTTTACGTTGTGCTTTCTTCATAGAAATAAAAGGAATCAGGTCGTTATCATCTACAGAAATTTCGATGTACATTGAACTCACTGGACCCTGACTTAATCAACTTCATGACAGTTAGCCTTTAAGTCCTGAACATGATCGGCTAGTTTTAGCAGGCGGGCGGTCAAATCGCCCTCCTCGCCAAATCAGGCGGGCGATTTCTGAACTACTTAGAATCTCAAGAATCTACTTAGAATTTCAGAATGTACTGAATGCACATGGATAAATGTTCTACTTGATTTTTAACGTTTTTTTTAAATCTTTTATCGCAATTTCTATAGTTATGGTGTAATACATAAGTTTGACTGGACTTTGATAATCAGACTTGAAAACTTAGAAAACTTTTTTTCAAGTCACCTGTTCTTGAAAGGAGCTTCATAATATTTGCTTCCGAGACAGAATATACCAATAAAAGTAAAATGGGTACGCATAGTTACCATCCACAGGCTTTCCACGCTTTTGATCAACAAAATTTCTTGGATTGTCAATGTTCCATGTTATGTTTCTAACATGTTCCTATAACAGAAAAGAAAAATTGATATGAATAGAACATACATAGATAACAATAGTGACAAAATTGCTCTCAAAAGCCATCTGTGAAAGATGCATAGTACATGCCAGTTACTATAATAGCTTTGAAAAAGGAAGGAGTTACAAACCCAACTTTAGAAATGTATAACAAACGATATAAAGAAAAAGCACTGAAAATATCTGCAGGCTAAGGCTTTCTATAGATAACGGTTAGCTATTACCTATTTCAATGTAAAAAAGAAAGGCAAAACAACAGTTGTAGCACTGATATAAACAAAAAAGGCAGAGACTGCTTCACAAGTTCAAAAAAGACCACAACTCACATTTGCATCATCTGCCCATTTCCCTTTCTTCTGAGTCTTTGCTATTTCTTCTAGATCAATCAGCTTTGTTTGATCACTGTAAAGAGTTAATCAGAGATTATAGACAAAAAAGTATATGATCTCCATACAAACAGAAGCTAGAAACACAAGGCAGCACCCATGGATCAGTAGCATAGATGTCTATATGCAAAATGGTTTCTAAAGCAAGTTGGCCAAATGATAAAACATTATATTGAAACACTATGCCATTGTGTTGTTTCATTATCATAACTTTTGAGCAACTTTGGAATATAAAGGCATATCTGAAACCAGACAAACAAACAAGTAGGGACACTTTGGTATTTCAGCATTGGTGTTCCAAGGAACTCTTTCAAGAAACAAAACAGTCTAAAGAGAAAAAGCTGAAGGCCCTGACAGCTTGTGGCTATGAAAGCACATACATGCAAGCAAAGTGTTGACACATAGTGATTGTTTTTTTCTCCAAAACAGACCTACCATGCAGTTGAAGAAGTTTCAATTAATATCATCAAACATTATCTGAAATAACTGAAGAAAGGCTCTATGAGAGGCTTGCATCACTCCACACAAAGATTACTCTGATACAAATGGGGATTTCATCAAACAGCTACTTACTCTGATGGTTTGATGCCTCCTCTTCTAACTTCCACAAGACCTTCACTTACTAATGATTCAGTAATACTGACAGGTTCACTATCACCTTTGAAAGAGAAGATAAATAATAAATGGATATGAACATCAAGAAATGGTCTTGGCCATATAAGTTGCTGCAGTCATTAGTTGCTTTGGACATGGCTTCTGCACTAAGGTCTCTAGGGACTGTCTCAAAATATTTTTGGCAATTGCCAGTGTTGCCCCTTTGACAGGGAGTCAATGCTATGTGGGCTCAACAAAATGATTTAATCAGTGAACAAGTTTCCTGACTATACTTTACATTAACCTTGCAACATCTTATGAAAGACTCAATATTATCTTACCTGATTTTACAAAAATTGAGCCATACACTCTTCCGCTACCTGGAGGCTTATATTCAATAGTAAACATAACCTCCTTTCCAATAAGACTGCTTCTGAGATATTCTCTGCTCTCCCATGCATATGGCTAAAATGAAAATAAAGTAATTAGGAAACCTTGACCAGGAATTCTCTCAAGTAGAACCACTAGTCCTATTTGCCAATGGTTATAGTGATCCCTAGTTTCCAAACTTGGGAAATATCTTTAAGTGTCATATATTGGTAACTATTGTTAAGAGGTAAAGATGAAATTATGAATCAGCACCAGTCACTAGGATCTGATAAGAAGATGAGCTAACAAGACTTTGAACCTGGCTTTGAGGCTACCATGACTGGGGCATAAGCCCAGACCCCATTGAATTCTTGACATCACCAGCTTGCTGGGTAAGACCACAATCCCACAGTTCATTCAAATAGGAAAACATTTAGAATACAAGAGTAAAGTGTTCCATCAAAACATGACAGATAAATGGGAAATGGATACTTTGTCTCAGATCAAGAAAAACAATGAAAATATTTTACCTCATCCTTGTCTCAACACTTGCTTCAACACTGGGGTTTGCTCTTCTGCCAACCTTAGGTGCAACAACATTTGAAAGAGCTATCTGCTGCTCTGGTGGTGGTCCCCCTTTAGGCTGTCCTCTTACAATAACACAGTCTCCAGAGAGAACCTAAAAGAATAGCATAAGAAAATAAGTTATTTCTCATTAGATTCTGAAAAGTTGATAGAAAAATACAACTGATGCAATTTTGTATATAAAACTTTCTAAAAGAAATTCCGTATTAGGGCACCCAAACCATTAACCTTTGAGAATGTTATAGACAATTCCTGCTATTACAGCACCCAAAATTTAGTCTAGGTGCGAAGTCTCCTATTATTGACTTGACAAGCCTTCAAAGTTTACGATTTTATAAGTGCTTAGACCGAGTTTGGGGTACAAAGTTACCTGTTGGCCCTTTACTGAAAAGGTATATAACAGTAAATTCTCTGGGCTTTAAAAATTTCTGCCACACAATTAGGGAAGACTCATAAATCAATTTTTTCACGGATAACGTCCTTTGCACGTTTAGATGGTGGGGGGTTTTGATGTTTGACGTTATAAAATTTTATAAAACATCAATTTTTTCCGATGAATTTTTTAAATTTGAAGGCTGATCGCATCAAATCTGTATTTTAAACCATGGACAAGTATCAAACAACCGTTTTAAATTGTATTTTAACTTGAATTTTCATCACTTGTGTGTGGGAGCACGAAGAAAAGTTTGAGGGTAGGTTATTGGCCTAAAAGACGAAAAACATATGGCAGCACTTTGCCCCTTCACAGAAACAGTTGAAGTTTTGCGGTAAGCAAAGCAAAAGCGGCCTAGCGGAAATTTTCTCCGCGTGACATCGTTAAAAACATAGTTTTTTGGGGGTGGACGTTATCAGGAGGGGGGTGGGGGGTCTGAACTAAATGTCTAAAGGATGTTATCCATGAAAAAATCGATTTATGAGTCTTCCCTTATCAAAATTTAAGTACAGAGAATTTTCTATATAAAAATTCAAGTTGCTCAAAAATTTTCCAATGTTTACATTAACACAAAAATGTTAAACAACTGTGTATTGTACTACAATACATAATGTAAAGTAACATAACGTTATACTTATATTGCATGAAATAGTTCATTGAGTGACTTTTTTGAAAGCAAGCCTAGAATCAAGGCTAGATGCCATAGCTTGAAGCTTTATCTAGTAAACTTACTTCAACAAAGCATAAGTTAGTGAGCAAAAGCTGTGCAGAGAATTAAACTGAAACCTGGAGATAATGCTAAAGCTGCCAGAAATGATAACATAATAATGTAATAACGAAAACACTGCATGAAAAGCAAAAACAAAGTGAAATTCTGTTTGGGCCTAAAGACACGTCATCTGATCAAACACAATATGGCCTCCAAGATAACTTTTTATCAACTAAAAGATTGAAATTCCAGATCTTCTCACCTGTTTAACGATACCTTTATGCATCTGTGGTGCAGCTTGAGTCATCTTGGACTATTATTTAAGCTAGAAATGGTGGATATTTGGCAAGCTCCGCAAATTCCCCCAAACAGGATGAAGTCTAAATTTGAAAGGGTTTCATCCAAAGGACAAAAGAACTACATGTGAAACCAACGTACGGAGACTGGGGCGAGTTATAATGATGTGCTTCTGAGTTAATGGCTGTGCACTTTAACGAAATCTTCTCCATAGGCAAGGAAATCGTAAAAAATCTCTGAAATTCTAATGAACTGTTTAATTGACATATTTAACCCATTTAATTGTCGTCGTTTGAAGGCTCATTAAAAATTGTGCCTTTGCTTACCGTCTGGAGTTTTGTACGGCATAATTGGGCTCCTATACTAATTTTGGTCCCAAGAAATCCCTATGAAATCTGCCCTTGAACCCATGAACGCACACTGCACATCTAAAGTCCACTTTCAAGGCTCTTCTGCAGTATTTTTGAGGGTGTGCAGTAATGTTGAGGTTAGTCTTCTCCACAACTGTCAATAGCATGGGTCTCATGTTGTGTCCTTTGCAAGGAGGTTCGGGAGGTTCCACTTTATTGAGAGAAGATTTGGCCGACAAGACCATGGGCTAAAATGTCTCTGGGCTTGTGAGTCTGTGAGAATTTTACAGTCAACTCAGTTTTCCCAGGGTGTGCCCTCGCGCTTTTTCGAATCACCCATCCCTAATTTCTATCTTACCCTCTGCTACTTTCTATCGTACGCAAATTTCACTCATTAAAAACCAATGTTTGTAATTTGTATGCCTTTTGTGCCTAAGGTGCTTTTAGATCCACTTCCAAGGAAATTTCTGGAAACAACTGGACCCTGATGTTGAATAGAATATTTGAAGAAAAAGCCACCCATATGGAGGCACTGGACTTGTCGGCAAGTATTAGAGAGTACCCCTTGGAGTTTCCATTCTGCGGAGTTTCTTTAACTGATTTTGCTCAATTTTGTTCCACCTAGAGGGGGGGACACATTAGATCCACTTGTATCTGGAACACTCGCACTAGCTAGAGAGCATAACAACTGGCTGGCGGCGCGCAGGCATAATAACAACAAGTATTAGGACACAAATGAAGACAACCAGGGAACGCATTAACCAACCGTGCTTAAGTAACAAGGTATTAGGTATTCATAGGGCGAATTACTTGCATAACAGAATTTTATATTAATATAATCATATATACAAAACGCAATTTAGGTGAACTAATAAATAGTAGTAGTACTATTCATTTTAAAAATCTGAAAAAATAACTACCTGCAACGAAATAGTTTACCGAGAGAGACTACACACTACTATTTGCCTATATAAGACAATGTGAAGAAAAATGCTTCTTAAAAGCCCTCAATGCAATTTACCGACAAGAATTGGGTCTATAAGTCCTCCAACTTTTCTTATTACCTTGCTTTAGTTGAAATGCATCATTCAAAACAACGACAAAAATATTTCGTTTACACCTATGGGGATAACGTTAGAGAAAATTTCCTGAAAATTGTCTTAGAAGAACAAATTCATAACTCCATCAATTAGAATGTATGCATTTAGACCAGAAGCTACCTAAGTATCTTAAGTATTAACAACATCTAAAATATAGGGCCCCCTTAAAATAATTACAAGTATATCTCTCTTTCTTTGTCTCACTAAGAAGGTGAATCATGGATTGGTGTTGCTTTGTTCTTCATCTTCCCCGGTGGTTCTTTTTCAATTATAATGATAAGATTCCTTCTTCTCTGTTGGGTGGGTGCAGTAACTCTTCATTCGCTCCCGAGGAATACAGGAACTAACGTAGTCGTTAAGTTGGTACAACAAATTTTGGGAACTTCTAATCGAAACAAAATGTTCTTTGGTTTCGTATGACGGTGAGGACAATATCTTTGATATGAAGATCATACCATACTCGAAAAATTTGAATCTTGAATCTTTAGCTACAAGCTACTAAATCAAGCTGAAAACAATTACTTGAGAGTTTCTCTGTGTCACTATAGAGTGAGAAATTTCGATAAACGTGGATAATTTTTAGATACATGGTGCAGAAAATAAGCAGATACCGTTGCAGCTCTGCTTAGCCCCGTCTGTTACTCCTTCGTCTGTTCAACGAGAAGATTTGGAATAAACCCCCGGAATGTATAGTGCTGAGGTGGTCGCTGGGGATGCCCTGTTTAACCCTGTCTAGTCTGTAACGTAACGCCCTCGCTCGTTTCAAGCGCATTTCAAAATAAGCCTCTTCTGAAGAAACAACCTGAATCTTGAATTCTTTTGAAGCAAGCGTGACAGGGAAAGAGCAAAGTCTAGAAATAATATGTTCTGTATGCTTCTAATAACGTGTTCTCACGTTAAAACGTCCTTATTTGGTCATCCTTTACGTACGTCCTTTACATTATTTAAGTACGTGACATTGATCTTGGGCAAAAAGAACAGCAAGTTCAGTTGTTTCTGTCTGTGTGAGGTATCCTCTCTTAAGTCGAAAATCTTCCGAAGCAAAGCAACGCTTCTACGAAAAATATTTATGATCGTCGTTTCTCTAAACAAAAAAATTGCCTTAGTATTTCTCAGGCTTTGTTGGAACAGATTTGGCCTAGTCTAGTCTAAAGGCGTTAGTCTGTTTAAAGCTATTTGAAAGAAACTAAGAGAACATCTTAGAGAAACTATAAACGCATCTAAAACCTATGTGTGATTAAGCTCCAGAAAGAAAATCTTATGCTTACATTACTAAATTGACAAAAATAAAATCTTTTAACTTAAGTTAAGCATAATACGCTTCGTCTTACGTATCCGGAGGAATAACTTAGGTTTTTAGAATATACAACAAAATATCTTTAATTACTTAAGCTTAGATGAGCTAAAATTCTATACTTAAAGCATTATATTAATAAATAAGTCAAATTTGATACGTTTCAAACATTCAAGTCATATGTTATATATAGTACTGTATACATTTATATATATATTAAAAATCATTGTCAGTGAGTTCTGTTTTAAGTTGAGTTTCTTGGTTGAAATCAACGTGCTGGAAATCATCGGTATCATCGTAAGACGCTGGCAGGCTCTGGTAATTTGACTGGAAGTCCTGATGGTCCTCAGTTTCCTCTGATTTCAATCCTGCTATAACATCTCCGGATGGCTCGGCTTCACTGTGTACAACTGCCGCAAAGCTCTCCCCTTCTGCGTCCGGCCCATCCACATGATCCGCACTCTTCTTTTTCCCTTTAACACGTTCCTTTGCTATCTGCCCATGCCCATTACTGCTTTGATAATGTGTGGCTAAATGCAAATTGAGATGATCCGAGCGGTTGAACGCCCTACCACAAATGGTGCACTTGAATGGTTTGTGGCCAGAATGAATTAACTCATGTCTTCTTAGATGATGCGATCTGGTAAAGCCTTTGTTGCAAGTTTTGCATACAAAAGTGCGCGGCAACACTTTCTTAGCACTGCTGTCTTCACTTCGTCGTCCAGGGCCTACCATGTGCCTGTATGTAAATAGATTCATGTGGAAATCCTGAGGTTCTGGCCGGGGTTCTGCTGCTGAAGAACCAATAGAATTTGATGCTGGCAGATCAGAGTTGTTTGCTTTAGAGCTGCTCTGATCATCGTGAACAACATCTTTCGGCTTTTCGTTCATGCTGTCCAGATGACTTGACTTTTCATTGCTCAAATCTTCCCTATGAAACTTTGCGAACGGGTTTGGAAAATCCGAGCTGAATAAAGCAGGTCTCTCATCTCGATTTCCATAATGCATTGTATGCTCCATTCCCAGGGAATTGCGTCTCAGATTAGCATTATGGTGCAGCTCGTTGAAATACATAGACACTGAACCCAATCGCTGTTTGTTCATTAACTCTTCACGGCCATCTATTAAACTGCTTTGCTTTGGATCCAGATGAAAACCAAGACTCCCTCTTCCTAACGTTTCTGACACAACAGGGCTTCTTGCAGGTTTTTTAGACTCTCCTCTCTTTGGTGTTCCATGCGTAGAAAACGTACCAAACTCAGTATGTCTTTCAAGGGAACCTCCATCAATCATATGTCCTGGTATAAAGGCTGCACTGTGACCCAGTGGATAACTTGATGGTGCGTAGATTCCTGCTGGGCCTAGGTCAGACGGTCTCATTTGAAATCTTGAAGAAGGAATAAGTTCTCTTTCCGGTTTCTGGAAGTTCAATCCAGTGTAACCAGGTAAACTGGAATGTACATGGTCTGGCACAGAAAAGCTGGTATCTTCGGTATTTGGTTTTTCAATGCCAGGCATAAAACTCATGGGTTTGCTGTCGTGTTTTGGTTCCTCATTATTCTTGTCACTGACATCAGTTTCAATCTGCGTAGCCTGGTCGGTTTTGGGACTCTCAGCGTCATCAATTTTGGGCTCATCGTTAGCTTCATCAGGCGATTTCCCAATTGATTCGTAGCTGGCGATCTTGAAGGAAACCTGCTCGGGTTCTCTTGGGATCACAGACGCAATGACAGTGTGCTGAGTACTACTTGCAGAAGACAGCTCTACATTAGGCTGCTTTGACTGAGCTTTGCCTCGTTTGACATCTGGTACATATCCTTCATGATTACTCATATGGCTCCTCAGGCGATCTGATCTTGAGTAGGCTTTATTGCATATATGACAGACGTACGGCTTCTCGCCCGTGTGAACAGTCATATGGCGTTTGAGATGATGAGACCTTGTAAATGCTTTGTCACAAACGGTGCATCTAAACTGTCGTGCACCAGTGTGAACAAGCATGTGTCTCTTCAGAGTGACTGCCCAGGCGAAGTCCTTTCCGCATATATGACAAACGTATGCTTCTTGCTTGGAATCTAAGGCAGACTCAGCTTTATTAGCGCTAACCATTCCCATGTCTTCATTATCCACATATTCAGTTGGTGGTCCTTTATGAGACTCAATACCAGGTCTTTTTGAATGCCGGTCACTGTATTTGCTGACCAGCTCTTTCATCCTGCGTATCGCACTTCCAGGAGCCGTAAATATATCTTTCTTGGGCATGTGGTCTCCGTTTGACAAGCCATGCCTTGAACCAATTTTGCCAAAACCCACAACATTGTCAGTGATAGAGTGGGCATCTAAAGGGGCCAAATCTGATTCAGAATTCTCTCTGTGCCGATGACTTGAGGACAAGCCTCTCACACTTCTGGTACTTCTATGCCCAGTTGCCTCATCTCTGGAATTTGGCCTGCGTGAAGCTGATCTTCTTTGACCGTAGCTGAGTGGTAACGGCTCTGGATGACTGAATGAGCTATTCCGCATGTAATTGGTGTATTCCTCATAAGCATGTTTCCTGTAATGATCTCTGTCTTCTGCGCTGTGTGAACTGTTACACAGTTTATTGAATAAAGCGGATTTTTCGGCCTAAATCTGTAGCCTTCATCCTCCATGAAAGCATCATTCCAGTCATATCTAGTACAGCAGTTACCATGGCAATGACCTCTATGATTATGGCTATGCGCATAATGTTCCTCATGATTATGATTATTACAGCCGTGATGATGACAGTTGCCAGCTATGTTCTTGCACTGGTTATCAACACATCCATCGTAGTTACAAGTAACAGTTTACGACCATGATTGTGGTAAGGCTCAAGATCATGATGATGACACTGGTGCAACCGTGGATCGTGAGTCTCTGTCTGACAATTCGAGCAAAAGCACGAACGAGAATCTGCATATGGCCTCAGTGCATCTCTTGATAGAATCTCCTCTCGTCTACTGTACAGTGCTTCCTCTCCATAACCTGAACCATGTTCTATTGATTCACCTGACTCGTTCAGTCTTCCATTCACAGTGAGGCTCAAATCTGAGTCTCCAGAAATAATGAAAACTTTAGGATTTTCATTTTCTTCGCTTACCTGGGCAAAATCGTGAACTAAGTCTTGGGCGAAAGTGTTATCATCGTCATTGGGATGTTGTCCTGGGGCAGAATCTGGGCTTATATCTGAAAGAAAATGAAGGTCAACTTGTTAATGAAGGGTTTTATAAACAACAATAATAGAAACAATAAAATAAATGGCCACCGAATTTACTCTAATGAGAAGCCCTGGTTGAAACAAGGCTCCCTCGTCGAATAACTGAATACCCTCGCCATTACGATTATTAGAAACTGATCGAAATGGTAAATTGGGGCCTCCTTCGAAACTGCAACAACTTGAAACAGCGTTGAGACACTCAAACCAGGTGTACGGTATAATGGTATTGTTGTTTAACATAAAATCGCTCTCAATCATGCTCGAAATCATCAATTTGTGTACACCTTTCCGTGTAACCAACAATTTAGCAGTCGATTTTTATGTAAAATCTATCTTTTGAAATGGAGACTTAAACTTATTACACGAGTCCCACTCATCGCAAACAGCAACAACAACAACAACCATACAGCTGTTTGCTCAGAGTAGTTTGAGCGTCCAGCATAGAGTCCATAACGATAACTACGGCTCATGTAATAAGTCTAGGCAACGCAAGCCAACAAAAGGATTTCCTGTACCTTTAAACATAAGAAACAAAAGACCCCACAAAACACAAAGCGAACGCCTTATGTTAAGAGCGGGGGTCGGGGAATTCCGGACTTTGAAAGAATGTTTGCTTGAAATTTCTTGACAGCTGGCTTATGGCAAAATCGGTTTTGGGAGTGAACTGAAATCATGCGACACTACCATACGACGTTTTCGATAAGAAACTTTATTTCGATGTAAGTTTGACAAAAAAAACGTCACAATAACCAGCACACTGTCGTAGTCAAGGAGACATTCACCAGTCAGTTGAAACCGGGTAAACTGCGAATAATTTTTAAAATTCAAACAATTTTGAAGCAATGAACGAGCAAAGATTATTGTCATTTTCTAACTGCGATAGGACTGGGGCAGCATAGTAATTTTACAAAAATTAAAGAAACTGGAGTGCTACGTATACTACCCTCCTGAAATTACCCATATATGTTATTGCCCCAGACATGCATATAAACAATAGAAAGAAAAATTATGTCAAAAGTAACACAATAATCTTTTGTAATATGGACAAAGTGAGGAGGCTATACCCCTATCTTTGGAAAGCCCGAAAATGATGTTAAATGCTGCTGCAATACTTCTTTCACTGAATTTTCAATGCTAGGACAATCTTAAACATGCAACAAAACAAGACCAGTCCCCTTTTGTTTTACTAATTCCAAAGTCATGCAGTACAGTATGGGTTCTTTGATGTTTTATTAATTTGTTTTTAGTTTCACAGCTTTGCAATGCATAAAATACCAGTAACACTTGCCCTTTATCACTAAGCCCTCTAACCCTTTATTCAAGGAAATAGGGTACCAGTGTAACAGACAGGGAAAATGATGGTTGTCCCAATAAAAATTGAACCAAATATTTAAAATTCCGTGGGGAAAACATTTACAGTAACAAGATACTATCCTATTTGCAGAGGGTTATAAAAACTTAATTTTACAAGATTACGCTCCAGAAATTAATGATTAATGTCCCCATAACACTCTCTTTGGTAGTCTTATAAATATATACCAAATGCAAGGCCCTTTGGACTTAATATTGAAAAATAGTAATAATGTTTTAAAGAGATTTAAGGAAAACAAAAACTCTGAAGGCAAAGCTTGTATTCTTTTCTTTTAAACTTGGATTTGGACCCTGGATTTGATATTTTTATTTTTTAGTTCACATGGAAATTATATTTTTGAAAACTTTATTGTCAAAATTTCATCATTCAGTCAAAATTTAGAGGTTATTGTCTAGTAAAACAACTTTATCTACATTTCCTTGTGAAATAAGTAAGAAAATTTTAGGACACATTATTTTTGGTTAGAATTTAAAACAATGAAATCCACTGGGAATTATCAAGCAGGTTTTTCATGTGTTTTTGTGCTTTCATGAGCAATTCAACTAAATAAAAACAAAATTAATGCCTAATACTAACCAAGAAGAACTTTATGAAAAAAGTTCTAGATTATAAAATCTATGGGGTAATTGAACACCACATAATTGTCTACCCAAGATATTGTATTTGACAATGTTGGTCAGGGGTATGGTCATTGCTGGGGTATCACTTTTTGAAATGGCTTGAATGGCTTTGAAATGAATCTATACCAGTAAAGGATATCATTTTTCAATGTTAAGTCTAGCCAAGGGCATCTTTTTGTAGAAATTGCTCTAACTTAGGGTACTATTCTTGTGCCTACCGTACCCTTTGACATGCTCAAAGAAGACCCATACTCAAAATTAAGCCAAAACACCCCCACATGGTTGTGTGGCTTCACAATCCTTAGGGAAAATATCCTAGGGGTACATGTATACTTTGAAAAATTAAACATGTAGCTAATGAAATCAATTAGGGATTTAGATAAATTCACATTAGCTGCATGTCAATCATTAAAATTCTTGAAAAAAAAATCAGGAAAAAGGGAAATTAATTCCCAGTCAGTCATCACTAGGAGGTGACCACAAATGGTGTTAACTGCATCCTGTCTGGAACTGCATACTTACATAATTTGATTTGTATATGGGATGTCACAAATTTTTGAAAAAATAATTTTTTATCTCAAAGTTTGTAGAAAATAAAAGTTTTTCGAAATAATCTAAAAATGATTGGTTTGGGCGAGAAGGGACTGTGCGCATTTCAAATACAATCGCATTACTTTCCTTTTTTCGGGTCCAATCCGCAACGACGATTGATTCGGCGTCTAGTCTCGAAATTTCGCTTTACGCCGAGAGTAGATAGTACTACCTACTGAACGTCTGCATTTCTTAAAAGTTCACAATAAAAAGTTTATTTTTCACCTGATGAAAACTCAAAAACAGACAGATAAAAATTTTCTCCACGACTTACATTGCATTCGTAATTTCCCCTTGCGTTTCCGGGCACCAGTTGGCTGAATGGCTTTGTTTTTACTTTGAGAAACATCACTGAGATCAAGATTTTGTTGAATGTCCCCTTGTTTTGCTTGAACTTCCAGGTCAAATTCATTTATCGTCAGTTCTGGGTTAGAATCAATGCTGTTAAATCCCAATGCTTCAGGAAATTCTGAATCGGGCTCCTTGTTCAAAGACGTTTCGAGAACGTCTGGATTTTCATCGGTTTGTGGGTGTTCACCGTTGTGAAGGGTTCGATGAAGAAGTAAATTCGCGATGCCTTTAAATCTTTTTCGGCAGGTCAAACATTCAAATTTCGATGAAAGAAACGTCCTTTTCCTGATGTTTCTCAAACTCAGCTTTCTACAGAAATTCGAGTGGAATTTTTGGTCACAATGAAAACAACTTTTAGGGCGAGGTATCTTTTTTCTCCCCGACCGCAGGGGGCCTTTCAAACTTGTTGTCAACTTCTGTCGTTGTTCATCATCGATTTTCTTGGTGAGAATTCCAGAGTAATTCGTTGCTTGAACCATCGTAAAATTACTCCAAGACATGCCCTACTAGATTCCCTCCACACTAATCAAAATATCTTCTCTACGCAGCCACATATTTGATAGAATCCAGTAATTTTAAATTATCGGCAGCAAATTTACCTGCTTTGATTATACCGCCATATTGAAAGATTATTCTCCCACAGTCGGGGAACCGCAGCCTCCTTCCCATCCTTTTGTTTTATTTGCAACGAGGCAATTGTAGGGGATCAGCAGGTTGTATTTTGATTTGATTTTTTTCTCATTCAGACATTTCAAAACAAAAACGGGTGGAAAATAAACGCAAAATTTGATATTTTTATAGATTTATGGATAGGCTCATACAGAGTTTTCTCTGGAGAGCATTGTCGATGCTGTTGTAGGCCAAAGAGGTTGTTAATTACTGCTGACCCCCTGATTATACTGCACCTCCGTCTGACCTCTGTCATTGCGCCAGAGAAGCCCCACTGAAGTTCAATTGTCCGTTTTATCGACTGTTCGATCCGATTTCCTGTTTATAAGGTTCAAATACCATTGTACAAGTAAGAAATATTACATGGGTACCTCCTAAAAGAAACCCCATGTTAGCATATGCTAGCGAACCCGGGGTACTTCAATATGTAGACATACTTGACGTGCCGCTCATATGGATGGGTTTTTCGACTGAAATTCTCTACACATGGGTCTGATATTCTGCTAGATTCTGGTTGATGGGTTGGTATTTTAGGATTTTCTTACCAATAGGTCCCATTATGATTTACCGCAAAGTGGCTGACAACCTTTCTACTTTGTTTTTTGCTTTTGAAACGATGAATTAACAGCAACAACAGAGCTCGGTCACATTGATTGCAAAAATCGCCGTCAGATTCGATTTTGCGAGACTTTTCGTGAATTCTAGCACTGTAAAAGGGTTTTAAAATCAACCAAATTCATACACAAGGGCTTGAAATTTCCCGATTTTCATGCAAATGGGTCAGAAATCCTTGAAAATCCTATCATACAAATGGGTCCTTTGTCAAAGTCCAGATTCACGTCTAATCATGGACACATTGAAGTAACCCCCGGGAAATGTGGTCTAAAACGACTCTAAGAATTAAGGTAAAATACACGATAACGATAACTTGGGTAACTTCTCACAGAGCAACGAACAGGCGACGCAGGCAGCACGACAAAGTGACACAACAACACACGATTTTGTACGACAGCTCATGACAGATACAACATTTAACTAACAATTTACATATGACATTATTTTTACAGTTACTTGTAATCTTTATTTTTAAAATTTTGCTTGTTGCTTTAAGTGGTATTTGCGAGCACTGACGATTTGTCAGTTCATAAAGTAGGGGGAGAAACAAGTAAACGCAGTGAGCAAGCTTGCTAGAGAGGAAAGGGGGGAGGGAAAAGACGACAGCCGTCGACTAGAGTTATGAGCCAAAGAATTAACTATAAGGCCGTGTACACGAACGAATCAGGACGACATTGTCTGGGCAAAAAAGAAATGCGGATTCGTGTCGAATTGACACCGGTACGTATCCAAAAGAATGCGGTACCGTTCGAACGTTTGCCTGTCTTGCGTAAATTCGACCAGAATGAAGCGGCCGAACTCGATTATCTTATTATCGTTTTAGCATCTACGAGAAGGCACCCCATCCCATCCCATGTCATTTTCTGGAACACAAAGATGGAGCCAATCTCTATACTTTCTTCTTGTTTCACACTCCCAAACGTGTTGCGTTCTAGTCTAGCCAAAGCATTGGGCAAAAAAGGCCTATCTCGCTCTAGAAAAATAAGCTGCAAACTCGACCACGATGAAACGGCCAAATTTGATTATCATATTATCGTTTGAGCAGCTACAAGAGGGAATTCTATGCCACTTTGTGAAACACTACATAACAGCCCGTCTCCCTGCTTTCCTTTTGTTTCACACTTCCAAGCTTGTACTGTCGTTGAGACCCAAGCATTGAACAAATAGGCCTATCTCGCTCAACTCGCCCGAAACACCACCATATAAGCAGATATGATCACTAGTTAAATCTAGTGTGAAATAGGGCACTAATTTAGTGTTTTTATCATTGTAGAAGTTAGATGCTATGACTAGCTAGAGACGAGGGGTGGTTTATCTTTAAAGATCTTAAAAGATATCTATGAAAAGAAAAGTACTTTCTGAAGAGTTACTCTCGCATTTTTATGCACGCGACAGTTTCATGCAAGGTTTCATGAAAAGCTTTAGAAGATCTTTAAAGAATGTTTGTCCCTCGACTAGAGATAAAAATGTTTAAATTGGTTAGGTGAGTACAGATAAATAAAAATAACATTATTATAATTTCGTACATACGAACAGGGATAATTAAAATAGCTTCAGGACACTTTCCTAAAGTTGGATATTTCACGAGATTTAACACGATTCCTTAAGACTAAAAAAAAATCTCTGTAGCAAAAAACAGCTACGTTGCTGTTCTTGCTATTGCTGTTGCTGTTGCTGCATTTGTTGTTGTTGTTGTAGTTAATGCTTATTATATTTGTAAGTAGCAAGTGAGGTGATGCGATTGAGATGTGATTCTGTTTCGTTTGAAACAGAATTTTTTGGAGGAGTGCCAGGCATTTAGATACAAGCAGAAGGGCACTTGCTGCAAAAAGAGGTTTGGTAGGGTATTTCTTCAAATTAAAGTCCCTGTTAATATTGGATATTATATCCAGAACGTTATCAGAATCTTATAAAAGATCCTGACAACTATATATACATATTTAAAATAGATTAAATGCCTGTCAGTATAAGACTGAATATACACTAACTACGAATACACACAATAAGCATGATACAGTATAATAAATATAATCTTTATGCAGTATTATCTTTATGTGTCGAGTTAGTTTTTGATAAAAACAGGCAGTATTATCCTGGTTTGAATAAACATCTTGAAGAGCAAAAGACACTAGTAATTTTGCATATTTAGTATTTACCGGAATCACGATGCAAGAGTTAGTCCTCCTTGATTATTGGCTGATTTTCTTTATGCCTACAAAGGAAAAATAGAAAACTTCCACAATCTTTTCAATAAAGTCATATGCCATCTACAGTCACATTTCAAACATATGCCCTATAAAACTGCTACAGAAATGGGCAAATGGGCTCTGCAGCTTTCTCTTTTTGTAAACTACTGTTAAAGGCGACTACCAAACAATCTGCACTATCTGGGGTAGCCGACCTGCTGCACAGATAATTTGACTGTTAGCTGTTTTTCGGCTACATTTTTAAGTGTTAACTGTAATTTAATGAAATTTTTTGAAGTTAACTGTTTTGTTTACTCCCCCCCCCCCATCTGGACCCTCCAGATACCAGAGCCTCGACAAGTAGACTCGGTAAAAGAGTCGTAGTTATCACTATTGAATTGAATTATTGAACGCTCTATGCAAACAACTGACTGAAAACTTGATTTCTGTTGCAAGTCTACTCGATAAGAATGTCTGTAGCGAATCGCGGCTGCTGTCCAGAATAAGACTGCAACTAAATATTAATAATCGTTAAAGTTCAATTCGCCAGATTCTTCCCTTCTGTTCAAGGGTCTGCGAAATATTGTGACTTGAAAGGCAAGCTACAAATGTCTGTATTACAAATACCACTAAATGCCACTTTTAGTTACCTTGTGACCTGCTTTTGGTTTCGGCGTATCAGATTTGCTAATGAGTTCTCGCTCTAGCTTTCCACCACTCTGTGTATCACTCAACCAATCATCACAAGGAAAATCAGTTACGTTGCCTTCCTCATCTGTAACTGTCATCTAGAAATAACAGAAAACTTATTATTTTGTATATGTTACATATGTCACATAGTAATGATTATGATGATGACCAATGGAAGTTCTGGTCGAACAAATTAACCAAAAATTCGATTTGTTATGTTTTCTCAAACTAGGAAGCTTTTTGTGATCTTGTTTACAATAAACCTATGTCTTTTTGCCCAAATCAACAAATTTAAATAATGATTATGTTCATTTTGTATTCAGGAGGGTACTCTGACTAAAATTCAACAGGGGCTTGATACTAGACTATCTAACCCCATTTAATATGATTTTTAAGTGCTTTAGAGGTGCAATTTCGTCGTCTAATATTGCTTTTAACTTTACAATATCACCACCGTATCCTAGCAAATTGTCATAGCAGTAATGAACTGTACAGAAAAGGTCTTCCCTTTATGAATATGTAGCATTATAAACTTTTACATTATTAACTCTATGGTAAGGGCTGCAACTCTGTTATACAATCCAATTGGCTGTTATACGATCTAACGTGCGAATGCAACGCAATGATAGGGCATTATTATCCGGCAATGCTCGCTCATTGCGTCACAACTCAAAGACCAGTTTCGTTAACGTTAGAGATCATGACCATGTCCTGTCTATAGGGTAATAATAAGCCTCGCCTCGCAAGCTTGGTTTTGTACTGACGACTTCGGGTTGATATTTTCTGGCATGCAAAAGTTATTACAGACATTATAACAAAAATCAAGATATGTATTAGTTATTGAATACAAACGCTTACATGCTTTAGGAACCAGCTTGGTGCAGTTCCACTATTATCGTGTAACACTCGGATTTTCTTCAGTTTACCAAGATCTGGTAGTATAAATGTTTGTGCATCGACACTAGAAAATGAATGAAACTTGCAACTGAAGAATATATAGTGAGTTAGACAACTAAAGAAGGGTATTTGAAACATTAAATCGACGTGATAGACAAATTCTTGCTGAATAAATCTTCTGCAAGGGGCTTTATCAGATTGGCGGCTAAAGTCCTTATTCTCCTTGATGTGGCTTAGAAAGGACGTAATTTGTTTTGAAGTAAATTACTCTGCTGAGAATATCTAAGATAATCCAATAAAATCCTTTATATCTCAAAAACCTTGAAAGTTCCAGAAAATGAAAAGGATGTACTCCTTCACTTGTGTCCGGAGATACTATACTGCAGTGTAACACCCTTTAGATATAAGCACTGGTTTTAAGCTTGCCTGGCATCGAGCAAAATTACATTAACCTCAAACATGGCTTACGTGCATTGAATAGCCCCAAATATTTTACCGCCTCCCTTGCGCTAATGACCAGTGACGTAGCCAGAGTACACGGGGACATTCGCCCCCCAATACTCCCCAAGGTAGGTCATGCTTATAAGCTAAATCTGATGTCAACGTGTCGTAGGGTACGACGTGGTCAATAGTTCTTAAAACCACGCCCTAATTTTCTTGACCATGTTCTTTTGCCCCTCCAGTGTCGGGTGTCTGACTACGCTCTGTCCATGACATTGAGCTCGTTTTGGTTATTACTCAAGCTAAGTATAAAATAAGCTCTCTTTGATACTTTCTATCAGGCACTCGCTGTGAAATTTCGCTAAACGTGTTACCCGAACTGCCTACTCGGAAAAAATTAACTGGGACGCTCAAAAACCACATGGAGAACGACCAGGGACGAATCTTGCAGTGAATTCCCATAGTACCAGTGTATAGAACACAAGGACAGATAGACCCAAGGCTCCAGATTTCTGTCGAGTGTATGAAAAGCAAAGCCATAGAGATTAACAGTGCTCAGTAAAACTGAAAGCAGAACGCAGAGCTTACCTTCCTGGCTCATATCTCTTGAGATCTGGATTGAGCTGCCTGAAATCAGAGCTTCCTCTTTCTCCAATTAGTTCAACAAATATCTTAGCATCTGTTCCAGCACCAAACTTATCACCAGTGAATGTTTTTACCGTGTAATTGGATCCTGTGAACGAATTTAAATTATCAATAAAAAAGGATACCCTTAGGAGAAGAGTTTCAAATAATTCGAGATAGCAATGTTCAGTTTCAGACAGTCTAATGAAATGAGGAGGTCAAGGTGTAATGGTGAATTTAGCACTAGTCTCAAGGATCTCAGAAGTAGATAAACTAACGTGATCTTTACCCTAGCTGTGGCGTTACCATTGCTAGGGCTCGAACCCCGACCTAGTCGCCAAGCTAGACATGGCTCGAACCCCGGCCTCACCGAGCTCCTGAGACCCTGAGCTAGTTAGAGAAAGTCATGATGCCACGACTAGACAGAAAACAAGAAAACACTAAGAACTAGGTAAGCAAAAAAGCGAATATTTCAACAGAACAGAGAAAAATCATTACAAAAATATGAATACAACCCTCCAAAATCCAGTCTAAAACCAAAGGGAAGGCACACTGGAAGATTTTGGACAGGGATGAACAGATATGGTCCGCCCATAAAATGACAGGTTTCAAAAAATATGTGAAAACATTTAATTTTCTTACCAAGACCAAAGAAAAACACTTGGTTGGCAGTATCGCCTCCGCAGTTTTCATTTTCATTTCCTGCACAGCGTTTAGAACAGCTCTTGTCGTCTGCCTTTCCATATTTTCCATATGATTTTCCACAGAAACAGTTTTTACCATTCTGCAGTCCAAAGTACGCATACATCTTGTCTTGCATTGCGCATGCTCTAACACACTCTTCTTGCGTCGTAGAGCGAAGTGCGACGTTGTTTGGTAAATCACGTCGATTGACGTCATCTTTGTAACAACCAAGTTTTTGATAAAGCAAGAAGATATCTTCTTTTTCATCTTCAGCTAATGAAATAAAGAAGAGCATTAGTGCCAAACAGTGGAAATATATATATAGATCTATAATGTACCTTACACTGCCGCAAGCCCAATCGCGGATTTGTCCATCCCCCCATAAAGCAATTAGGTCAGCCTTTTTCTCAGCGACTATAGCGGAGATTAATTGTCAAACAGCGAATACATACTTATATAGATCCATGGAGCCCTGTATAGATCTATGCTGATTACCTTAAATTGCTGTACATTGCCCATTTGCAGGATTAGTCCACCCAGAGATAAGCAATATGGTCACCCACAGATAAGCAATAAGGTCACCCGTTTTCCCCTTCCCCTAGAAAAGCTCATCTGCAGATTTTTCTTTCATAAACCCAGGCAAAACGATCAATAATTGTTTGTCAAACATGTTTAGCCACGTCAAAAAATATTAGTTATCCTCTCTGGCTTTGATAAGAGGCTCCAACAAATAATTTTAGAAAGGGAAAGAAGATTCCGTCTTGAAATGTTGTTTCCCAAAATTTTGAGATGATCCCGTGTCTTACGCTAAATTTTAATTCGGAATTTTTGTTTTTATAACCTTATTTCAGACATGCGAACATATCACTGATAAATTTGTTACTCGTTACCTCAAGACCATTCCGTTCTCCTGATAATTATACATATTTAGCTAGGAAAGTTGATGAGTTCCACCCTACCTTAGGGCACATTCTAATCTTAGACAAACTTAGTAAAACATCTAGACATCCAGCCAGTAATGCTCAACTAGTGGCACATCAAACATGTTACAGACACTTTAAGAAATGCAGCTCAATTGACACCCTCCCTTGCCAAATTGAAGTTTAACCGTTTAACCACTATCAACGAAATTGCCGTTCAATGAAGAAGTACCAATAAGACAACGTACCTGTTTTGACTTTAGCCTTCTTTGCTTCTTTGCTGTATGATTCACTGCTGATTTCCTTTGGATATTTTGGAATATTCATTCTTTTTACGACTGGATTTTCAGCAGCTGGTTTTGACACTAAAAAACAAGTGATTTCATAATAAATATATACGTATATATTATACGTATATAATATATTCGTATATATAACATATACGAATTACTTTGTGACGTTTCATGCTTTGGACCAGCCTGTCACGAATTCTAGAAAAAGTACCCTTATCTACCAGACTAAACGTACAGCATGTGTTATTACTAGATATGAAAAATATCATAATTATGTGTTATTGCGTGTAGAATATTCTGAATAATGATAGTACGCTAAAGCTAACAATTTTACCATTATCACCAATCTGAAAGCATAAAATTCAAATATCACGTCTTGTATCCTCGAATATCTCAAGACTTTAATAGTAGCAAAATTTGAGAGCAACATGTATTTAAATAATCAATTTCTTAGTTCTGAACATATTCCTGCCTACTCTTTGTCTACCTAATAATATACCTTTCTATCATTTCATTTCCCATTACACGCGAATTTGACGCAAAATTTGCTGCAATATCTCTCCTGAAACAATTCCAATTCCGCAATTCCGGTCTTTGCACGTGGAGAGGATTCACTTACTTAAAATGTCTATCATTTTCCAAAATAAATGGTGCGCCGATTCAGACCTCTTTGAAAGAGGTCTATTAAATAATCTTATTTTTAGATCGTAGCAATTTAAATTGTTTGCTATTTCATAAATTACAATAACTAGTCGTCGTGCATACCTTGACAATGCTTTCCTGTGAAATCTGAAGTACAGACACACTTGTAACCATCAACTTTTCGTTCATCGTTGACACATTTCGCTGAATTCCTGCATGGGTTTGGATCACAATGATTGGCTAGAAAAGAAAAGAGGAAAAGATAAGACAGCTGCATTAGCTATACATGACAAAAATGCTTCAGATCTATTTAGAGGACATAAGGTGTTGCAAGACGGCCAGAAGGAATCTCACATTAGGAGGGGGACTTCAAAAGGAATCTTAGATTGGGGTCTTCAGAAGAAATCTCAGATTGGAGGGGTGGTCAACAATTGAAAAGTATTCATGATGTAATGATTTTGTAACACGATACTATTGTTTTCAAAACTATTAGGAGACGCAGTCCCCAAGCCTCCTCCTGCGTCTAAGGGGCCTGTATAAAGCTTCTCAAGCTGGATGCATTTCCAGAGTCAATATACCTACAATGTATCATTGCATTTAAACCAAGTAAAACAACTCTAGAAATCTCAAAGAACTAAAAGTGCTAGTAGCTGTATGTGTCTAACAGCCAAAAGTATCATTCTAGGCCACTGATATGCAAAATAATTAGCTCAGATTAGAGTGAAATGTCCCGAACATGGCCAAAGAGCTTACTAGTGTATATAGTTATATGAAGGGAGTTGTATATTAGTTACTTTAAAGAACATTGCCAAATATGTCCTGGCTCGTTGAGGTCGAAGCATTTCGATGTGATTTGCTGTTTTGAATTAAGTGATCGATGTAGCCTCGACTGCAGGTTTATCCTATCAGCCAATGTTTCGACTAAGCTCCATGCATTCCATGCAAGAAAGTCATGTCACTGTCCGTAAAGGCTTCACAATTTCGTTTCTAAGATGGTGCAATTTAATGTCTCTGTTTTGAGCACAACTTGAAACATTGTCCCAGCACTTACTGCGAAACTGAGTAGCCTGTTGTTAAAGTTGCTTTGCATAGCTGCATTTCTGTCAATCGGTCAATCTAATGTTCTGTCAATCTCGCTGCATTTCTGTCAATCTTACGGATTCGAGACGTTCTATTTGAGTTTGCTTGAAGGTTAATGTGAGTGGAGCAGCGTAAATAAATATCGATAGAACAATCATATTGCAATTTTCTGTCGCTGTATCAACGTTGAGAGACTCTGTCCGTCTTTTTTGTTCCAACATGTGTGCAAAACAAAGACTTACTAAAACTTTTGTTTAGGTCGATTTTAACTGCACCAGCTTGAATATAGTGCTATAACTACACAATATTTCCTTAGTTTGATATATATCAGCAATGTTGCATACCTTTCATTTTCTCTAATTCACCTGAAGATAATAAAGAAACAATCAGAAACTAAACAAGAATATTGAACTGCAATTCTGTTGTTCAATAGGCCTCCCGTCGTCTTCGGTCTTGTCAATGTTCCATTCTGTATCATGTAAGATAGCTACCAGTTGCTGTTTTATTGGACGTATTGTTTAGTATTCCTCAAGGTGCATAATGTTATCTGTACCACAAGATATTGATGTTTTACATAGTGCTAAAGCAATGATCTGAATAATGTCGGCGCAAGAAATATAAATTATACTCGTCGTCTTTTGGTTTTGTCATTGTTGCATTCAGCAACATGTACGATAGCTACCAGTTGCTGTTTTTCAGACGTAATGTTGAGTATTCTTCAAAGTGCATAATGTTATCTGTCTCTCTGAATGTCGATGTTTTACATCTAATTAAATGTGATCTGATACTGTCGACAAGACGTAGCCAGTTCTTGAAGGTTCTCAGTAACAAATTCAACGTCATTTTGTAACCACCAAGTAAACCAGTCGACTTACAACAGAAGTGTATTGTTGGTGGAACCCCTTTAGCCTTTCATGCAAGCCAATGAGTATGTGGATGTCTTACAATGGTCATATTGCATATATTTATCTGTCTTTCAATTTCCAATGTCAATGTATTTCCTTGTGCTGTGCTAAAGAAGTGATCTGAATACGTCGACAATGAGTAAGAAATATAAAATCTTGAAGGTTCTGATTTAATCGTTGTGTATCAACCAGCCAGTCAACCACTCAACAGTATGGCACACTACAGGGCGTTGGTAGAGCCTTTTTGACTTTTCTATAGACACGAGTACGGGGATCTTACAATGGTCATATTGCATAATGATTATCTGTCTTTCAACTTCCGATGTCAGTGTTACCTAGTGCTCAAGAAGTGATATGAATACTGTCGATAAGAAGTAAATTCAAGTCAATTCTAAAAGATTTTTTGTATAACAATTTATCGTCTTGTAGCAACCACCCAGCCAACTAGACAACAGTTTGACATGCTAGGGTGTTGGTGAGCCTTCTTGGTCGTGTGTAAAGACCAAAGAGTGCGAGTAGGATCTTACAATGATCATTTCGCATAAGCCCAGGAGAAGTATCAAATGTGATCATCAGAGTGCTTGCAGTAGTAGCTTATAAATTTTCAGTGTACAAAATGCAGTTCCCTTGTGTTTCCTTTCGTCAAAAAGCTGTAAACACCAATGGCTGGCGTCTCAAAACTCGTCTTTGCAACAGGTCTCTTTCTTGGTCTCTCTGATCGTCACGTCATACTATAAGTCTTAAATTCTACTGGCAGACCTTTCCATAATTTGGTAATAGATGTTATATTAAACTGTAAAGTCTATAGCATGTGTTTAGATTTTCATAAGTATCAGCAGAAGAAATAGCAACAAGGAAATCTGGCTGGAATCTTTCCCTCAAATGTTTGCAGTCGACATTTCAAATGAATGCTTATAGTTAGTATGTGCAATGTCAAAACTAACCTAACTAAACCTTCGAGTTAATTGTTTTCAAATGTTGATTTATGATTCCCACTCTAATGAAAAACATTAGAGATGCTGTTGTGACAAAAAAATTCTGTTGTTGTTGTGAAAAAGTTGTTGCAGCAATGTGCAAAGAGGGGAATGGCATTACACAGGGTACCAGAGTCAATAAAAGTCATTAGCAAACGTTAATAAAAATTGAGTGCTATCTTTCTTATCCTTTTTCACTCATTAATGCTTTGGTACCCAGGGTAGCGTTAAGTCTGTATTTACTAGTCACAAAGTAAGTCTAGAAGTCTAGCGTGCCGTTCTTCGTATCTGGTCAATTCAATGCTGAGATTTTAATCAATTACCTGCAAGCTCTTCTTCTGTGTCTTCACCGACCCGGTTTTCCATCGAATACGAGTCTATGGATTGAATAACACTCATAATTAGGGAAATCAGTTATTAGTGAAACATTTCGGAAGATAAAGGAACCAAACAGAAACTACAGCAGAAAATCGTTAGTTTCTTTCATGTTTTACTTCCAGTTAGGGTAGTAGTTTGATCCCTTTTTGCCCAGTAAAACTACAAGCAACGGTTTCCTGTCAAGTTTTCTTGACAAGCCTAAGACTCAACTTCTACATTCAGTTAGAATTTTCTCTTATGCCCTCACCAAACAATCATCTGAGAATTGTTTCACAAGCAATGTTTGTTCGTTTCGTCACGTCACATAAAACATTGCTCGACAAGAAGAATTCCTTATCAATACGAAAATGCGCGCTGAATTTTGGATAAAAGATAGCTAATATTTAACAATACGATTAAACCTACCTTCTGAGTTAAGTTCAGAACCAGATCCAGCTTGGGTTAGCGCTAAGAGACTGTCGGTTTGTTGACCATCTGTAACAAAAATGAGTGAGTTAGGCTATGTTGACATCAAATTACTCCATCTTTGATTTGTGTTTTGAAGTTATTGTTGTTCACAGACACCAGAAACTTGTTTATCGCACTGTGGTAGTATAGGAAAACGGAGCGAAAAACACGCGTTGTATTGCCAAACACTAGACAGGCTTTGTACCAAAAAGGGACCCGCGTAAAAAGAAAACGTTGCTTCCGTATGCTCACAATATAGTGTACACTACTTTTTGTGGCATCATAGTTAAAACCAGCGATTTTTGGTTGGAGTAGTGCTTTAAAAAAAGTTTGAGCCAGGCCATTTCATACAGTAGTGATCTACCTGTAAAACTTTTAAAGTCATGTTAATTTCATTCGATAAGGCAGGAATGATAATTTCATTCTGTATTCGTCAGCATTCTAATTTCGTGCTGTATTCGTCAGAATGTTCATTTCATACCATATTCTTTTGCTTGTAAATGCTTATAATTGCAAAGTTTACGTCTATAGTTGCAGGTATCAAACACTTACGATAAATATTGCCAAAAAATTCAGAACATTTTTGGGGTGACTTTTCCCCGAAAGTTTGCTCGTTAAAAATATATTGATTTTAATGTGTCTCATTTTTGTTTTGCATACAACCTGGCTTATATACACTCATGTCTCACATCTTGATAGATTAGCAAAAATTTTGCCTGCTCAACGAATATTGAATACGTATGAAGTGTCGCATGCCTTATGCAGAAGGGGTTTCACATTAATCTTGAAAAAACAAGCGGCTTGAAAAGGCTGCAAGGATTGTTATAAGAGGTGCAGTGGCGTCGTAGTGTAATCCAGCTGACTCGTGGTGTCAGAAGCTCAGTGTGGTCAGTGTTCGAGCCCAGCTACGGTAGCGTCACGGCCAGGGTCGATGTTTTGATTATTTAACCTATTACTGAGATCCTAGCGACTGGCGCTAAAACACCATTTCACCTTCACCTTCAGAGGTCAACATTTTCGTGTTTTCGCCACTCGCTCTTCAATGACCCGGGAAAGCGTGAAGCCAAGATCCCATGCCCCAGCTCCTAAGTCTCTAGAGTAACCCGCAAGTAACCTTCTTCCGAAGGCAAATGATAAATAAAATTATTTACCTTTCTTTGGACATCTTCTCAAATCACCAATTTGTTGTTCGGTTAGTGCCTTATCATAAATCTGTATACAGGCCACTTTTCCTTTGAAGAAGCGATCGTCATTATCTCTTGCGCCAACTCTGATTGGATGTTGCGTTGAAAGGTCGATTTGACCGATGTTTCGACTTTTCACCATTTTGCCATCATGCCATAGTTGTGATACGCCAGTATTGTTGTCATATGAAGCACCAACTTGGTTCCATTTGTCCAGCTAAAAGCACAAGAAAAAGGGAATAACTACGCCGCAAATTTAGGCTAATGTGAGCTCTCAAGCTCAGTTTGAAACACCACAGAACGTCATATATACAGGGTTTCAAGTTTTCATTAGTTTTTACTGAGCCAGGTTGCATCCACACTATTGAACATTCATATTAGTTCTAGTACTCAGCAGCTTCCAGTGACGTAGGAATGGGACAGGGTGACAGTAACCTCCCGTGTATTTAACAAGCTAAAACAGTTCAGGTGGAGATGAACCCAGATGAACCCGAATGGTACTATTTTGCACTTTTAGGCCCTAGCCAAACTATCAAACATTATTTCTCAAAATTTTTGCTTGTCAAGCATACTGTTGGGTCGTTTGTTATGTCGCAAAAAATTGCTTATCAAACGGTTTCTTGCACCGAGCAAAAAGTGGTTTTGAACTATTCTAGAAACAAAGCGCAACAAAATTCTTTATTCTTGTTGGTCAAGCAATGTTTTGCAATATTGCCAGATGGTCAAACATTGCTTATAAAGCAAATCTAAATTGTTTGACAAACAATGATTGACCGTCAGGTTTAAAGATGTCACATTTCAAGACCTAACAATCTATTATCACGCTGCGCAATATCTATGTAGTTAACAAGCATTGGTTAAGCTGTGCAAGATTATACCCATTTGAATATGCAATGCAAGGGATTCAAAAGGCCTAAACTACCTGTAGGACTCTAGTGGCCAATGGTTGTGTCGCCATTCCATCATCACGAGAAACAAATCTAACAAACAGCATTGTCTTATCAAACTGCCACATATGCACACCCCATCCGTTCTTCTTGTAATTAATTATTGGTCCGTCATCCCCTGTTGGGTAGATATTTGCAAGCATCGTAATGGAGTTTTTCGTGTCCAGTTTTCCATCATTTGGTATTTCAAGGTATGAGTCTTGCTTGCCTTTGAACTCAAATGCACTGTCTTTAACACCTGCAATCAAAAAACTTCTTAAAATATAGCTTGAAAGAGCAGTAGAACTGCAAAGCGACACAAAAATCAAACACAAAAATTCGTATCTTTTACAATAGTATGTGGTCCAGTATTGAAGTCGTAATCAGAATATTGACGAAATGAGGGCAAAAGTTTTTTCGTATGCTTTTTCGTATTTTAATTAAAGGTACCCATTAGCCTTGTTTGAAGAATGAGATCATGCCGAGGAATCGCAATGAGCAAAATAACTGAATTGTCACTAATTTCGGTCCTTTTCTCGCTTGTTCGCTCTGATTCCCACTGAATCCACACCCAGCTTACCCCCTCGGCAGCTCTGATTCCTATACCAAATCAAACTTTGTCCCCGATACACAGCTACCTAACCCCCTTGTTTCCACCTGTTTGCGGTCCTTTCCACGGATTCCTGACTTAAATCATGTTTTCTCGTGTTCTAGTGATTTCTCCCCTTCCTTCCCTGCATATTCCGTTCATTCACACTTTTACCGCTCATTCCCGATTGTTCCTGACTCTATTCCTTGTTTCAACTTTTAGAAATGCATGGAAAAATGCTTTTAAATGGCTTTGAGTCGTATCGTAAAAAACGCACAAGGCGTTGTGTAGTTTAGTGCTAGTATACTGCCAGACGACAGTAGGGAAAAGAGGTCTGCATACCATCGGGTCCAGTGGTCAAGTCAATATTGTGTATGATTAGGCCATTTTCTCCAGAAACAATTTCTCGCAGTGAGGCTTCGTTGAATGGGAATAATCCAACAGGCTTTGGTAGAGCTGAAGTAAAAAAAGGTAAAAAAAAATATATAGTTAGTTATCCAAGAAACTTTGCTGAACTACGGAAATTTGGTTTAGTAGATGGAAAACATATGGTCAGTATCGGCTTAACAGAACAGATCTGAAATTGAGTTGAATTGAAAAGGCAACAGTGACCCAGTAGATGTAATATCCAACAGAGCTTTTGATGTACTGCTTGCGAAAGTGTCTTAAATAGCTATGGCATATAAAGATTGCTTCTCAAACTCAATGCTGAGCGTTTTTAAGTTAACATAAGATCGCAGTATAAGTTAATTAAAAAAACTAATAGTTTCGTAGATAAACTAAAAGCAAATAACAAACAAATAAGTAGATATATCAATTAATTTGCTTTTGATACCTTCACTAAGATCATTGGGTCCGGGTCCAACCTTTCCACCTGTAAATACAAAAAGACAGCTGAAAGGAACAGTAAAATTTCACCAAGATCACGGCTTTACCAATGGGTTTGAAACAATGTCTTCATAGTAATTAGCAAGATTTAGCTAAATTCACCTGGTAATTTCCAGCTTAGATGTTTCTTCTTGATCGGTCCTTCAAAATGTCCACTTGGCAGTTCAACTGCGACTGATACACAGTCACCAAGTTTATCAGCTTTTTGGTATGCTCTGATGTAATAATGTTTGCCAGCCATCAAGAAGATCTTGTCTGATCTCTGCTCTGGAAATCTAAGGAAAAACAAAGGAAGCAGTGCCAAAATACGGTACACCGTATGAGATAACATAGCCGGAAGTGAACACGGATTGTACGCAACACTTCTTGGAGATATCTTCAGTTAGAGTAGACTACTTCCCAAGGGTACAAGATTCTTGGGTTAAACAAGTACACTTAAACATCAAATACGATATGTATGAATAATGGATATGGATGCCACCATGAGAAAATGTTTTCTGGAGTAATACGATCTGAGCATACCTTGTAAGTTAGTAAGTTAGGTTGCTAGTTAGTTCGTTAGTTGTCTAGCTAGTTAGTTGTTTAGTTTGTTTGTTAGTTATTAGTTAGTTAGTTAGTTAATTAGTTAGTTAGTTAGTTAATTAGTTAGTTAGTTAGTTAGTTAGCTAGTTAGTTAGTTAGTTAGTTAGTTAGTTAGTGTGAAAGATCTGAGGCTTTAAGGCGAAAGCTAATGCAAGACAAGGTAGACATGATACGATAACACTACTTGGAGAAACCTTCAGATAGAGTTGAAAATCACCTTCGTGACATAAAAAATTTTTGCCCAAGGGTACAAGGTTGTTGGTTTAAACCCAAATCCAAACATGGCCCACCCAGCTCTCACGGCTATAGACAAGTTAGCTTCAAAACAGCGTAGCGCGTATTGCAACTCGGAAGTGGTTCGTTAACAAAGTCAGACAGCACAGGGCTGCAACACCATTGCGATGCATCTCTTTTTAAAATAGCTATAGCATCACACAAGCTTTGACGGGAGTTAAATTGAATCAAAATGAGCAAAGGAGTATGCTCATAATAGCAAAGATCTCTAATTATTCGAAAGAATGGTTATTTACTTACTTGAGCCATTGGTTATGATCTGTCCATCCATTCAAAGTAACAACTTTGACTAAATTGCTCTCACTTTCATCCGAGCTAATCCATAGCTCTCCGGTGCTGTCACCAGCCAGGTAAAACCTGCAAATAAAAGCAAAGACATCAGCATCTTCCACGAGCTTTTACAAAAATCTAAAATTCTCAGTATTCTTCCAAAGCTTGTACGTTTAGCTTTATAACGGCAGCAAATCAAGTGAAAAATCTTATAATTCGTTCCCAAACGCAGGCAGAAGGTGAAGGTGAAGGTGAAATGGTGTATTTAGCGCTAGTCACTAGGATCTCAGTAGCCCAGTAGTAGGTTAACTAACCGAGACCTCGACGTCGACCCTGGCTGTGATGCTACCGAGGCTGGGCTTGAACCCTGATCACAATGAATTCCTGAGACCACGAGTCAGCTAGATTACACTACGGCGCCACAGAACCTTCAAAGGTAATAGGCCTATGAGAGCAGCAATACAGCAGATAGAGACCTGAAATAAGCCAATAGCAGGATGAAACTCTTCTGGCTATTGATTTGTGTATGGTTCATTTTCTAACCTTGTAGCAATAGACAGTAAGCGTCTTAGTTTACCGTTGACTCTACGTAAAATGATTCCAAAATTTGGGCAAGATGATATTTTCATCGTTAGTCGAGCACCCTGGCCTTTTGGCCATAAGCCGCTTACTAAAGGTTCGACTAAACTACAGGAAATTTCTCCCAGCTTAGCCACCTCGGAAGTGCGACAAAACTGCTAGCGAGAGAAACCCAAATGTTTCTGGGAGACAACAGTGACACTTCATATCACCACGAGTTCGGGCACATTTTGCTTGCTTCTCACTCGTATGTTTTGCCACCCTGGGAAACATGTCGAGCCAATGTCGTATGCGACATGTCTCCTGGTAAGGCCACAGCCTACGAATTGCGCCTAACGTCATTGAAGCAAAGCAATTAAATACATTATACATAGAAATAGACGATACCTGTAGTCCCCGGTCTCCGGAGCTCTGAAATATCCGGACAGTCGTGAACCATAATTATCATCAATGTTGAATGGCGCATCAAATTTATCAATGATTTCTGTACTTGATGGATTGTTAGGGAAGTTTGGATCAGATGTCAGGTCCGAAACTTGGTAACCGGGTACTTCATACCAGACTTCTCGGACGACACCAGCGAATGGATTTCCTAGTAAAATCAGATCAAATATCTTTATATTATAAAATTAGCGATATACTAAGCACGCAAAAATTAAGCCGAACATGAATCTTGTAGAAACTAGTTTTTAAAATTCTGCTGTAATTGGCCCTAGCCAAAGAATCAAACTTATAAAGATTGCTTGCTTGCTTGCTTACTTGCTGGCTGGCTTTCGAGAATTCAAACAGAAAAATAAAAACCGGTATAATAAAAAAATATTACTAGTTGAAGTTTGTGAGTTTATAGAACAAACCTTGGAGTCTCCATTGTAAATTTTCTTTATTAATAGGTCTTTGATATCTGCCACTCGGCATTCGTACACCAACAGACAATGAGTCACTGCTTTCTTCTCCTTTCTGCACTGCTTCTAAGTAATAATATTTGCCAGCAATCATAAATATTTCTGGCGAAGATTGGTTCTTGAACCTGAAGTAACGAATGAAACATCATTAGTTACGCAGATAAAAGACGTAAATGAAGGGAAAATGGGAAAATGTATTTGTATAGAACAGTACTTCTTATACAAGTAATTTTGTACAGTACTGTATTACTTTCATGTTGCATGTTCGCTTTTGCTGACGACCCAGTAAAAGGTTGTGCAAGCCAAAGCGAAAGCTATATTCAGCATCAGCATTTTTCAACATAGTTTATCGGCAAAAGAAATTCGGAAAACTTTAAGAGTAAACAATTTCTGTTTTGAACAATGTGACTTTTATTTCCACAGAAAATTATGGTGCTGCTACAATAGCTTCTCAAGGAGAGCATTTTCTATTTCCAACCATAGTGTAACATGAAAGAACTCTAGCTGTCTTAATGTCTCTATCTGTCTGTCATTATCGAAACAAACGCAGGAATAGAAATCGTTGTGACGTTAAACAGTCAGCTTTCTAAATAATCTTTATTGCGATGCAAGGTGTGGAATAACTCGATAGGAAATGTCAATGGCATGAAAATGTCTTTCGGAAAAAAACACACAACGGATTTTTCTCTTCAGATCAATAAACCACAATTTCGCTCAGGAAGACGCCCCAATGGACATGACCCTTTTGGTCAGAAAACATTAAACTTCACAATTTCACTGAAAATTCTTAGGGAAGTAAGCCTTTGCCAATTTACGAATTACGTGGCACTATACCTATTACCTGAGTCCCACTAATCATTTATCAGACCGAAACTAAAGGCCTGGCTAAACTAGGAGACATCTTGCGTCCGACATGGTCACGCGTGACATGTCCCCTCGATGTATTATTATGTCTCACAGTTTAGCCATTTCAGAAACTTTGTAGCGCGCCACAAAATTTGTTGCGAGACACACGCAAATGATTCTGGGAGAGACACGCAAATGTCTCCGCAACTCAGGGGACAAGTTGCTCGCTTGTCACCCGCATGTTTAGCCACCCTTGGAGGCCGCCAAATACAATGTCGCGCACGACATGTCTCCTAGTTTAGCTGCAGCTTAACACCAAACCGAGGTCGCTCAAACTGGTAGAATAACTACGACTCAGCATAGTCGTGGACTCAGGTAGTAAGCCTAAAGTGCGACGCATTCTTTTTGCTAGGATAAGAATACAAGTAACATACTTATTCCACTGATTATGCCATGTTGCTTTATTCATCTCAATAAGTTTGGATTTATTCTTTGTATCCTCATCACCACTGAAATGAAGCTCGCATGATTTGCTGCATGACATATAGAATGTGTAATTGCCAGTTTCTGGTGCAACAAAATACCCTTTCAGTTTTGAACCATAATCCCTCTCAATATCGAAAGGTGCGTCGAAATTCTCGATAACTTCAATGCTCGAAGGATTGTTTGGATAGTCTGGGTTTGATTTCAGCTGAGCCATTGTGGATCCTGGAGTGTTTTTCCAGACCTCTCGGATAAGACCAGGGAATGGATTATCTGTAAGGACGGAATAAAGAAATTGTTAATTTATTTAGTGCAAGTAGAGTGAATTTTATAGATGTAACTATGGTTTGCAGTACACTAACGTCATTGAATGTCATTGACACGTCGTAAAATAAATTGACATCACTTTTCTTAGGGTGTAGTTGCTCCCGTTCCTTTGGGAACATTGGGAACTACAATGATGCTAAATGGATTCGAAGATAATCAAGCTTCTTGCGATCGACACATTCAGATGCAGATAGGAATATTTGTATACATGATCAAATTTATACCTGTTTTGATATAGGAATATGAAACTACTGGGAGGTTGTTGGGGCCCTGGGATAAGCTTAGGTCTTAGTAGCATTGCAGGTGGGAAAAATTTTAGAGACACGCCTTGCTCTTTCAGAACAGAACCTGGGAGAGAAAATCAGAAGAAAAAAACATTTTGAAGCCTTTTGATGAAGAACAAGGTTCTACGGGCTAGAAAGTTCCCTGCACTTCCCTTGACTGATGCTAGTTCGAGCATAAGTAAAGCAGTTAAAAATCTATCAAACATTTGTTCTTGAATATCATCAAACACGTGCATGACGATGAATAATGAATCTCTATATTTTATCGCGTAGACGGGCCTTAAAGGGGAACATTGTCATTGAGAAAAATATAATGGAAATAAGTACAGCAACTTTACTATGTATTAGTCATTATTTCTAAGGATGTTGGTCAAACACCGAGGGTAGATTGACTTCTTGAAAAGGTGTCCGCGTTGCCCGTTGAAACAAAAGGATTGATAAGGATTTCTTTCAAAAGAACAGAAATCCCAGCAAAGTGCTTTCGATATCTCAAAGAGTGACTTGCCCCTCGTCAAACGCAAATTAAGCTTCCTAGATCTTCACATTGACTCCTTTTACATTTCATCGTTACTGCTACAGCCTCTTTCAAACGTTGCCAATGGCCTTCTAAGGCAAACTTTCAATCAAGATATTCCAAAGAAGCAAACAATAACAACAAACCTTTCACAGCAAAGACATGCTCCGTGTCTTGTCTTGAAAGGAATCTGCTGAATATTGCAAATGATCCGATACCAAATTCAGCTCCGTCAAAGTCAGGTCCGACTGTCTTACGTCCAATTACAAGACCTTCTGGTTCATTTTTGAAGACTGTTGGAAGAGTTTTTGGTGTCTTTGTCAAGCCACGGAATGCACCGTCTGTATATACCCATAATCCCTTGTCCAATCTCCACGTCATGACGACTCTCTGCCATCTGATGAAAGGAATAAAATGTGTCAATAAAGAACAAGAAAAGTATGCACCATTTTATTAAAGACTAATAATAACGATGAAAGATACATACATAATGAATTATCAAATGGATTATCAAAGAAACCAAGGTTATTAGAGAGCGATGGCACACAGAGTGTTGAGGATGAGGATCTTGAAGAGGATGGCGGTGATGATAATAAATATGATGATGATGATGATGATGATGATGATGATGATGATGATGATGATGATGATGATGATGATGAGATGATGATGACAATGACGAGGATGATGATTAAAATCACAATCAAGACGATCATAAAGACTCTGATCATGATTATTGCGATGACAATGATCACGATGATATCAAATCTCAGTACAGTCATGATCACGTAGATCATGATTATAATTATGTTAATGTTGAAAACGGTGATGATGGCCGTTGTGATATTGAAAACGACGAGGAGAGGAATGAGTGATAATAAATATTATTGCAAGCATACAAAATAAATCAACAAAATAACTTACCGTACAGTATAGATTGGTGTTCGCACTGTCCATATCATAATGTCCTCTTCAGGACTCATGATTACTTGGAAATACAGATTATCATTCAAAATGTAAACAGAAATTCCTTTCATGCCATCTTTATGTCCACCAGAATCAATAATGTATTTGGCAGTCTTGTAATCTCTAACCACCTGGAAGGGTAAGACAGTTTAGTAGGCAAAATGGGTTATAAAACAGTTTGTTTGAAGTTTGAGATAAAATTTTCAACAGCAGAAAGACTTGATTTTCTTATTGACCATAACGAGCTTGAAATAGCATGCAGACTGCACACAGTTTACTTCCATGAAAATTTTCTTCGATCACTAATTCTAAACATAAGAAACCTTAATATTACACATGATACCTTTATGTAGATTCTTCCACAAGTGGCATACCACAAAAGATGGGATTCTAACCTGGACTTTATGACCAAAAGAGCAACGACGTTTCAACTGGGCTCTTGGATAGAGCTCAATGAAATCGCCAAGTAACTCTCTAAGCCATACAGTCCTAATAAGTAGGAGAGCCTCCAGGGCTGTGGCGTACCCAAGGGGGGAATAGGGGGGTCAGGACCCCCCACTTTTCTAGAATATGGTCCTCGAGGTTTGTCAAAAAACTTTATAAAACTCATGGGGGGCAAAAAAGCGTTTGCAAGAGTTTGAAGAGCGTGTGCTGATAAATTTTCCCCAGACCCCCGCCCCCACTTCTTTAGACCTGGATACGCCACTGCTCCAGGGGTTTAGAGAAATGCCAAAAGAAATCTAGAAAAACTGGAAATTATTCTTACTTGATCAAGTTTCAGTTTGAAGCTGACAGCAAAACCATGATGACATTCACTTGGGTTTTTCAGGCACGGATCATAGTCATTGATTTCAAGCCAGCCTTTGCTACCATCAATAGCTAAGCCACCATCCATATCACCAATGTCTTTACGTACGACGATCTCAGATGCACTTGGTATTGTTTGGCCCACTAGATGAGGCATCAACCAGCGATAATTTGCAACGACTAGAAAAAAAGAAGCAAAAATTGTCATTGATTCCAGAAAAGATTAATATAAAATGCCAGTACACGCAGCTTTTTTTTATAAGCAACTTCGCTCGGCCCTAGTTCCAAAAGTTGCTTATTTTTGGACCTTTTATGACCACCTTTAGTAGCAATAGTTGCTTAATAGTTGCTTAATTTTTAACTGTATCTTTTTTGCCCTAAGAATAGTATAGAGGTTAGAAAAACAGCAAAATCTATCATTGCACATAAAATGACTGGAATTATTTCTCCCTGCTGATATTGTTACCATTTGAGGCTTGTTATTGAAAGTTAAACGGAAACCCCTCAATGAAATGCCCCACTTAACGAGAAACACTCCGTTTATATGCGAGTTTTGACGACAAATGAATGGAAATAGCTTCTATTTTGATCAATCCTTGATTGCTTGCAGTGATATAAATCATAAAAAATTTAAAAAGTTGCTTAGGTTTTTTTCCTGTGAACGTTGCTTAAACTTTCAGGCCTTCTACATCTTGGTTGCTTATAAGCGGTTGCTTATAAAAAAAACTGCGTGTATGCCCTGTTTAATGAATAAAATGTTCAATTCACATAGCAAGTAGACTTGAAGTTTGCATACATAAAAAACTCATGGATAATAAAATTTTGACTACTCTTGGTTGCCTGCTGCTGTCTCACCCTGTTTGTCAGTTTTAAGAAAATCTTCCTAATCCTTAATCTAATAAGGACCCCCGCTTATTAGACTTCAGCAATACTTGCATCATAACAGAAATTCGGTTAGAAACACGTAGAATTTCATTATAATCCATCCTGTTATAAACAACAAAGTTGCTACTGGTAGCTCCTCACCTTAGAGAATTAAAAGCATGTCTTAAATTTTGTTGAATGAAACCCAAACCCAACCCACTTAGCCTACCCCCTCCCTGTTGTTAAGCGTTTTCGTCTTCGTCTTTTTCATATACTCTAAGGAATGTCAGACGAAACATTTTTGAAGCATGCCTTACGATGTTTCAACTACTAAGTGCATATCTCGTAGAACAAATTACGATAAAATTCAAACCTGTGTCGTCATAAGTAAATGCGTATGTAACATCTTCGATTGACAGCTGTTTGGAGAATACAGCTAACGATGCGATTGCCATTCTGAAAAAGAAGACAAGTGAAAATACACAGCAGTGCAAGAAAAAGCATTGTAGTGTTTAATTTCACGAAACAGCAATTAAGTGATGAAAAAACAAGAGTCTAATCTATACTGCATCATAATACGTGTTTCATAGTACAAATATTGAATGGGCTTTGAATTCGAGCTCTATAAAGATGTTTGCTAAGTAATAAAAATAAGTAAAGGATAAGAATAAGAAATTTTATCCAAAGCCCTCCATATACTAATCGTAATAGAAAAACACGCCACGAGGCTAGGCAAGGAAGCACATGTTAGAAGGTGTAAAACCTTGCTTTCTTTGGCTCGGATGATCGTGTAAAACAGCGGATGCGTCTCAACAATTAGTTCTAGGTCTTGAGACGTTAACCTTCAAATGCCAGTGATGAAGACAGCTTGACGTTAAAACCCCAATAATTAATTCTTGAGTAAATAAAACATCAAAATTAGCCAAAGCAGTCAACAGTTGTTACTGAATCCTTGCCTGGTACTGGAAAACAACTTTAGCCCTTACTAGAATAGGTTTTAAGGGTGTAAAGATCTGTCAAACTTACTTAGTATGGGTGAACGGTTTCAAGTCAGTTGCTCTTCTTCCAATAAGAAGTCGTGGAGTTGCATCTTCACGGAGGATTCCAGTGTTCTTGCCTCGTTCTGATGAATCTTTGAAAGCACCGTTTATGAAAACGGTGATTCCCTTGTAATTATGCCACGTCATAACGATCTCCTCCCATCTATTGGTTGTTATATCAGTAGCCAATTCCCAAACTTTTTCACTTGTTATGACTTTATAATGCATCTTGTTATTTTGGATGTAAATGGTGAATCCCTTTGAACCCCCTGATGTGTCCAGCACTGGATGAGGCTTCTGGTATCTTCTTACTTCGTCTTCGAAAAATACCTGTAAAAGACGGGGGTGATACAGTAAAGGCTTGGTGTAGCCGACTCTGTGTTATTCTCTCAGATGTTTATAAACCTGTCTTTTTAACCTACTTGAAAAATAGAGTAACCTCCTTTAAACGGAGAAGACAATGCAACGGACACTTGTTGTTTTCCAAACGTCATTTATATGGCAGGCTATAATCAAACGAAAATAAGGTGGTAATCTTCCCTGTCAAACAACATAAAACTGAGGTTCTTTGACAACAACAGTAACAACAACAACATTGACAATGAAAACATGGACAAAGGGAGACAATCACCATTCGTTTTCAGAAACAACAAGATGGCATCTACGATAGGATGTTGAGAATAACTCTTGACAGTAGCTGGAGAGAGAGCATGCTACAAACAAGGAATTTTTCAGGGGAATAGATTTTCTCGGGCCCTTCACAGCCCGGGCCCTGGACCTCGCCAGACCCACCTCTTGACAGTACTGACAGTAGAGGAAGGTAAGGAAAAACGTACGTTGAACAGCTAAGGGAAGAAATTGGCCCAGAGAACACCAAAAAAATGATACAATGCGCAAAGTGCGCAGAGCACAGAGAGATATGGAGAGCCATGCTTAGGTCCAGGAAAGCCCCGCCTAAGCAGTAGAAGTACAGCTCTGAAGAAGCCCTGAATGAAATGCCGAAGTATTAGCATTCGTACCAGGGTCAATTAGATGTTTCTTCTTGCCTGTGTCCCGAATATGAATTTCTATTTAACAGTTCCAACATTAGGTACGAAGGAAAAGCGAATTAATCCCAACATACCTGTAGGGCAACAGAGAGACCTTTTGAGCATTTGTCAGGGTCACTGATACACTTGCCATGAAAATCTCCACCATCCATATACTGGTTTTGACCAGCTAATAAGATACCACCATAGACATTGCTAATTTCTCCATGAACTGCGATCGGCCTGTTTCCAGAGAGTCCTGATTTTGTGTTTTTAAGCAATGGCCAATATTGACTTGGTACAACTAAAGAAAGTGAATGAATCGTAAATTATTGCACCTCTATGATATGCTAGAAGTGGGACCTTACAGTTATAGAGCAACGTATTGCTTAATGAATTATTTTCGTAAAGGAAGAGCGTCAAGTTTGGAGTGGCAGCTAGACGGAACAGTGATACAAACTCCCCAGTACCATAAAGATGGTGTACTTACCTAACAAGGCACCTGGTACGGTACAATCGGACACCGGTACAAAGTACACTAGAAAACTTTGGGGCAGTGCCATGCAGGTGTTTCATACGCATATACATGATTGTTTCAAGTGAATAGTTCTTAGAGTGGGTGGGAGACCAAAGGAAGAACATTTTCCACTAGAGACATACCAAAGCTGGCATGGTACGAAAACATAAACCACACTATCAAAGATCAAACGACCATGCCACTCTTAACCAGAGAAGAAGTCAATGGAACAGCCCTTGGACTCTTCGGGTTACAAGCTTAAGGATGTCGGCTCTCAGCCCATGATACCCACGATATTTCAGCTATTCGTCGTCAGCTATCTGGCCATGCGGGTAGGTATTCAACTAGTAGAGACATTGAATCTTTAAAGGTATGTAAATAATAAAGCTATAGGATTCATTTACCTGGTCTTGGTCCTCCTTTACTGATCTGCTCATTTCTAGCAGCTTCGTCTTTATCCAGAAGTCTTGAAACTGGTTTCAGGAAACCTTCATCATCGATTCCCAAAACTTTTTCACCTTTTGGGCCTAAAATGAAGAAAACGTCAAAGTTTGAGTCAGAAACAATGAACGTAATGAATGCTTCTAGAGAGGAAATATTCGAAAGGCGAAAGCCTGAAAAAATGCACGGCACAATCTCTCAGGAAGAGAATTTGATAATACACCGATAAGTACGATTTGAATACATTAGTAGTCATATGGGCAATAAGGATTCGACGAGAGAACGGTCAAATTGTGACCGAGTAGCACTCGCAATCAGACTATCAGCTTTATAGGTTCCCAGTAGCTCGCAATCGCCACGAAGAGGGAGGAGAGTCATCAGCTCTCTGTAATTCCATGCAAACGCAAAAGGAAAAGGAATCACGAGGTGTGGTCACAACGAGAGGAACGGCTTAGATCGCACTCCTTAGACTAGGCTTAGGGTATTTAGTAGTCCTCCTGTGCTAAGCATAAAAACGTATACCTTGCAATAGTGGTACAACAATGCTCTTACAAATTCAATTTACTTTGAGGGCAAAATTAAAGAGTTTTGTTTTTCTTTAATCAGGGCTACACGTTTAGCGGAGGGTGGATGCGTTCAGAAGTTAAGGGGTACTGATAAGAGTTGCTGTTAAGTCGAGGTGTATACTAAACCGAAAGTTACGAATATCATCATTACACGATGTACAGTATAAAACATACAATTAACCTTTTCGTTTGCAAATAAATGGAAGCTTTTCCATGCATGGTTCATCGTGCCATTTTCCCCCAGCAGAAAACGCTGCGCAGGATACTCCACCGTTGTTTGGCGAATTGTCATCCCAGTTTGTAAAGGATGACGTTGAGCGATCACTCCATTCCCAGTCTCCTTCACTGTCTTTGTCATTGAATCCAATCCAGTAGTTTCGTGAAGAATAGACCTAAAGCAACGAGCAAGATTTCAGAATTATAAAACGCAAAACGAAAATCAAAAACAATATTCTATAAATGTTGCGTTGTTTTTAAGAAAGTTTCGTAAATCTGAAAATAGGAGCTCTCATACTGTGTACAAAGAGCTTTTGGCTCAGCTTCTGGCTCAGCTGTGAGGCCCTGTGAACGTCCGCTTTATGATAATCCTGTTTGGGGAAAATTTCAAGGTCTTCGGGAGTGATTTCTACTTAATTCAAACAATGAATTGATACTTCAAACAATTAATTGAAAATATTTTCTACAACGACGGTGACCAAGTTTAAAACTCTAGTAACACCAATTGACCCCAGTGGCCAACAGTCCACGATCTTAAAAACAGACTTAAGACCATTACTCTGAAACTTTTCTACAGTTAACTTTTTATACCTATGATTACCGTATTTTAGACATTTTTACGGTCTGTTTCTGACGTTGCTATTCTCTGAGGAGTGTCAGATGAAAAATTCTTCGAGTATGTCCAAAGTTTTCTCGCTTTTTTCCCACAATTTCTAAAATTTTCTATAAAAAGCCCATCGAGCAATAACAGCCTTTGGAGACTAACTTCATGCCTACATTCTGAGGCATAGTTACGGCAATAGCTAATTTCAATTTAAGTAAATATAGTTCATATATGTGATCTTACTTGATAAATCATGGTCTGTTCTTCCTCACTCAAAATGCTGACCAAATGAGCATCGTTACTTTCACATTCCTGTTCAGCTTCTTCCCAGTTCTTTTGCGCTTGGAACATGTGATAGCAACCGGACACTGAATTCAGGTTCAATTTCTTCCAGGTCTTTGGACATTTACCTTTTGAGAAAGAGACGAAAGACCGATTAGGCCCTATACGGTTATTGTACGCTTGGTCTTTTTAAAGTCGTATGGTGCCAGCAATGATAGTTACTCAATACTGTCACAACAACAACCGTTTATTCAGACGTTGTTTACCGTTAAATTCATTCGAGATTTCAAACCATGTCCAATATGCTTAAAAGAACGAATGTATGGCTACCCTGGGAACAAGAGGCAGATTTTATTTTTCGATATTAAGGAAACGACCACGCACTCACTCCCCCGGGAGGCTTACTACCATTGATGCCTGACTTTGGGTCCAGTCATAACTAAAGAGGGCCAAAGCTTAAATTTTCAAAATAACCCTCGAATGGTAGCAAAAGTTTTACAATTACCCCCAAATGGCAGTGTAAGAAGCCAAAATCGTGTCGCTTTGATAGCATACTATCAAAGTTTTCTCACATTCAAATGCATAAAATGTTGCAAACTAAACTCAAATCATTAGGAAATTAGATTCTAAAGGGCAGTGGGTACCAAATACCCCAAAATTGCAGCATAATTTCTCTATTTTTCTAAATTGGCCATTTGGTAGTCATTCAGAAAGACCCTCAAACCGACTGGACCCCTGTCGGGCCTCAATGGGAGTACCCCTGGACCCCACTCTCTCGCACGTCTATATAGCCCTGGTTACCGGGTAGGTTCAGCTTTGGCAATTTTAATACCACACTGACAAGAAAGTAGCTCGATATGGCGTCCAGCCACTGTCGCGTCTATCACAGCAAAATATCGAACTGAGCCCACCTATTTCATTGATTCAGACATAGTGCTATTTGGAGGCCAATGTTGCACTTGCGGTTGAATCGCAGACACGGCACAGACAACCCCGGGCACAACCCAAGAGATCTTAACAATTTTGAGAAGCAGCTTCACATTTAATCAAGTTAACAAAGATAGCGAGATAAGTTTAGTGAAAATAGGTCACCTTGTTTCAATTTACAGAGGAACGGAAGAGTTGATCCACAAGGCATGTCCTTCCATTTCCCTTCATCAGACTGGAGCATGACACAGTCACGCCGCTGACCGTTATCATCGTCAGCTTCTGGAGCCCAATTTGTGTAGATACCCTTGCTTCCGTCAGTCCAGTTCCAAAATCCATCCATTCCTTTATCCCGATATCCAATCCATAATTTCTCATGGAAATTGTCTTGCAAATATCGATTTTCATATGGATTTAAAATGCTGAACACATGACTATTCATTCCCTTGCATTCTGCTTGAGCATCATCGAATACTGTTTTTACGCTCATCTTTTTGTAACAGAACGTGCCAAAATCACCGGATGCTCCTTCCCAGCCGTCTCCGCAATCAAGATCTAAAATTCAAGGAGAACAAATCAAAAGGGAGTTTGTGATTGAAAAACAGTTTAAAAAGTAACATAAGAAAATGAATTTGCTCTTATCGATGAGAATTTCATTCCTTGAATGTTATTTTGATGCATACAGTAGTTAACCAAAAAGAATGCGAGACAACGATGCCTGCATTTATGGGAAGAGAGGGTACTGCCGTTTCATATCGCGTATTTCTAATGTTTTTTTTCTTGTGCTTTTACGTTTTTGTTTTAAAATAGACGGACTATTGTATGCAACTGACTATGGTGGAATATAACACAAGTGAATCGAATCAACAAATTTAAGGACAAGTGTCAAAGTGTCTCTTCTTTCCCTACATGAAGCAATTTCCATCCTGGCTATTCGGCAATGGGCCTGAATTTTACAAACTTCAGTATTACAAAGGAGAGTAGAAACATCTTGTATCATAATTAAAATCTTATATCCTGTACTGTTCAGAGTATAAGTTTTGAACACGGTCAGCGGTTTAAACAATAGAATTAAATGAAGAGTCTCAGTTAGGTCACAAATCCTTACTATCTGCACAAAGCCGTTAGGGTTTTACTGTTGACAAATCCTGAAACACTAAAATGGAAAAGAGATTCTGCTCTGCCAGTTATTCGAAGGTAAATCCTTGCAATACGGCAACATACGACAATGGCAAAATACCTAATACCATACCTGGCTGATGTTTGATCAAATTCTTCTTGTGAACATTACTGGTAGTTGTTGAAGGGCTTGGTAATTGTGCTGGTTGAAACTTTCTTTGAGGGATCTGCGATGCAACCGCTACTGGTCCACTGCGAAGCCTTGCTTCATAGTTAGTCATGGGCATTGGTACTAGAAATATCAAATGATACAGAAGTTCAAATAGATACAAGAACAAAAGTTTTACTTTAAGTTAAGTATAGTTAATAATTCGAAACATGATAGCATCTACATTGCATACGAATCGGTATTGGGGAAGGTAGAGGTATTGGTAGAGGTAAAGGGAAATATTGTCGTAAATGTTGCATATGCACTGGTAAATCGTATAGGTTTGTTGTAGGCATTGCATAATGCAGGCCATGAATGTCAAATATGACTCGCGTTCCCTTTCTTCACAGAAAATACAGGAAATAACCCCCCCAAAAAAATATGTTTTGCTTACGTATATGCACTAAACTGTCAAAAGTACATTACCGATTCTCGTTGGGCGCTGTTAATTACTCCTAACCTATATTGTTTTTGGGGGAGGGGGATATGCTGCTGTTTACCAAATGCAAGTGTTCCAAGACTTTTGGCAGGGATTGTATGAGTATGTCGTAGGTGTTGCAAGGTTGTTGTAGGTTTGTACATGTATATTTTATAGGTGTATTGTAGGTATAAGGTATGGGTATGCTGCATTTGTTGTTTAAGTACAGAGGGTTGTATGTAGGTATTGTATAGTAAATTGTAGGTATTTTGTAAGTTGTTGTTGTAAAGGGATTATACAAGCGTAATTAGGTACATTGTATAGGTGCATTGTAGTTTTACGGTATGCGTATGAGGCAATTATTATTTAGGTACGCTGTAGGTAGTGTAAAAGTATACTGTATTGATGAATTGTAGGTGTATCGTGAAGGTATGTTGTAGGTATAAGGTATGGGTATATTGCAATTGTTACATAGGTTAGTTAGTATGTTGTGGGTATTGTAAAGTGTATTGTATTTTGTAGGTATAAGGCGCATTGTAGGTATATTCTGGTGTATTGTAGGTATATTGTATAGGTAAGTTGTAGGTGTTGTAAAGGTATGTCGTAGTTCTTGTAGAGGTATATTGCATAGGTGCATTGTAGGTTTATTATATTTGTGTATTTAGGTTAAAGGTACGGGTTTGTAACTGTCGTTGTATAGGTATGTTGTAGGTATTGTAAAGGTATATTGTATTTGTGTACTATTGATTTATTGTAATAGGCTGATGCAGGTGGTATGTGTATATTGTAATTGTAATATAGGTATATTGAAGGTATTATGTATGTTGTATTGGAGTAATGTAGTTAATGGTGAAGTTATGTTGTAGGTAGCTATACTGGTTTGTATGTTGTAGGTGTTGTATAGGTATATTGCACGAGTTTAATGTAGGTTTTTTGTAATAGGTGTGTTGTACAGGCATGTTGTATAGGTATGCTGAAAATTGAATTGCGACGACCTGTAACCTTGCGAATGTACAAACATTTCAAACTCTGGTATGCGTAAAACACAACTCACTTGAATTGACCGTTGCTGCAGACCTACCATTGGCATTTCCAGCACCGGTGTTTCCAGCTACCTGTGGAATACCAACCTCGGTATTTGGCTCAGCCGGCTTCTTAGTAGGTTTTGGGGAAGCAGTCGAGTCACCCTTTTTCGCAATATCGCTAAGGATACCCGACCGGGCCAGCCCGTTTGTGTCTTGCCAACTCATTCTCGATCCTGAGCTGGTAATGCTCATTATGGATTGTCTTTGTAATGCATCAACATTGGCATTATTCAGACTACTTTGTGAAGGCTCTTGGATCAGGGCTGCGCTATTTACGGTTGGGCTTAGGCCTAGACCGGCTTCAAACTCAGGAGTGCCAATGCTACTCTTTCTGAGAGCATATTCGCTAGGTTTCGCTGCAATCATTGGCATGCTATTCAATGTAGTTTCCACATTGAAGTTTCTAGAAGCTGCTACTGTTGTTTTGGGTGCATTACTTCTTGTTTCCCAAGCACCTCCACCGAATGGCATATACTGTTGCCAATTGTACCCTGTGTTCGTGTTTTGCTGTGTGTTGCTACGAGATGAGATTGGCTCCGCAGGTTTAATGTTGTCGATTAGGCCACCAGGGTTGTTTCGTATTTGAGCTGGGCCAGACCGCGAGAACGGCGACTCAGCTGGGCTAGGTCCCGTGCTTTGCTGACTTTCGGCTTCAATAAACCTGCTAACTGATGCAGGCTTATCAGTCTGTTTAACCGAAGGCTTTGGCTCAATGTTTGCTTTTGCAAGCTTCTTTGGCTCAATAAAATCTTCATATAAAGAGTCACCAACTTGCATTTTTTTCTCTGCTGACTCAGTTGTTTTGAAGATATCTGATTTCGTATCAATAGGACTAGACTTTGTTGGTGCACTTGGCGCAGTTGGCAAGATGTTTCTTGCGGTTCCAGATACCTGGTGATCTTTTTCAGGTTGGAGTGACAGATTTGAGTCTTCTGACGATGAAGATTCTGGAAAAGATAGAGAAAATAGCATATGAATTAGTTATACAGGGCTGGCGTTTATTGCACAGTTGCCTCTTAAACATTCTAATAGCCAACAGACTAGAGAAATACAACCTTGATTCCCCGCCAAAAATCAGGTTATTGTGTATTTTAGCAGCTCGGGTCCTCCCTGAGTTCTGAGCAGCTCTCTCTTGTTCTGGGGTTGTATAAGCCGCAAATTAATGCCGCACTTGCAAAAACTACCGAAAAGCCTTGTAATTACATTTAAGGTTCACATCGGGGAAAGACGAAAGACGATGACCACATCAGATTCTACCTATTTTATAGCCACATGACAGCCTCATTACGGGAAAGAGACTGAAACATGGGGGCTCTCAAGGTGGAGGGAAACCGTAAATACCCATTTACGTGGAGTTGCAGCTTATCTGCATGTATTTAATAGAAATGCGACGCTGAAACCCAGCTTCTCAGTTAACGGCAGTTGCTCATTAGTATATAGTATGAGTTTCCGAGTATATTGGCAATTACAGAAGTATTCTTTACAAGATAATGTTTATTTACATTAATCTGCAGAAGGTCAGCGCGTTGGACTCCAGCAAAAACAAGCTCAGACACTTAATTTTAAAAAACTTTATAACGAGCATATGCTGACGACAAATAAATTATTTGCTGATGCCCCCCTTCAGAAATATTTTGCGATCCAACATGGCTTACACAAAAACACCTAGTTTCAGGGGGTTGTGTTTCTTCTTATTGAGTTCCTGATTCCTTAATTTTCTAGGCATACACCCGCGTACCCTGGGTATACCACAGCCGTAGCCTCTGGACAAGACAGAGTGAGGAAACTATAGAGGGAGATGACGTACTCAAGATAACACCCGCGACGGATTACAGTATGTATTGAATGCCTCTGATAATTAGAAGAGGTTACGGGGGTGAGCCTTTTAAAAAACAAAATTATAGTCCCTGCTGTCGTTAACTGTCACATAAAGTTTAAGCATAGTTAATACTTTAAAAGTAATGTTAAATTTACTTTATTAAGAATAATTATGATTAAAATAAGAATTAGTCGAATTACTCACTTGTAAGTTGCAAATGTTGAACAATCACATCACAGCAACACGATAAAATACCAATGAAACAACAACAGCAACAGTTGTACAAAACATTATGCAACACATTCAGAAACAGTTAATCCACATGACACATTAAAATGTTACGTCAAATTTATGAATAAGCTTGTAGACTTAATAAGCGTGTGTGTTTGTGTCTTGCATGTGTGTGTTGCATGTGTGTGTTGCATGCGTGTGTTGAAGCTGCAGAAAGGCTATAGTTTCGACAACAGGAGCGAGAGAAAGGAATACAGGAATACATGGCAGACAGGAATATAGGTATTGAGCTTCTTTACGGGATGTGTGTGATATGATCGCTCTGAAAGAGAGTTTGGTCTGGGAGAGAGGAAAATGCTTCTGTACTCAACTAGGAGAAACACATGAATGAGCTATATATGCAGCTCTAGTAAGATATCTGTAAAAGGGAAATAGGAGGCGACTCTAGGCTGAAGCAGGGGAATGAAAAAAAAGAAAATGCTTTTTAGCATAGTCATGAAACAAGAATGAGTGACTATGAAGGGTAGAGCAAATTACCCGCAAGGCAGAGAGGGGAGACTGATGGGAGAGATTTGAACGCTGTCCAAGAGAAGGGGATAACAAAGAACAAAAACGCTTCCAAGCTAAAAGACGTGCGGGATAGAAGATGGATTGGAGAGATTTGGCTTATATGCTGAAGCAAGAGATTGCAAAGTTGCAAAGGAAATGCTTCTTAGCTAAACAATGAAACAAGTGGCAATAGCAGATACGTGATTTACAAGGTGTCAGGTACTAGAGGTAGATTGAAGCACGTGAAATAGAGAGTACTAAAGACCTCTACGATGGGATCTACGAAAAGAGAAATAGCCTATGAAATAGCTTATGCGACAGAAAACAGAATGACGAATGACGATGCTGTTCAAGTTTTTGCGAGTCATGTAGGAGAATGAAATGATAGGTTCCACATTGAGGAATGATGGACGCAATATAGAAGCAAGCATGAAGATGAAATTACTGAGGGAATCAGTTGCAGAATCTTAAAATGACAAATAGAACATATAGTCAACATCAGTTTAACAGAAAAACAGACACGGGCAAACATATAACAAGGTAACCAGAGCTAATTTGAACACGTTTACACGGAGAGACAACATTTATTTGCTGTATACAAGATAAGACGATGAACGAATAGAATAAACGAAGCTACATGCAAATGGCATACATTGTTGTAAATGAATAGGCAAAAAAATGTTTGCAATGTAAGGAAGTAGGGTAAATACGACAACGTCTTAATTGCTTCAATATCCAAAATTGAACATTAGATGTGAATATAATAGCTTTGTAAGATACGTTTTAAGTGTATAAGTAGATAAGCTTTAGAAGTTATACAGTATCCGGTTGTTAGGAAGAAATGTTTCAGTGTGATGTGCAGGACTGTCGCTAAAGCAGGGTGTGCGCGAGATATGGTTCTAGCACCAAGGGGGACTTGGTCTGTACAAGAAGTGCATAGTCGGCGAAATACGGACACGACACCAAGCCATACCAAATTAGTCGGCAAATTTATGTTGGTCATCCCTTTGCTTCAGCCTACTAGCGACAGTCCTGTCAATGTGTTTCAGTGCTTATATTAAATCTTAAAGCCAGCAAAAATGGCTTAAAATAGTTGATAAATATGAAAAGAAACTTACTGAACGCCCGAGTGTCTGGAGCTAGTCCACCAGTGGCTGTTGTCAGACCTTGTAATACTGCACCAGAATGGAAGTTCGATAGTGGAGCCTGCGCAGCTACAATCGACTGTGATGGCACAAAAGGTCTGAAAGACTGTGCAGGAGCTGAAAGTTAAAGAGACTACAATTAAGCTAGGAGATGCACAATCTTATAAGAAAGCATATGTTATTCTAAAATTGATGGGTTTCTTCTGATTGCCTGGGCAAGCATTTTGCTAAAGGTCTAAACATCTGAGATATTCTTTTCAAACAACAGTTGTTTGGCCATGTCGCAAACATTACATGACAAGCAGAAGCTGCTTGGCAGTGTATTTAAAAACAATTTCCGCTTGTCACAAGCAAGAAATATTTGACGAGCATTGCTTTACAATGTGACCAAACGATCAAACGCTTTGTTTGACAACCAAATTTAAAATGTTTGACCTTTAATATTTGATCGTTTGGCAAGGGCCTAGGAAAGTTAATCTTACGTTAAAAAGAATAAAAAAAACTAAATTGTTACCTTGAGTAGCAATGGTTCTTGTCTCAGCAGCACTTGTTGTCTCTGGCAAGATCGATGCAAGTTCAGAGCCAACATCAGGCTTTACCCATTTGGTTTCTTGTGTTTTGCTCATAGTGAAGCGAGCACCTAGAAGGCAACAAAGGTATTTGTCATCGGCGGGAACATGATGCCAAAGAGTAGCTACCTAGTAAGCTTCTTTTTCAAGTGCCGTATCGTATCAAACTCTGATGTTGGCGACCAGTCTTCTAAAGCACTCCGATCATAAGTCATGTGCAGCAAATTCACTGTGGCAGGTTCATCAAAATGTCTTTGACGCGGTCTTCCCTGCTTTCTATTCCCCTCGTTTCGACCCTTGAAGCACAGTTTCTTTAAACCGTCTTCTCTAATCGTGTGCCCAAAGAAACTCATTTGCCCTCTTCTAGTTGATGTCGTCAATGTTCTTTGTTAATAAGCACCCAGGAGGGTCACTCAAGACTTTTGCATACGGGGACGTCAGTCTAATAAGTTTGCAAAACACTAAAAATATCGAAAAAATTTCTAGTTACCCAAAGATATCATTAAAAATTTCTTCAGTGACCCAAAAATATCGTAAAAATTACTGTTTTTCCTTCCTCCACAGATATTTTCTACTCTTCAACCCGAAAATATCATTTTGGCCTTTCTAAAATTGCCAACCAAAAACTATCAGATTTAGGGAAAAAAACTTACCCAAAAATATCGGACTCACGTCCCCGTATGCAAAAGTCTTGAGTGCCCCCCTCCCTGGGAATAAGCAACTACTCAATAAGCAGATGGAGCTGGAATCACACAAAGTTTAAAGAAAACTTGAGGGCTCAGCAAAGAAGCTTTAAGCATATATGCAACAATGAATATGATGACTTTGTCAACCTAGTTTTAATTTAAATCGCCTATTTCATAAAATCAATGTAAACCTTTCTAATTTCAACTACGGGCCTGTAATAGCTAGCAGTTGTGTGCAACAGAGATCTTTCAAGGCATGAAACAGGTAATTTAGCTACATTACATACCTGGCGATCCAGCTGACAATCCCGACTGCATACTGAAGGCACTCTGGGTGGCAGCGGCTGCGTTCTCTGGTGTCAAAGCATCCAAGTTTGATTGCAGATAATCTGACTTTGGAACTTGAAGGTAATTCGACTCTTTGGTGGGAGCTGCCTCGTAAAAATGCTGAACGTTTTGATTGGCTCTTTGAGACTCTGGCCCAGGCCCTTCTTCCGACGAGAGTAATGTTTGCAAAGATAGAGTATTTCCAGTGAGTGATTGCGTCTGCCCTGGTCCTGAAACGTCGTAGCTAATATGGCTCCTTGTATCTGCATTTGTCTCTTCTAGAAAACAAAAATTCTTACTTATTTAATGAACCAAAGGCGCAACCAAAGGATTAGCTACAGTAAAACCCAGGGGGGGGGGTACTCATTAACTTTCAATACGGGGGGTCTATGCCACTATTTCCTTGCAGACCCCCAAATATTGAGTTTAATGTTTTTGGGACCCCAAATATTGCTATCTATTTTTGGACACCTAAAATGTTTTCTCGGGTTTTGTCATCAGTTTCATGACAATTTACAATTTATAAGCTCTTGGCAGTTGGATGGGTCATTGTAATGAATCGCACCAAATCGCAAGATTCTTTCTTCAGATTTGTGGACCCCAAATATTGAATTTTTGTCCATGTTATAATTCACAGACCCCAAATATTGAATGAGCTTAAGATTTCGGACCCCAAATTTTGGCATGGACCCCCCGTATTGAAAGTAAATTAGTACCCCCACTGGGCAGTAAAAACCCCTGTGTGAGAGCTGTAACTGTTTAGAACCTTTACCCTAAGTAAAATTTTCACAAAAAAGATCGAAACTGAGAACTCCAAGGTGCTTTAGAGTGGTGTTATTGGGTTATAGCATGAATCTCTTACTTGAATACCTATATGCATCCCTAAAAAGGCAGGTTATGGTAAAACCATATTTATTCAAAATAAAGCAAGCAGCTTAGATGAGATTCTGGAACAATCCTGTCATTCTGAAGTTAAGTTCTACATCGGGGATTATTTAAAAAAAATGAACAAAGGGGCTCAGCTCAGATTATTCTGTTCTGATAGTAGCTATCGATTGGTTAAAAGTAATTTGGATTACCTACACGCAACGAATTCAGGGAGGAGGCTTTAGCTCCGCAATATAAAATCTAGCGTTAACAAGGAGAGCTAGCCCCTTAGAGATCATCCCTGTATCGCACAAGATGAAAACCTTAAAATAGGCCACTGGCGGCACCAGTCAGGAATTACGGAGGCCCCTTATGTCTTATAAACATTTTAGTCTAGCTTTTCAAGATTAACGCTAGAAGGCCTCCAAAGTCAAACACATTTCTTTGTTTAAAGCTAATTTGTTCACTTGAACACGCATTCTAACAAACCGGTTTACTCCACAAAAAGTAACTTAACAGTAACTTAAAATCAAAGAAAGCGGAATACGATTTCATAGAAATATTAATCAATATATTTTAATCAAAATCAGTTACATTTTTATTTAAAGTCTACTAAAGAAAAAGAAATAATAAATCCTATGAAAATTTCAAGCTTAGAATTTCATTTTTTGTAATGATTTTAGGCAAAGGAAAAGAAAAGGGCCTTTCAGGCAAGCATATTGACACTCTACACCAAGGGCTCTGTTCAAATTTAAGTAACCTCATTTTAACTTAAAGGTGAAAACCCATTGCTTTTTACTCTATAACCAAGATGGACCAAATACAGAAAATAAAAATGTCATAACGGACAGGGTGTCAAATGTTACTACATTTTAAAAATTTAAAGGCAGATATAACTGCCTTACAATAAAGAAAGAGTTTATTGCCAGAAATACGGGCCAGTCTTAAATTCACCAGTATAATTCCCCACTTTGAAGTGATGGATAGTGTAATGTACAGTTGAACATTTTTATCTCGAACAACCAGGGAAATCGGAAATTTATTCGAGTTAATGATTGTTCCAGATATTGAGGGCTTTCATAGGCCTTCATAGATTTTCACAGAAAGCAAGTCAAAATTCACGGAGACAGAAATGTATTCAAGTCATTGAGGAGGAGCTAAACGGTAGTCAAGATATGGAGGTTCAACTGTATCAGTAAATAAGTTAGGTCTTCAAGAGCCAGTGGAGCGTGTTAAACTGTAGTCAAGATATGGAGGCTTAACTGTAAGTCTGTACGTTTAGGTCTTTAAGAGTCATTAGAGCAATAATAGCGTCTGAATTATCTGTAACGTCTCACGCTTTCATAGACTTTAATCAGAGCTTGTCACTACACTCGATACTCTGCATATGATATGATATCAAGAAATCACAAACAGAACAGAACTTCCATTATTTCCCATAGTTGAAAGGCTGTTGCATCAACGGTTGCTCGGGTATCAAACTTCCTGTTCCCCAGATCGTTTGCCGTGTGCTAACGAAGTCGCCTGGAAGAACAGAACAAAACTGATGTTATGCTCTGCTTAACAAGCACAGCTTAGATAAATTATAAAGCTTTTGAAATTGAGCAGAAATGTTGATAAGTGCCTTTGTCGTTCTCAAGACCTCAAAATCTTCCGTTCTTTGACAGATATTTTGGTTAGACTTATTGCATTATGCTTAGTATAAGATCTAGAAGGATCTAGAAGGCCTACCCCCAGGGATTGATGGTTCGTTAATCCTGAAAACTTGGGCCACGAAACAGGGGATTAAGAGGGCTATAAACCCCAAACTTTTGCTAATGTACTAAAACGTACAAAAAATGTACCTTTTGGTCTACTGAACGACGGTTGCTTATAAAGACATGGCCCTCTTTTTGAACATATGTTATGCAGCCCCGGTACAATGGCGCAGGGAAAAGCCTTATTGAGGTTCTCGGAAGTATTCACAAGCAAACGGATCTGTGGAACAGATTGAGATGATTGATACCAAGCGATTCCTGTATCGATGAACGCCTGTTTCAACGTGATTTCTCCAAGATCCTCAGCCTAGAACTATTTAAGAATAACAAGAATATATACTTCAATAGCTTCGTTAGCGTTTGTTAGTGAAGTCTGATGTGAAACATCGGGCCTTATCAACATTTCTACGTTACAGTTTGCATGAAGAATGCTCATGATCTGATCTGATCTGGTCTGATTCGGTTTTAAATAAATGTAATCGTCATGACGTTAAACAACTTTAGTACACCTTCTCAGGCTAGAGTAGAGTGATTTCAAGTCAAGTTTAAGCTACGTCTTAAACAGCTTTTTTACATTGACACATGTAAAACAAGCTTTATTTAAACCAGTTTGAACTACCACCAACCAAATCAATCCGTTTACGACTAACCAATATAAAGGCAACGTTTACTAAACTGGTCAATGTTAAAGTTCAGAGTTAGTGAGGTATAAGCCCTTATGCATCTTAGGCTCAATTATCTAGGAGATTATACTGGCCTAGTATCTTTCCCTAATCCAAAAGTTACGTCAGGAGTCTCAAAAGCGTGATATGGCTTTCAAAATTAAAGGGGGAGGGGAACCTTTAGACAGTGATTTAAGTGTTAGCTGTGGGTTTTAATTTTTAGGCCTTGGGCAATAGAGCGACGTACAGACGTAGAAAGACGTACGGAAATACGATGAGAAGACGGATTGACGTAGCAATAAGAAGTAAAGTCTTGAAAGACGGAAGTAATACAAGGAATGCAGTAATGTCGTCTAAAATCTTCACGTAAGATCTAGTCAAGTCAGGTCAAGTCAATACGGATAGTTTGGGAAAGTGGGGCAGTCCGTACAACAAAACCTGTGCAAAAATCGTGCGAACGTTTATATACATTCTAGCAGCAGAACCAACAAAGAACAAAGCACTAATGCAATGTAGCTATGAAAAGATTGTAAAAATCAATTAAGCTTACCTCCCATTCCTGAACCAGACCCCTCTGGTTCGCTGCTTTTCTTGTTTTGGAAGAATGCACTCAACATTTTGGTACCTAAAATGAAAGATTATGTCTCACTCAAAGTAGAATGGGTTCATACACTGATTAACAGGTCTTGCTCTTAGTTATAAACCACAGCCGCAACAACTATCTTTTACAAACTAGATAGCTTCATAGCTTCATAAAATTGGATGAATACTTTGTGTAGTTTAAAGCGACTTAGCTGCTTGTATAGCCTAAGGATAAGATACCTAACAACTCATGGAATTTGTCTAACGTTTGCCTTGTTTTAGACCGTTTATTACTTGCACGATAACGTTGAAAATAAAGCATATATGTGCCGATTCAAAGTTTGATTTCATTTATAACTGAGAATTAAGTATAATATGGTTTTAGACAGAAACAGGTATCTGTGAAAACAAACATAAAGGGAGTACTGACATGTCACTACTTAGATAGCAGTCACAGTGTAGGTTCTTAAACTAGGATGAAAAGCAATTGCCAAATTATTGTTCAAGGATTAGCAGGTTTAGAAGGTCATGTTTATCATTGTTCTAAATTCAATTTTTCAGGGTCCATGAAAGAGGCTAACTCATACACAAGTTGCCTTTAAACCGCTGTGAGTGGATTAAAACCAATTATTGAAAGCCTTGTTAGATATCAGTCTGAAATAGTTCTTATTTATTCATGTAATAGGTTCTTAATTAGTGAAGGTTCTTATGTGTGAATTTTTACTGTATTGTGGCAAATTCCACAATTCCCCCATGCGGGGTAATGGGGTAATCATTAACCCTAGAAACTTACGTAGAGATGGTGGTGATTGTTTCAAATTTTCAGGAGCAGGTTCTTGCTGCGGTTGTTGAACAGCATAAGCTTGGTTTTCCATTGCATTCTGAGGCATAGGACTTTGTTCTACATTATTTATATTGTCAATTTCAGGTGCGCTGTGGAACATAGGTGGACCAAGTTCGATCTGTGTCTGAGGATGTGGCGCAACCTTGGCTTGGGGCTGAGCATAGGGAGCACTTGGAGCTGCGAATTCAAATTCTGATTGAGGAGGAAGTTGTGGCAAGACTGGAGCAGCGGGCCTCAGTGGTGGTAGTGGTGCATTGTGCTTCTTGGAAGCATCAGGAGCAACTTTGGCTTCTGTTTTCTTTGGGTGTGGAACAACTTTGCTTCTCGGAGCAGCTAGTAAGAAAGTCAGAAAATTAGTATAGCCTTATAATCATACATACAGACAACTTTAATACAATACAAAATACCGCAAACTTATAACTTTACCTTACTGGAAACACAAAAATCTAAACAAGTTATGAAGCAGCTTTCTTCCTTTAAGTTCCATAGTAAAGAGGCAATACAATCTTTTTCATGATGCTTTGAAATATACGTCAAACACATACTAATACCGCTTATCTCGTAGTAACAGCAAAATATTACACTTTCGCACCATTCTTTAGAATAATAGTAGCTAATTAGGGTTCAAATACCATACAGTGCTTCCAGAATACTATGAATACATATTCTGAGCCTTTAAGCATATCAAAAGATGTTTTAGCTACGCGTAGGCTAAAGATGTTTCAACTATGTGTCGCAACACAGTAATACTTAATACAAAACTCCATTGTATGCATTGACCACGCAGATGCCTTCTGAAGAGTATTAATCGTATTTAATAAATACAAATAGACTTACCAGCAACATATTTGTGAGAACCAGGCATAACTTTCATGAGGTATACAGGATAAGAAACAGATTCACGAACAGATGATTTTGCATGTGGATCAACAATTGGCTCCATTGATGCACCAGAAGGCATATTGCGAAGGTATTCAAATGGATCCACTGGCTTTTGAATCTGAGGAAAAATAAATGGAATTCTATATCATACAGCTGATTTAAAAAAGACGCAAAATTGACAAGTCTAACGCCCTTGCCAAACGATCAAACATTGTTTGTCAAACATCTGAAATTTGCTTTTCAAACAGAATGTTTTAACCTTTGGCCACGTAGTCACACATTTGGCTTGTGACGGATAGTATTCTAACATTGGGAACATGATGTCTAGAGTTTGCTATAGCTAGCAAAATGAATTTGACTAGAATTTTATATTGAAAGGACAAGACAGTTAGAAAATTAGGGACGTCTGTAATATCGAATATCAGGGGTTTGTCATACCGGGATGGAACTGTATGATAACAAGACATGTAATAGAAAAATTACTCATAGAACCGTACCTTCTTCTTCTTCTTAGCGATTCTCATTCTTTTTGCCGCATCTGTGTCAAAAACAGGTTTACCAGTTTCCGCATAGAACTCTTGCAATGAAGGTTTTACACCGGGTACTGCAAATCTTGATGCGACAGATTCCACTGAGTCAGCAGACGGAATAGAAGACCTCGATGCGATGCCATCTTTCTCAGTAATTTGGTCACCAACTAACAAGTACTTCGGAATCTCGTATCTCTTGCCAGAGTCTTGGGTAACTAGTTTTGCAATTTGGATATTCTGACGCAATTTATTAAAAGGTGATAATGGTTGCGCACCTGGATGAGGGATCTGGGATCTAGTCATGACGTCATTATCTTGATCGGCAATGTGTGGATACTCGCCAGCTAATGTGAGAGCGGCTTCTTCGTAATGCGCGAGAGCTGAAGCGATCTTTCGCAGATCGATGCGAGGGTATGCTGAGGTCAGCTTTAGTGCGGCGGGTGCTGCTGGAGCGGCCGGTATAGATGACTTTTTGTTCTTTTTAGCAGCCGACTTTTTGCTCTTTTTGGCTGCCGATTTCTTCTTCTTTTTGGCAGCTAACTTTTTCGGATTCTTAGCAGCCTTAATTTTGGGTTTCTTAGCAACTGAATTCTCAGGCTTCTTAGCAACTTTGATAGAAGGCTTTGATGGTACAGAGATTGTCGATTTTGCAACTGAAAAAAAAAAACAATTACACACTTGTTGAAAACACAGACTATAAACGCAAACGCAAATACCTTGGAACCAACAGTATGAAGGGTGAGAAGCCTAAAAGCAAGTTCTCATGAGGTTACCTGATCTCAGTATCGTCATTCTTTCGAGAATAAATTTTCAAAAATCATTTACTTTTACAGCAGTGTGGTTGCTTTTGGAAACTTAATGATATAAAAACTCAGAGTCCATGAGTATACTAGAAGTTCCTCGTGTATGAAGTCTATCGTATCGAGATACTTGGATTTGCATCTTTCACTTTGGCCTTTAAGAGAGAGGGAAGGGGCATGCAGGGGCAGGAAGAGCTGAAGTCCAAACACATTTTCTAAGCTGGTGGTTTGATATCTTGATATAATTCAATAAGAACGGAATATTCTGTCTTTCCTTTTTAGCTATGTCAAAGAAACATCCGAAGGGCTTTTATAAAACTCAAAATAGAAGCATGAAGGTTGGGAGAGAAGCAACATCGCTTCTGTTAATAATGGTTTTTAAATGGCCCAATTGAATCAAAGCGTTGAATCAAAAAAAGAAAACACGCCATACCGGTCTCCTGAACAACATCATCGTCGCTATCCCCAGATCCTGATCCGCTTCCAGAAGCAGAGCTATCATCATCATCACCAGATACGTTTTCTGTATCCATAGCAGTCAGTGGACTGACAGGCCTTTGAGGGATACTGCTTTTCTTGACAACATCAGAAGATTTGCTGTTGAGAAGGACCTTTTTCATCAAAGGCACATGAGATTTTTTGTTGAACTTTCTGTTTTAGTTGCAGTTGCTTGTTGTCCCGGTCCACTCACAATGTTCTGTGCAGAGGCAAGTTGCTTCACAATAGTAGCCTCACTTCCACTCGACAGTTCGTCCCCAGATCCTGAACCAGAACCGGATCCTGAGCCAAGTTCAGGGAGATACATCTCACTGGGTTTCGTTGTTTTCTTTACATCACTTTTACGTTGGGTGACATCTGCTTAATGAAATGGAGAAACGTAATAAAGAAAGATCTGAGAAACATAACGAAAAATCAGAGAAAAAGTGCTTTTCTGCATCAAGCAATCTGGGTTAGCCATGATTGAGATAATTTCAACAAGTCCGATTTGTGTCGGCTGCTAGTCTGAAGAACAAACTTTGGTTTATGGGACGACAAAACTTATTTCCTTCCTCCTACTCCTTCGGCAACAGCTACTAACAACTTCAAAAACATATAGCTGTTTTCTCAGACTGAAGGAAAACAGCAACCAGGTTGTTGTAATTGTTAAAAGGTGATTTTGCTGTTTGTGAAGATTACAATTCGCGTAATAAGTCTATCCGTCCACCCCAAAAACGAAAAGATGTTTAGCCTAAAGCATGGACCGTCCGATAAAAGCCCCACTAATGAGAAAACATCGCAACTGCTTTAACTTTTAGATAGTAGTGGCAAGATTGTGCTTAGGAAAGTTTTTATTGCTTTTACTTTTAACATCTCTGGAATTTGATTCAATATTCTTTGAGTTATAAACAATCGTAACAGATGAAAACAGTTGTAAACATTTGCTAACAGTTGTAAGCAAACTTTGAGTTACAATACTTAGGAATTGCGAGAAATAGCGCATGGTCAAAGATGTTTCAGCAGTTAGGTAATACAGAACTACTCCCAACATAAGAAACCAGATAAAATAATGGTATAAAGATTATGTGGTGAAGTCAAAAATAAGATTGCCTTAGACGACATCTCAGAGATTTTGATCACAAATGACCACAAATTTCTTCAAAGGTAGATTTTGGCAGGAATTTAGAAAACGAAGTAGAGAGAATAAAGGCAAAATGAACGAACCATTTGTATCATCACCAGAACCAGAGCTATCTCCACTACCAGATCCTGATGAATCATCATCTGATGGCTTTGTCACATTGGCTACAGCTGGGGCAATCTGCTGTTTTGAATCCAAAACGGGAACAGCTGGTGCAATTGGTGCAACTACGAACAAAAAAATGCCATTAGATCAAAATAATTTAAAAATATCAAGTGACAAGTATGCTACAGGAGGACGGTGAAATGGTGCATTTAGTGCCAGTCATTAGGATCTAAGTAGTAGGTTAACTGAAGACCTCGACTCTGGCAAGACTTCGACCCTAGCCGTGACGCTACCGGAGCCAGGGCTCGAGCTCCAACCTCGCTGAGTTTCTGACACCACGAGCCAGCTGGATAAGGTGACAGCGCCACAGCACCTTCAGGGGAGAAAAACGTTTTGGTAGGAAGAAAAAATTCGGATAAATCCAAGCCTGGTACCTTATGCATTCCACTGTTGTTCGTAAAATCGTTCTATTACAATACTAGCCTGGATTTTGTCCAGAATTTAAAACCAGAAGCAAACTGAGGCAAGTCTTCAAGGGTAATCCTTGGAGAATCTTATCTAATGAAAAATACATGGGGAACAGTAAGGAATTAAGGACAGGTTGAGAGCATTTATAGAAAAGGAGAAAACAGCAAGCCTAAATCAAAATGTGTTGGACATTATTAAAAAAGGCCTGTAAAATGGTTCCTTGTGAAGGAAATCTACCATATTTTCAAAGATTCAAAGGTGCAGATGTATAAGCGCATGTCACCTTTAATGCCACAATCAAATAAAACGAATCGACGGTATATCGACGGTATATCGACGGTATATCGAAGGTATTTTACTTGCAATGGATAGAGTTCAGGAGAATGTGGAGAAAGCAGGGAAACTAATGTCAGCTTAATATACAAGAACACTAAAAAAATGGAATAGAAAAGTGCAATTTTCAGAGATGTTCGAAAATTATCAAACAAAGCAATTTAAGGTTGAAATTATGAAATATAATAAACAGTATTACTTACTGCAAAATTTACAAGATTTTCTACATTGAATAGACATTTGCTCTGGATATTTGGTGCAGTATTCATTCTTTGCAAAATCTGGGCACTGATTGTATTGATCCTCACATTTTTGGCCTTAAATTATAACAAACAGAACTTTAATGCAGAGGAACAAATTGCTACAGAAGAGAACTGCATTAGTGCATTGAAACTGGGTTTGGTATAAGAACATTAGTTTTCAAAACCTAGATTCCTGTAAATGTCAGTTTACAGACCACAGAAAAACTACCCAGATTTCAAACCAGCAGCATCAAACTAAAATACCAATCAAAATTTATCGTAACGTCTACGCGCTAAGCTTCCATCACAACAGTTAACAGGACGATTAACACGAGGACGATTAGCAGGACGATTAACAGGAGGAAAATCTCTTTGCCAAGGGTAAAATTGTTTGTTGACTTCTATTTTCACGAGGGCGATTAATAGACAATTAACAGGGGAAAATCTCTCTGCCTAGGGCATAATTTCTTGCTCACTTCTATTTTCAACAAACACTTTCTCTTTTCGATACACGCTGAGGCATACTTTTGTGGTGCCGTGCTCTGAAAAAGGCAGGTCAGGCAGGTTTCCAAACATTCTGGCCCCGAAACTTGAAGGGTCGGAAGTTTGTTCGATTCGCTTTCAGGTTCCATGATTTTTGGTATAGGGAACATTTCCTGCCCTATTCTAGTCTACCGGTTTCAAACTCTGGAGGGTGTGCCGAAAACAGAAGGTTACCAAAAGGTTGAAAATTTATCGGAATTGGCTAAAAGGAGCCAAAACTACGACTCATGTAATAAGTCTAAGAAGGCTATGACCAGAAAGGCCCATAACCCTTTGGGAAGCTGAGTCAATGCAGAAACAAAACCCATTACAAGATGATTCTAGAAATGCGTCATGAAAAATAAAACATAACGTACCTGGAATAACTGGCACATTTGGGGTTGCTGGCATCGCGGCTGTTGCAAAGGCAGCAGCGCTCTGTGTTGCAGCGAATTGTGATGTAGTCTGGAAAGCTGGCTGCTGTTGAGGAAATTGCTGAGCGGTCAAAGGCTGTTGAAGGAAATCCTTCTTTTCAGCAGTACTTTGGTTTTCTTCCTTCTTACTGCTGGCTTCTTGTTGTGTATTTGAGTTTCCTTTCTGAACATCGGATTTTTTTGCTTCGCTTGCTTGGACAACCTCTGGGTGGGGTATCTGAGACTTCTTAGCGAGTGTATCCTCAGGTTTGGACAATACTGACTCCACAGTTTCACCTGAAAGAAAATAAATTCATGGCATCTTAAATATATAGTCTTAAAGCAGTACCAAATTTCAAAAGTGCAAAACCAAAAGTCCGGCTCCGGGTACACGGAAAGAGTTCGTTTTCTCACTGACTCTTCAATTTATCCTATTGGTCTTCCCGCTGTATCTCGCAAGCTAATTGATAGGTGTTTAAAGACAATGCCAACTAAGCCATAATTTCTAATCAAGTTCTAATTGGTGTTTTCGATCCGTATTTTGATATATATTCCGCTTTTTTCTTCAATCTTTTCGGTATGTTTCTGACGTTTATACTTTCAAGTATGTCCAACAATGTTTCCGCTGTTTTTGACAATCATAAATATAGACTTGTGTGATGCAGTAGCAAACAGCACGGTATAGGATCCCTCGTTAGAGGCTTCTGAGTATTCCAGCTCAAGTCAACTTTCTAGAGCGCGGGCTAGAGCTATCCTGATTGCAGCGGAACGGAGGACTTAAATAAATCGAGTATCGATAGGCATGTTTTAAAGTGCGAACCGCGTACGAAAAGCAATGCCTGATAGTTTCAGCTATTGCAGCAGAATGAGCCTAAAGATAAGACTATCTACAACGACCGACCTGACAGATTAAACTACACAAATTAACAGTACTAACGACGTCAGACCGACTTAATCTTACCAAATTCAACATGATGCGGTACGACAGCCCCAAACTTCATATTTGGAGACATTCTTCTCATCTGCACTGGAAATGATCCAGGATTCGCGACCGCACTGGCCTGAGTTTTCACTGGTATTGGGATAGTTGACTTTTGTCTGGATGTAAATAAATAGAGACTCCAGGTTGGCTGGCCCAGTCGTTTTTCATCTGGTTAGGGCGTCCAGGGATGATGTTTCTTCCTTAAATATAAAAAGGCAGAGCAATAACAATTAAGCAAATAGAACAACAAATGGCAGTGTATGCAACAGCAGCAAAAATAGATAATGGTTTCCACAAAGAAGAGGGAAATAAACCCAAAGGAAGAAATAAATTCAAAGGAAGAAATACACTGAAAGCTCTCAGCAAGGATATTCCTTTTGTTTGGTTTTTCAACATCTTACCATCCAATAAACTTGTGAAAATAGGATTAAAGTTCGTTAACCGACCAGTGCTCCACCTCTGCCATTTCGTTTGGCAACATAATCTCAGCCTAGTGTATCTTACAAAGGCTGTTCTTATATTATAAAGACATGCATCTATTCAAGCACTATAACATTTATTGCACCAAAAATAAAGGACCAGGTTTACTCCATCAGACTCTTCCGCTACGGAATTTTAATTTGTCACTGCAACATACTTGTTACTGCATTTTTGAGGTTAAAGCATCGGTACAGAAAGTAAATTTTAGCACTTTGCAATGAGTCTAACGTCATCATAAAACTACCTAAACATTCGCCCCATCGACTAATTTACCTTTCACGAAATCTCCTTTTAGCATAAATACTTTTCTAACCGTAGGATTTAAAACCGAAAAAAGTATATTTTTGAGTTCTGGAAACAAAGACAATAGCTATATGTATTTAGGCTTGAATCAGACATCGAGGGACAACACTTTTCCCCAAAGGCTCTCCTAAACCTAGCCTTTTCTACTGGATTGGTAAAATATGCTGAGGTAAACAAGTTACCTATCCTTGCTGTTTACTAAACATGAATCAAGAAACAACATCTATCTTAGATCAATCATACTCATTGTGAAAAACTTTTGCTGGCTTTGCGCAGTGAGTTCAGTGGTTTTATCGCTACACTTGGCTAAGCAGGAAACTTGCTTGACCAGCGCCTACAAGGGACTTCTCGCACAAGCAATGCAAGACCTAGCATCCAATAGAAGTTCAGTGAAGCAACTGATAGATACTTCAAATCCAGCCAACCTATGTAAGCTACTGGAGAAAAGCACGTTAGCCCCTAAAACCTAAAATCCATGCCAATAGCGTTAAATATACAGTGAAACCTACTCATTTCTTTGCAGACATAAACCTCCATACAGCGAACACCTTTGAACAACGGACAATAATATTGGTCGCATAGTTGCCCGTTTTATGGAGGTTGTTCCACTGTAGCTTATAAGGTACATTTCAAGAGTAGATATTTTAATTTACAAATTACCATGCTTCGAGTATTTTGGTGTCTAGATTTGTTTGCCCACCAAAATAAACAATGATTGGGAATTTAATTTTCCAATCAGACCCTAATTCTTAAGATCTTAATAAAGAATAAACCGTATACTTGAACCTTCGTCACTCATAAACTTCAGGGTAAAAACTGAAAGTGAATTTGCTAGAAACTTACTCCAATTTTACAGACTAGAGCGCTAACTTGCCATCAATCTTCGACCCTAGATATTTTTTCTTCCTCAAAACATCAGTCCTTCAAATATGTTCGTCTGTCCTAAACTTCAGACCCAAAATATCTATATAATCATCCCCGTTACAAAATTCAACATCTTCCCCCCTTGACTACACTTCCCTACGCTATACAGAGATTGAAAGCATAGTGAAGGAGCATGCCAAACTAGGCAAAGTAAGCAGCATTTTCTACTTGCAAAAGCAATGTGCATTTTTCACAATGAAAGACTGTCCATTTCTCTATAAAGAAACACGAAACTAACCTTGTATTTCATGAGGATCTTGGGCATCAGTCTGTGGTTCAACGAGACTTGCAGCTGCAATACCATTCAACATTTCCTGCTGTTGCTGCAACTTCTTGGTTTGCTCCATGAAATTTTGATTAGGATCATCAATAAGTTGTGCTTCAGTTGCAGCAGGAATCTGTGCTCCAAGCATTAGGTTATCATCTTGCGGTCTCGGTATCACATCTCTGGTATTTACTGGTGATCCTTGCGCATTTAGAGTCATTAGTTGATCAGCATTATTTTGCAATAAATTGTAACCGGGTTCCAGACCGGATTCTCTTTTTGCCGGAGAGTTTTGTGGAAACAAATGCTTGTTTCTGTTTTGGAAACCGGTTAGTAATGCTTCAAGTTCTTCATTAGGATCTATCGATCTGTCCGGCCTGGTGTCTTTGACCGGATCAGGTTTTACTTCGCTAGGTGTTGATTTGAAAATTTCGCTAAGCAGAGGATCCACGGCATCTCGTTTGTGGACTCGTCGTTTTCCTGAAATCAGGAAGAATAAATAAATAACAAACCAAAAAGTTGCACTAATGCTATAAGGTTTCATGATATAGGAAACCGAGTTATCTACAATCTACTACGCTACCTACAATCTACTATGTTACCTACAATCTTCTATGTTGCCCACAATTTTCTACGTTACCTACAATCTATTATGTTACCTACAATCTACTATGTCAACTTAAATCTACAATGTTACCTACAATCTTCTATGTTGCCAACAATCTTCTATGTTGCCAACAATCTACTATGTTACCTACAACCTACCATGTTACCTACAATCTTCTATGTTACCTACAATCTACTACGTTAACTACAATCTTCTATGTTACCTACCATCTACTATGTTATGTTACCTACAATCTACTATGATCCTGAAAAAGTTAAAAGCACGACTTCTAGGTTCTTTTCAATGGACCACTACAGACAGAGTACAGGTATATTATATATGAGTGTAAACAACAAACCTCTTGCTAAAATAGCTGTGTGTACTATAAGCAGCAGGAGAAGAATCTTCTTCCAAAACATACTAACTAACAGTCTGCAGTTTCAGCAAGTCTTGCATCCAAAACATACTAACTAATCATCTAGAAAAAAGAAAAAATGAAAGTGAATAATACAGAATCGTGAAGTAAAGAATATGTTAAAAACAAGGTGTTACTTAATACCATCTTTAGGATAAAGGTAGCAGTCATAGAGGGCTAATGGTTCCCACTCTAAATATTTATAAACAATAAATACACATGAATGCATTTGATACAACCAGCATTTGGTAAAAAAAAGGGGTACATTGGAAGCACAGTGCATTTAGTTAATAACATGCAGATACCCAGATAACCAGATACCAGAGGAGATAGAAGCATAACGCACAGGAATATCAAGCTAAAACACAAAGCGTATCACGCACTAAACGGTAAACTGCTCTCAAGTCATTAAAGAGTAAACGAAATGTTCACGCATTTGAAAAGCATAGGATCTAGAAAACGCTCTTGCAGTAACGCCTATAGAATGCACCGCACTCAACCTATCCATTAACTTAGAAGATATTTCACTTCTAAATTAGCAACGGCGTACTTATTTGTTTCGAATGCAAAATTCTCTTCTGACGAAAGACCTGAAGGAATAGCCTATCATTCATCTCATGCAAGAGATCCTTTTTCCATTAAATTCCCAGGTCATTTTCTTCCTTGTATCGAGGACTTCCGCAGATTGCATCTTTCCCAATTATTTATATATATATAACCCTCCAGCATATAATGCCTTCTCCATACAACAGCTATGTATCGATCGCACCCCAGATTCTCAATCCCAAATATGAATCTACAACGATATAGATCTGAAGTGTGGAGTGTGCGTTCCTTGAAAAGATCGCTACATCACCAACCTGTTAAAAACTGTATAAAAAACCTCCAGGGACTGCAATAAAAATTTTCACTCCATACAAAATCTGCAATATTTCTCTTTATTCAATTTATTTTTCCAGTTGCATAAACTAAAGATAAGTATTTGGCATCGCAAAAAACTCCAGTGGAATAATTGGGTACATAAACAATAGCCTCAGGTCAGGTCCATAGTTGGAGCCAGTGCCTGTGAGGTATTACTACATAGGATTTGCATTCGATTAGATCATCGAGGTCGATTAGAGTGCATTGAAGCGTGAATGAAGACCACTGGACTTTCAATTGTTTGCTTCTGGACAATCAGAGCCAGCGATCAAGCAGTGAATGGACCAACCTGCTGGCTGATTAGCCAGGGGGGAAATGATGGAGAATTCATTGCGAGGCTGAGAAGGTAATTGAGTTTAAAACAAGAGATAAGATAGACAGACAATTACTTATTTGCAGGATATAGTTGTGGCTACTGAATAGTGATATCTCTTTCAAGTAAATCAGACTGAAATAAAGGACGCGATGTGACCAGAAGCTAGGGCGAAATTTCAAGACATGGGTGAATGCTAGAAGACTATACATTGGAATACCCATCTTACGGACATTTCTATGCTGACAATTCCGAGTAACGGCAAATATTTTCATCTTACACTGCTTTCACACCGTAAGTTAAGCCGGTTTAAATTAAGCCGATTTTGCAGATGCTCTGTTCTGATTGGTTAGTTCATCAAATAGAATCAATCTGGTTGGGGGAAATTTAACCTAGTTAATATAAAGCTAGTTTTGAAGTGTCAATGTGAAAGCAGTATTTAGGATAATTTCTTTTTAATATTAAACCTCCATACGGGCAATAAATGAATTTACTTATCCCGAGAAAGGATACAAGCGTGATACATTGTTTCAGAAAGGAAGGTATTTTGTAGAAAGTTAGAATTGCAGTACTGCATAAGTTAGAACCCAAGGGAGTATACATTGTATCTTAGCGTGAAGTAGATATAAGTATGATAAGTACTTTAAGTTATTTTCGTTTGAATTTATGAATAAGAAAATAACAGCCAATAACATGGGGTACGCAGATTTCCGCTATATGGAGGTTCTTCTGTTTTGGTATACATTTGTGACAGTCATAGACAGGCAATCTCATAGCTACATCTAGAGATAGTATAGCATTCAGTGACAGATTGGGCAGCGTCGCACACGTAAATATATAGCGGTTCAGTGTGTCACAGACATTTATATCAAGAAGTTCTTGACCGATAGGGAAAGGAGAGGCAACCTCATAGCTACATCTAGAGATAGTATAGCATTCAGTGACAGATTGGGCAGCATCGCACACGTAAATATGTAGCGGTTCAGTGTGTCACAGACATTTATATCAAGAAGTTCTTGACCGATAGGGAAAGGAGAGGCAACCTCATAGCTACATCTAATTGGAGAGAATACGGTATGCTTTTGAATGTTGCTAAGATGCAGGCTGCACTTGCCCTATGACCAGTAGTCTTCATAAGTCTGAAATGCGCCTTCTTCTATCTAAAACTTAGGTCCCTCGTGGTACAATCGCATTAGCTACAAATGCAAACGAAAGCGTGGCCCATACAGATATAACGCATATCGAGTTCCAATAAAGCAATAAAAGGTCTTGTGTGTCGCTAAGGCGAGGGCGCGACGGGTTCATTAAAAACTTTGCCTGGATAAATCTAAAATCTAGACTTATGTAACAATTCCGTAACGTTGTCTTCATGTCCTTTCTCGATGTCTAAACGGCCACGCTCAAAACAATGCAATGTTTCCTATGATCTTTAAAGAGGATTAATAAGAATTTGCAGCTCAACTCGTCTGTGAATTATAAGTGTATGTTATGCAACACTTACAGCCTTGAACTTAACAAGGCAACAAAGAGCTTAAAGCTCTGGCTAAACTCGGATACATGTCACGCGCGACATTGTATTCCACGTGTCTTCTAGAGTGGATAAACATGCGAGTAACAAGCGAGCGACATGTCCCCCGAGTCGTGGAGACACGAAATGTTTCTGTTGTGTCCCAGAAACATTTGCATGTCCCTCGCTACAAATTTTGTCGCGCTATAAAGTTTCCGAGGTGGCTGAACTGGGAGACATCGAGGGGACATGTCAGTCACGACAATGTCGCCCGTGACATGTCTCCTAGTTTAGCCAGGCCTTTCCTCTGATCTTCAGCATGACATCCAGCAACCATACGAATATGTCCTATCTCTTCAAACACGTTGACTAATGAGCTAAGACAAGACAACTACATGATCTTTTTTATGAGAAACCTACTTCTTGAGACAACCTGATTTACGCAAATTTGGGTGCCTTCTTTTGGGGCATTTCCTGTCTCTTCTTTTTTCTCGACGCTTCTTAGAAATCGAAAACCCGTTTTTTTGACAAAATCTCAGGAAATTCGGAGACTTTGCAGACTCTGAACCCTCCTGACTCCAAACCTGGAAGATTTTGCAAACATCGCAGACATTCTCGTTTCCAAATCAACTTCTCTAAAGTCTTTTTCAAGAAGGGGTGCTTTTATGGTCCGGTGTCAGAAGCCTCCGAAGTCTTTTTACTTTAGAATTCAGATGCTACAATAGTCCCCAAAGACGCAACCTTATAGAGTAGGAACAGAAAAATCAAGAAACATACGAAACTCCAAATCTGATTTTTAACCCGAGAGCAATAACCCGGGCTTTCTAACACTTCGAACCGATTTTGGATTGGGAAGTGTTCCTTAAAAATGCGTACATTTCAGGCTGTCAAAATAAGCAGCCCAGAGGCCCCTGGGCTTTAATCTATGTGATATTAAACACTACGAAACCGGGCACCTAACATCTTATCAACGTCAAACGTTGGCTATAATTTTTAGTTTCAACTAGTACGTCGAGAGGGGGGAGGGGTTCTGATAGGACTACAGGTCCGTGGCTCGGACTCTGAAGAGGCCCGCAAAAATTCTCAAAGATTCTCTTAATTCCCCCCCCCCCCCCCGAAGAACCCCCTAAAGGCCTCGGACAATTGCATTACTCCGGGGCTAGCACTGCCTCCCCACGGCCCAGGCTATAACCTCAAAATAAGGTCATTTAAGACTTATAAACAAAGTAAATATTATATTGAGAGTTTGCTTTCTCATTTCTGCTATGAATATTCAGCTTCTAAAGTTTTTTTATTGTAAAATATTACGAACGCGTTAATACATGATCCTTGAAAGGAACTAAGTCAAGGTCTGGCACGGGTCACAGACACTAACCAGAGACACCGAAATCGTTTTTAAAGACGCATGTTTAGTGGATAGGAGGTCAACAGGTCCCTTATCAGGCTATTCCTCGATGTATCAGAGAATGAATAACTGCGTAGTGCGCATGCGAGAAACAACTTGCCCATAGCAATAGCTACGTGCCCAACCAGGAACCAACCAACAGGCACCACAAGATATGGCAGATACGACAGTGCAATATACAAACACCCTAAACTGATACTGTAATCTTACTTCATCACAACGCATACATTGTAAATTATACATGAAACCGAACGGTCCTAATAGTAAGAGAACTACTAAGGAATACAGATACATTAGGTTATAAGCATACGAGCGTACATAGCCCCACATGTTGTGGAGATGGTGGAGACTGTGGAGAGATACATAGGTATATGGTAGTACAGGCATACTTACATGGCCCCGAATGTTGTGGAGACGGTGGAGAGATACATAGGTATATAGTAGTACAGGCATACATAGCCCCACATGTGGAGACGGTGGAGATGGTTCAGAAAACTACATGTGATTGTGTTTTACTTCACAGCTTCACAGCACGTGAAGGTGAATTTGTGAATTAGCGACAGTGGCTAGGATCCCAGAAGTAGATGATTAACAACGAGACCAAAATCTTGGCTTTGACACAAATGTGACAGGGGTTCGAGCCCTGACCTCAATGAGCTCCTGACACCATTAGTGAGCTGAATTAGACCACAAAGCTACACCAACTTCGAGCCATAGCACGAGGTTAGAAGTAGCTCTGTGCTCTCCTAACAAGCGCAAGGTTAAAGAAGAAGGTTCATAGGAAGTTGCCGGGAAAATATGACATCTCAAAAGGTATCTACTAAATAAAGAATCAGAGCAAAATCAACAGTGCCTCGCATGAAATTGACTCTACACACAGTAGTAGATATTGTACAACTTTATAGGAAGTCTACATCAACAGCTTAATGCACAACAATGTAGTAATTTAGTGCCAAATTCCACCAGTAGGAAGTTCTAAATTCGTCAGGAAAGGGAGGAGAGTCGCTGATTCTCTGTAATTCCATGCAAAAGGCAAAAGGTATCACGAGGTGTGGTCGCATCGAGAGGAAGGACCTGTTTCGCACTGCTTAGATCAGCTTTGGGCTATTCAGTGACCCCCCTATGCTAAGCACAGAAACCCATACCTTGCGAACTGGCAAGTATATGTGCCTATCTGTCTCAACTAATTTTCGCTCTCATTTGCAAACAGCAACAGCAACTTTATTACAACAACAACAGCAACGACAACAGCAGCAATTACAACAAAATTGCTGCTTTTTGTCCCAAGAGCCCGATAAGACCTAAACACACTACACAATCGTCACTACTTCGCTCAATGTTGTTTTTGTTGCTCTTTGCAATCACTCAGTGTCGAGCGGATTATATTTTGGAGATGGTAAACTAGAGACTCGCGAAAGAAGTCTAGAAGATTGTACCTACGAGTCGTATAGGTCTTTCTCAGGCCTAACGGAATAGCAGAAATTGTAGCTTATGTAGAAGTTCTAATGCTACCCCCAGGCAGCACTGAATAGGTTCTAGCAAAGCTTACAAACAAATTTAGCTGCGAACAAACATTGAAGTTTTTTATCTGCACATAATATGAAGGAAGAAATGAGGGCAATGAGGTTAAAATACACACTCAGCCATGTAACCAGCTCATAAACAAGAACATCAAATGTTGTTTAAGCTCATTTCAACCATAAAGCTTATTGAGAACATTAGAAACCTAGGCCTTGGATTAGAGGGCCAAAAAACATCGGCCTTCACGTTCACTGGCATTTAAAGAAAATAAGGAGATTGCAAATTTGTTAGTTCACTGGTGTGCGAGCCAAAAGTCCCATAACAAATATTGGATGTTGTGTAAATAAGCAGGAGGTTTGTAGAGGGGCAGGGAAGATTATAGGAATACACAATTGCTTACACCAGTAAATGAAACAAATGGATTTTAGTTGAGCTTTTATCAAGAATCATTGTAATTTGCTTTTAGTTTACTACCATATTAAGAAACAGAATTAAACAATAAAGTTCACATTTTAACTCTAAGATCTCGCTGGCGAATCGACACGTTCAAACTAACAGAAAGTCCAAAGTAATAACCCTAGCATTATAATAGCTAACTGTACAAAATAGTTCCATTAAGTCCATGTAAACTCGCGACATATAGCTGAATCTTCTTCATCAACGTCAAAGTGAGATCCATTAAGAGCACTGAGACCCATTTTTATGTATTCTTTGCGATTCTCAGAGTCACAAGTCTATTGACCAAACGAATTCTTGACTTTACCAGTAAATGATTTCTGGCTGTATATACCTTTAATGGGACAATGCGTGAAGGTTTGGCACTGACTTGCTTTGTTTTTTGGCCTTGCGTTGACTGCATCTGGAATGCGGCATTCGGATCTGTTCAGATATTTCCAGAGCGCAGACCACCAGATCTGCTTCACCAGGGAAGCCTTCTACAGGAAAGCGGACCATCTCCTGTCTTCAGAACGGCGCAGAAGAATAACACACTCCTAAACTAGCTCTAGAACTTGTCATTTGATGACAGAGACGAGCAGCTAGGTAACAAGACCAACAAGTCAAACTGAAGGCCTTTTCTTGAATATATCGATGATACTAGAATGTTTTCTTTTTGGTTCGTTCGGCAATGCCTTAGACTTCTTCGCTTTGACGCGTGCATTTCCTTTGTTGAGTCCTTCCAAAGCAACAAAAATTCCTTGGAATACATCCCTTATGGGTTCAATGTCTCTTGCAGCAGATACTCGAAATATGACGCAGAAATTGATTTTGCAAAGTTCGATGCTTCGTTCTGATTTACTTGTCTTTTATCGTTCAAGTCCACTTTGTTTGCGATTATCGTAAATACAGCTTCACCGCTTTTTCTTTTACTTAGCCACAGGGCCATGTTCTTTATAAATTCAAAGCTTTTGCGACTTGTTACTGAGTATACTAGTACAATGGCATCAGCAAGATTGCACAAGTCATCGTTCTACAACAAAGAGAGAAGCATTTACTTTAAGTTATTAATCTTGGTTGCATGACCCCCTTCTTCGTTTGACATTGTTTAGAGGTGAAACTATTGCAGTTAAAACATTCGCAGGAAAAGACATCCACATTATCACATCCACATTACTCCGCACCCTCCACATTATTGATGATATCCCTCAAAGTTACTGGTGATAGCTCTCTACATTACAGTACTTTAAGATAGCCCTCCACATCACTCTACATCCACCACATTACTGCAAGATAGCCCTCCACATTAATCAACATCCTCCTTATTAATGCAAGATAGCCATCCACATTACTGATGATAGCCCTCCACATTACTTCAAGATAGCCCTCCTTTCAAAATTACTCCGCATTCTCCACATTACTGAAATGTAGCCCTCCACATTTACTGAAGATATTCCTCCATATTATATTACTAAACACCCTCCAAATTACTGCAAAAATCCCTCAAAATTACTGCACATAATCCACAAAATTACCTAGACATTACGCAGACATTACCTAGGAAAGACTGGGGTGGACTTACAGAAGGAAAATAAGCAAGTTTAGCAAACAGAGAAAACTATCAAAGAAGACTTACATTGCCACATGTGTCTATAATTTGTATATTATTCACTTCACCACTCTCCTCATAACGGTATATGGTCTCGATTCCTGATTGATACTCTGGTAGAAATCTTCTTGTTAAGAAACGAACGACAATCGCTAAGGAATAGAATAAAGAAAGATAATATAGACGCTTGCAAGAACTGTACGATCAGGTTAGTTAGAGCTAGGCACTGGCCAAACGATCAAACAATGCTTGTCGAACATTTGTTTTTCAAGCAATGTCTAAACGTTTTGCCACGTCACAAAACATTGCTTAACAACAAAAATAAACAAAATTTGTTGAGCAATGTTTAGAAAGAAGTTCAAAGCTTTTATGCTTGACGAAATTAAAATGTTTGACGAGCAATGTTTTGTGACGTGGCCAAACAGTAAAGTGTTTTTCTGGACAAGCAAAATTAAAATGTTTAACAAGTAATGCTTTCTTCTTGATATTTACGCACATAAACAAACAGAAGTACCAACACTGAAAGAGGAGATAGCTCTGTAAGCCTGAAGGCCTTCAGTTTCATCTCAAATATCCACTCTACGATAGTTACATTCCAAAAAAGCGCCGATCTGGTTGGAACACGTGCTGGCACGCTGACTAACTTATGTAACTACTTCCTTTGAAAGATCTGTTAGGAAACAGGATAGAATACTAGTCTAACTAAGTAACCAAACAGGATTTCACAGAGTGTTCATTTGTATTTTCGATTTATCCTATTCTGGATTGTAAAGAAGAAAGATTTGGTTATCATCAATCGCAATCAACTAATTATTTCAATCCGATTGGATTTTTCATTGTTACAAAAACCAAATTATTGTCTAAAGCTTAATTTCAAACTTTCTAAGCTGCAAGACTACAATGTAAAGTCAACCATTGTCACTCCTCCATTAACACACGAGCCCTCCTTCTCCCTTTATTAATATCTTCAAGCGAAAATTTTTATGGTATGTTGATGAAATTTGGGGAAACCACCCATCGTTTAACCTGAGACTTAACTCGACAGTGTCGCTTCTTAAATCTAGCCTGGATTCAACTCTAGGATTAAGGGCTTGAAAGCATAATACAAGAAAACATCAGTTGAGCGACTTCGTCATTCTTGAAAGATAGGATACCCCGATTGATTAAATCAAATCTATCTTAGTTACTTTGTGTTACTCGATGTTACTTGATGTTACTGAATGTTAATTTGTGTCACTCTAAGTTACTTTGTGTAACTTGATGTTTCTTAATGTTACTCTATGCCACGTCACTTTAAATTACTTTGTGTTACTTGATGTTACTTAATGTTACTGTATGTTAAGCTATGTCAATTTAAGTTACTTTGTGTTACTTAATGTAAGTTTATGTTCCTTTATTTGAATACGCTGCCACACCCCCTACAGTAACAAAAAGCCTCGGGCAGACGACTGGCTTTTTCCATTCACGTGACATTTAACCAAAAATTCGTTATTTTTTGGACAAGCTTGTAGGAACATTGCAAAACAACAAGATTACCCAGTTAACATTAACGCTACTCATTGAATAAGATTCTTTCACTCTAACTATCAATACCAGACTGAACCAAAACAGAAATATAGCTACGATAAAACATCGACGCAATCTTACACCTGTTACACAATTGACAGTTGTTAACTCAAACTCTTAAAGGAAATGGCAATACTGTACGTTCGAAACAGTTAAAATTCTAGATAGCAGAGCAGGGAATTTGCATAGACAATCTTTTCAAGGCAAAAGCAAAATCCGTTTGCGAGGAAGCAATTGTTCGAAATTACAAGCATTCGAGTCAGCGGATGTCAACAGCATTAGCCAGTGACGAAGACTAAAAAATTTCGTCCAATCAAGATCACAGACAGCAAAGCCTCGTAATCAAAAAGATAACATTGTCTCGCTATGGTCTGAGAAACCAAATAATCTCACAAAGCTAGTACAAATGTCAAAGAGTAATGAGAGTAATAGGCTACTGCTCCAGGAAAATAAGTCTGGAAAATTCATATATGATCTGGGTGGTCAGCTACATAACTTAGGTTATATAACTTAATAAAAAACTAATAAACGTCGCAGACCAGGCAGAACTACATTGCTTTCCAACTGACCACTAAACTAATTTCAGACCCATTTCAGATAGATAACTATAATAGGCTTCGAGAGTGGAGGGCACATATTTAATAGGACTTCGTTTAGCAATAGCTGATTAAAAAACTGGAACTTAAAATATGCTTCTTTGAAAACCAATTTCTATTTCGTTCATGACTAAAGCAAGAGCGTCACCTTGAAATTCTAACTTAAGTAATAAACAACCACCCATGATACTAATTATCTTAATAAAGTCACCATAATTTACTTAATAAATTTTACGATTTAGCATTAGCTATTTACTTTCCTTTTAAGACTGCAGGAACAGTTACAAGTATACTAGGTGTTGTTAACGTAGACTTATTACACAAGTCATACTATTCGCAAACAACAACCAGCAATTACCCAAAAAACCACAGCAAAAGGTTGCTGTTCGCTGCGGAAGGTAATAAGTCTATTGTTAACGCAGAAAACATGGAAAACATTGGAAAACATGATATAACTAGGCCATCTAGAGATATAGCATGTCGACACACTCTGGGAAAACAGCAACAACAACCTCTAACAACTACAACAACATAACTCCGGTTTCCTCAAACTAATCTGAATATGCAACAAACTGCACTCAGGCTAACGGTGTTTGCGAAGAGAACGACGAATATAATAAATCTACAAGATATGTGCTTAGTTTAAAGGCTCTTAAGGCCCTATGGCTGGCCAAATGATCAAACATTGTCGATCAGACATTTGCAACTTGCTAACCAAGCATTGCTTGATCGTTTGGTCACACCGCAAAACGTTCGTCCACCATTCTTTGCTTCACACAAGCATAAAATGTTTTTGAAGTTTTTCAAAAACACATTTCTGAGCGAATTCTGCTTGTCAAGCAGTATTTTGTGATGTGGCGAAACGGCCAAACATTGCTTGTAAAACAAGAAATATCCAATGTTTGATCGTTTGGTCGGGGCTTAAGCCTGCAAGAATTAAGTGAGCAAAAAATTTCTAGCAGGCACAACAGATAAAATTTTGAGTCTCTGGTTTAGGAAGCGCTAGAACACTAAAACTAGCAGTGAATTCAAAAATAAAAAGCATTCTTCAAGGTCTGGGAATCCGTTAGCAACATTGAAAAAGTCAACATCAGATCATTCAAATTTAGGCCAATACACTACAAGTGGGTTATTATACTTGTCTTAAAGGTTAAGCTAGTTCTTGTCTCGGAAACATTTGGTATTAAATGAAGATATCTTCCTGGAGCGCTTGCTATTACCTCCCTGTATCCATTTGCGTCATACGGTAAACAACCTGAGGACCAACCCTGCATTTGTATTGTTAATAAACAAATTCACGAATCGACGTTGCGGTCCATAACAAATCCAAGTATGTAGTCAAGCAGCGGCTGGCAGCATCTTTAATCTGTATATTGGTGGATTTGACTACTGACAATAACTGATTTGGAAATGAGCTTCATCGATGTTAATCTCTAAATCCTTCCAACAAAGTAAGGATTGCTATACTGTGATTCAAAAGCCAGCGTGAAGACAACTATAGACCACCTTACTAGCTTGTTTTTCCTAAGATAGACAATAATATTCAGCCAGCTTAATACTATCTAACTCCAAGGCAAAACGATTGTGTTTTTCCAACTTTATGGGTCATATTATAAATCTACAAGAGTACTATGCTCCATTAAACAGCTACTATTCTGCTACAACTGTTATTTATAAGAAAAACTACATGAGCAGTGGGGAAAGAGACATACCAGGGGGCCTAACCGATGCCTAACTAGCGACAGCCATAGCGATCTAATGAGGGCCATGCAAATGGGCTACTGTACTCCCCTCCCTACTCTATTTCATCATAGCAAGCGAGAACGTAAAAACAAGTTCTTCTTTTAAGAACTCCTAGCGTCGGTTTCAGTCTATTACAACTTATTTCTTGGCGATTTTTACAGAGTTACCATCCCTAATTGTCTTCAAACAGTGTTTGATTTCGAGTGCTTGATTCAAGCCTTTTCTTCGATGCAATTTCCGAAATTCCAGAAATTTAACTTAAATCTGGTAAAGGTTTCATCGCTACAGATATAACGTGATGCATTTTCGCTTTGATTTTTCCTCGCACCAAATGGCGAAAAGTAACAAAAGATTGTCGTGGGGAAAGTTCTTCGCGCGAAGGATTCGCTGCTTTTACGCTTCGATTTTTCACAGCGAACAGAGAAAAGTAGAAATGACAGCACTCCGAACTGCACTGGCAACCTTTAGACTCATGACACGAGTCTCTAGTTTACGTTCCCCTTATTTCGATTTGTCACTCTAACACTGGGCGATTGTAGAAAACAACAACAACAACATCGAGCGAAGTAGTGGGGCTTATATGTAGTGAGTTTGGGCAACCTTGCTTTTGTTCCGCTTCGCTACACAATATTACTACTGTATAATCCACTATAGAATTTCTACCAAAACAGATTGTCACGAAACCATGTTTACAAAAACAAATTCAAGCAAAACAACATAACGTTTTTAATACAAAACAACAAGCAATTACTTGCTTTCCCAATTACCATAATCGACCATAATAATACTTGAGGTAAACAACATATGCATTATAATCACGATTAACAAAGAACTAGGTTGGGCAAGACGGCTTAACATTAACAGAGCATTTCCTTTAGCCTTATCTAAGACACTGAAGTGATTCGAAACAACATCAAAATCCTCTGAAAAACGTAAACATATAGACCTCAGATATTGCTGACAAATTACCACCAACGAGGACTTAATCTGGATCAGGGTTTTATTCATCACACTATAGGATAAAGCCATACATACTAGGCAATCAGATTTAGCGATTCATATATGGATAATTAATTTTGGTATAAGCAAGCATGGACCACATACCCTTAATAAGGAAATCTCTTTGAATCAGTCACATTCACTGCCGGAAAGCTTCGTATAATTTGTTATTCTATGAATTTCGACATAGATAGGATAAACAGTGTTGTAATTAGAAATTAGAATTAGAAAGAAGAGCATAGGAATGTTAATATTTCACTACAGACTATGATCTACCGTAAAACTCTTTCGAACCCGTTCCCCTTTTGGTACAGATGCAGCTTAACGGACACCTTCGAAAAAGCAAAGAAAACAATGTGCTATTGATTCGAACATATGACGTATACATCGAAAATCCTAAAACTAATCCTAACCCTAACCCTAAAACCCTACTCTAACCCTAACCATAAACCCTACTCTACCGTAGAATAGCCTTATTTCCATGTGAAAGGTGTCCGGTAAATTGCATTTTAGTCCCTCTTTTAAGTCCCTCCTCTTTAGTGATTAAGCTTTTTCTTAAAGGTGAAGATTTGGAATAAGCACCCTCTCTATAAAGCCCCCAAATTACGACAAATAAAACTCTATTTTGAGCCCCTTCCCTCTTTAAGCCCCCCTCTTCGTTAAGGCTCTCTTTTGAGGTGAGACCGGTGAATATTTGCTATGAGTACCCTCTCTATAAGCCCCCCCGCCATTACGACCAATAAAACTCAATTTGAAGTTCCACCCCACCGAGGGAAACAAGTGAAGGACAAAATCTGAATACAGTAAAGATGTGACTAAGCAAAAATAAAGGTATAAAGGGCATTTCAGTAGCTGCATGAGTTTCTTCAAATTTGGTCGTCTGGACAAAGATGTTTTGCTGAAGTAATTAGAATTATAAATAGGGGGTTAATTTCATGCATATATAGGAATGTTAATTTGTCGCCAATAATGATGACCTATATAGGTACAGGCATTATCGCTAACAAATATACAGCGATAATAAGCTTATCGTTAGCTCAAGAAACAAAGTATTGCTAATATAGGCATCTGTGTCGCTCAGTTGTTTTTAAGCACAACAATAGTCCCATCAGTCGATGCCTGATTATGCCATAAATAAACATCATGAATACGTCTAATTATATAAATGATCATTAGTGATCAAAATAGTAAACAAGGCATAAGGGGAAACGCGTCACGCTGGGCTCCAATGGCCCTTTGATGTTCTTGAAATTGGATCACAACGTTAACAGTAAAGACAGGAAAAATTGCCTTGGAGATGAACTGGAATGGATGTTAAAGAAGCAGCAGGCATTAGAATCATCTAATAAGGAAGCTCAATACAGTCTTGATAGTGTTAAGCATTGTTTGAGCTCAGTTTTGATGCTTTTTATAGCATCTGCAATTGAATGTAGACCCCTTTTAAGAATCACAATGTTGAAGCATGAATGAATGAAATAAGTCCCATTTAGTGTGACATGTCTTCAAAAGAGCTCAAATGCTCGCACGAAATCCATCAACAAATGCAAAGATCTCTCTTCTAAGAAAACACACTCAATGCAACAGCGTCTATAAATGAATACATATACAATCAAATCACAATAACATACAAATAGGCAACTCTGACCGATACTGCACTACAGTACGTATCGGGGAGTACCCGACAGTGACCATTTCAAGTTAGAATGCAAGCTCGAAACAGTGCTAAACAGAAACCGTTAGAACGCGGGCATGGAACGAGTCCTTCTAAAGCATCCACAGGTAGAAGACGTTAGTCTCTAAACAGTGGTCAGGAGACACCTTGTAGCAGAAAACATCTTAATAGCTTACATTAGCAGCCTCTGTACAGCGTAAAATGGCATCCTCTTAACAGCGAACAAAAGGCTTAAGCGCCAGTCGCAAGAATCTCAGAAGAAGGTAAACTAGCGAGACCTCGACCTTGACAATGATGTTACAGTTGTCGAGGGTCGAACCACGGCTTCACTAAGCTCTTGACGCAACGAGCTAGCTGGACCACGACACCCAAGCACCTTCCAGGGTACATATGAGCCAGGCGTCTTTCAACAACGCAGAGTAGAGAGATGAAAAGCCATGTGTCTGTTCATAGCAGAAGCCTCGGCTCCTAACAGTTGCGCGTGAATCTTTGGAGTATTGTAGTATGGGCACCTGGCTGCGAGCCGATGTCTGTAAACATTACAACAATAAAGTATGGCAAACGTATCGATATTTTACTCCGACCCAGCAGCGTTCCAAGTTTTGCCGATTTTTGAGACAATCAAAAGACCATGAAACAGACCGTATGACTCACTGCCAACAAAACGACTTCAAAGACTCAATAGAAAGAAAAGTAGAAATAAATCAATGGTGGAAATCCATTAAAAATACCAACCGCAGAGAATATCTCAAAACACAGACTCGTGTGTAAAAGAATAAAATAATGAATGCGCCTAAAAATAACTTTAATTAAAACCTGGCCAACAAACAAACGTAAGCTAAAAGGTCAAAGCAAAATCTTCTTCAACTAAGAAAACAAATCCGAACTGTTGATTTATCGAAAATGAGAAACAAGGCGAATAAGAGGCTTACTAGGAAAACTGCTACGATCTTCACCCGTAACCCATCCGTGGCTACATCGATACATTGGCGTAAGCAAGGTAGCATACCGAAATTATAACACTGACTTCAGGTGTGACTCGAACTTGAGATGCGGGACATTTTTACCTTACATGCACTGGGTTTCGAACATGGGACCTGAAACTTCCACTGAGTCTCGAGCCTGGAAAAACGAGTCTTCTTTATCTTTACCCTCTACCTAAAAGCCCTAAACAGTGCAAGGAAATAAGATAACAGCAAGGATACTCAGGCCTTAGTCTCCTTTGCCTCATGAGGTCAGACCCATAGGGAGGAAAGGAATATAGTTGATCTTTACAGTATGTATGAGTTATGACCTTACTGTATATCAAAATCGGACAAAGGATCAAGAGCTTCAGGATAATCAAGAGGGGAGAACTAATATCGTATGGAATATATTCAGATCAAGGATAGAAGTTGAAAGTATCATTATGCAAATGATGAAACTGTTTTCAAAACCTAATGTAAAAACATAGATAACTTATCAAAAAGAATCGGAAAAATGTTAATTTATCAGGACGGATAGTGGTGAAGCGGAATGTTGAAAAAATGCGGCGTCTCTCTTCTCTATGGAACTTGCATGGAAGTCTTTGGAAAGGGAAATTAGGGAAGCCAAAGAACAGAGGGAAAGGGATGCGACAAACATTTCCGATGACAGTTAGATTGATAGCCATTCTGGTTGCTAGAAGACGAGTGAGGGCCCCATACGAGCATAGCTAATATTAGATAATGACACACATTACACTGTACACCAAAAAATAAGCGGCAATTACTTTTCAGAATACGACAGCCTTACATTTAATGCCAAGGTACATATATTTAATTAATTGTAATGATTTCTTCATTACTACAATTGTAAAATAGCTAATGAGTGAGCACCTGGCCTCTCTGAAAACTGACTCTACCTAATAATTTTGTATGTCTATGTATACAACTTTTTGAGAAAAGATCACAACTGACGTTTGACGTACTACTTTCCTCAACAATCTGCATCTCTCTTTTAATCAAAGTTCTCCTTACAATCTTGCTCAATCCAATCGACAAAATCTCACGGATCTCCTCATGAATCTCCTTGCAATCTCAAAAATCTCTTACAGCTCAGTATACAATGCACTGATGGATTCAGTGTGAAAATGTTGACGAAACTGACCGTGGTATGGGTATCGTTATAAAAACATCGACAGAAAAATAGATCCAAATCTCCAATGTTACATTACGTACTGTATTGCAAAGCTGGGTGGAATAGGAATTGATTGATGGACATTTACTACGGGTAAGGAATCGCGGAACTGCGATGCCTTTACGCATAACAGGAACTTTGGAATGGAATAAAGGAGTTTTAAGAAAACAATGTTCCTCGATCTAATGAAATATGCTGATTTGTACAATCCTGCAATAACTGTCGTTCTGTTTCAAACTGAAGACTCTGAAAGCTGCAGTGTGGTATTGATAAGAAAGTCTAAACTACGAAAACTGCACGATTCAGACTAAAAATTTCTAAGAAAATAAAAAGGCCCTTTATAACTTCAGAAGTCTAGAAATATCTTCACTAGACTAGATTAAAAACTACTCTGCCCCTTCATCCTAGTGCACTATACTGCACGGGGACACAAGAAGATGTAGAGAGAAGGAACAAAACATCAACACAAAAATCAACAATAAAATTAACTTAAAACTCTCTGAATTTTGATATGGAAGTAAACGAGTAACAAAGTCGTAGGGGCATTAAGTATTTATAAACTTTTAAAAGTGCGATTTTAGATTGCATTATGTTTTAGGTATGACTGAGAATGACTGAATGAGAGAAAAGTTTTTATATGGAGAGCATGAGTTTACATGTGAAATACGAAAAGCGGAAATCGAAAAATTCTAAAAACTATGAAAGATACTCACCTGTTTTCCCAACAGACTTGGCTCCCAGCACAGCGATCCGTGTAACATTACTTTCAACAACCATTTTCATATTGTTGTCTCTTCCACTCTGTTTATCAAGGTTTATGGGAGAACCTTCAGTCAACTTCAGCCAAGTGATTTGACTCGAATCTTTCGACTGAGCTTCTCAAATAGTTGTTTGTCCAAATCTTCGATTATAAGTTGATAACGGGAAAGTCTTAGTAAATTGTGTGCGCAAATAAAAGATAGGTGACGGGTCATCGATTTTCTTTATTGTCACAAATCTGATTGATCCTCCATTGATCTTCCACATTCCTTCTCTTCTATCCGAAATTCAAAATGAGGCTAAGCTGATAAATCTTTGAAACAGCCAAGGCAAGTCATTTTAATTTTTGTATGCGCATTTTGATGCATAAAAGCTTGCTAGCGAGGATGGGGGTGTACAAGCGACATCTGAACTCAGACTGAACGGAATAATCACTGAATTTACACATAACGGAGAAAGATTTAGAGAAAGGGGGGACGTATGCTATAATGAGAAGTTTGCAGCAGATTGATAGTCATTGATAACCCTGGGGGTTCTTACCGAAAACGAAAAACGTGGGTTTTATGCTTTATCTGTATTATACGAACTGTACAAGAAAAAGGGTTGGCCCAAAGAAGAATCTCGTTATGTTGACACCAATCATCGTTCCATTTTGCGAAAAACTTGTGTTTTAGAAACTTTATTGTCCATGGCAGTGGTGGCTATAAGGTGGACTAGGGACGGGACACAAGCAATACAGTGTAATATCAACCCATCCATGCACCGTGTGTGGAGAAGTGCGGTAGATTTGCAGTATAGTTTGGGGGTCATATTTATAAGCGTTGAGGTAGGTGAATGTGAAATGGTGTATTTAGCGCCAGTCGCTAAGGTTTCAGTAGTACGTTAACCACGACGCGTCGACCCTTGCTGTGACGCTACCGTATGCTGGGGCTCAAATCCAAACCTTACTGAGCTTCTGACACCAGCAGCGAGCTGGGTTAGACAGGGATATTACGAGGGGAGATACCAAGGATTTTTAGTATTGTGGAGGGATACAATGTACTTCAACCAAACTTACTTCATTTTCCGAACACCTTCTTTAAGTAACAAAATTATCTATATGTGTGCCTTTGCAAACCCAATCATCTTGGAGTTTTCCATTTGAAGGGGGGGGGCCTAACTTTAATCTCTTTCGTAGTTTCGTTTCCTCATATATTAATACTCCTCATAATGGAATAGAGGCTGCAAGCAATACAATTGTCTGCAGAAGAGTTTTCATGCGAAAATTAGACCACCTCGACCTTGTGGTAAGAGTTGAAAATTTGAATTTAGATGACAAATAGAGATAGTACCACGCAAAAATGATGATGCCTTTTCCATGTGCAAAACAGGTATTTGTTTGCGTGGTTTATTCGCATGTTTGAACAGATAATGCAAAACAGAAAGACCACAAAGTGCAGGGCAAAGACACTGTCAATTACTACCCCAGAAATCTGTAAACTAATTAACCGACCTCGGAAGGGTAGAGCTACATTGGCTGTAAACTTTTGGCTCAGGATCCCGACCGTGTTGAGATTCGAACACATTCATACGCTAATATGTAACTTCAAATGGATACGAAACCCAGCGCCTTTACAAATAGGTTACACCACCGTTCTTGGTATGTGTTATGCTATGCTAAGTAATGCACACCCCGTACAACGTGATGTGCAGTAACGTGGAGGATGTGCAGTATAGTGGAGGGTGCCAATACAACGTGGAGGGATACCATCTTGTAAGTGGAGGGTGCCAATACAACGTGGAGGGTTATCATCATGTAATTGGAGGATGCAGAGTATCGTGGAGGGTTATCATCATGTAAGTGGAGGGATATCATTTTTAACGTGGAGGGATACCATCATGTAAGTGGAGGATGCGGAGTATCGTGGAGGGTTATCATCATGTAAGTGGAGGGCTGCGACGAATACTTAAATGTTGCATGGAAATTGCATGGAAGTTAGAGAAATTTGCAGTCGTACCCAAATCAAAGATGATATCACAGTAATGCGGTAACGTTACGGGCTCCTAGGGGCTATACGAGTTACTACATGATATGGCATTCCAGGCAATTGTCGATGCACTCAGGAAATCCTGAAAGAATCATATTGATTTCTTTCCTGTATGGTAATTTCGTGTCTGTGATCAAATGATAGCAACGGTAACTGTAATTAATTGTCGCCAATATTTGCAAAGTTGGGCTCTGAATTGAGAAAACATTGCATCAAGCTGTCCCAACTGTTTAGCTTTCCTTTTGTATTAAAAAGCTGTTTATGGTAATAGTTATACATCATCCCTCTATAGGAGAATTAACAAAATAAATACCTTCAACCTGAAAGGTATATCTTTGGCCTACTTCTAATACTACAATCTCAGGTAACAGAAATCCGAGTAAAAATTTTTCCTGAAATTGCATAAGTTTCAGCATTCCGGTGCATACTGCAGCCTGTGCCTAATTCATTGACAAATAGCAAAGACTATATGCTTTACGGTAGGATTCTAGAAAAAGGGTTAAGTTTGCTTTTTCATTCATCATTGATCGTTTAAGTATTTTTCTTTTAATAAGTTAAACATGCCTGCATCATGTATGATGAAAAAGGTTGAAGTGTGCTATGCTTTTAGTTAAAACAAGCAAGAGGATTTAACATTGCCTTAACTGGCAGCTTTTTGTAAAAACTATTGTAGTTCTTATTAAATAGCGACATTTTATGGATAAGAAATGTAAGTGGGGCTAATTTCGTTGCTACTATCAAAACCGCATTTCATAGAAACATAGGTGTCAGCCAAACACAAATTAGGACACTTCTCCTCCTCTCCTAGAAGATGAATGCTGAATTGGTTCCTAAACACATACCAAGCACAGGGTATGTGTATCCAGTTACAAAGTTTCTATGTCAAGAAAGGGGGGATTGAATTACTGATTTAAATCAAGTAAACTCTTTTTTTTTAATAAGCAACTGTTCAATAAGCAACCAGGGCTGAGATTGTGCTAAAATTTCTGGTGAAATAGCTTTCTTTATACTGTACATCCTTGCAAACTTGTCAGTTACATTGAGAATCTAGAAAAGAGCCAAAATAAGTGGTTTTAGGGGGTACCAAGAATTCTGTGACGGCTGAAATCCTAGATATGTTAAGCAACTCTTGAGGGCTGGACCAAAGTCAAGTTGCTTATTGAAAAAAAAGTGTATATACATTCATTAGGAGTAACTTTTCACCCGGTAAAGGGATCAACCAGGGTTCTGAAAAATAGCATACTGCATATTTTTATGATTATCAAGCAACGTTTGTTGACAATGATCTGTGTTGTGGCCAAAGTCAAACATGGTGTTTGATAAGCAAATATCAAATGTTTGACAAACAATGTTTGATCGTTTGCCAAGGGCCTTAGAAACGTTCGTAGAAAAGTATAGCGCTCGTTTTCTCTGGAGAAAGGAATGAAGTAACTATCAATTGATGCCTTAATTAGTTCTTCTCAAAGGGGCTAAAACTGCTAGATATTAGTACAAACTCCTGAACCAATTCAGTCATATTGCAACTCTGGTCAATTATTACTACCCCTTTCCACGGGCCTAGTAGCTACGACCCTCTTCAACCAAGTGCATTTCAAAACACTTTAAATCCTTTTGCTATGCTCTTAATGTAACGTCTCTGTGTTCAACAAACTTTGATTATCATCTTCTTAATCTCTCAAACGGTTGCAATTTTGCAAGCATAGAACACCGCGTTACAAGGAATCAGACTATTTGCGAGGTAGATTACACAATGGAGATCTTTTAATCAGCAATGATCCCCTCTTCAAGAGCGCAAGTATAAGCAATTCGACTGTCTTTCATTGACACATAGCCGAGAGTTTGCGTGTTTCATTTTTGTTTACGCGTTTTTCATTCAAACAATGTTTTAGGCCAAACAATCAATTAATACTTAACAGATAAGGGACGAGAGATATCTCGGACGCTATATCTGTTGTAACACGATAGATGTTCCTAATCAACATCAAATTGGTTACACAGCTTTTTGAGAAGGCTTAGGAAGTTAAGCCAGGACAGCCTTTCTGGAGCCACTTCTTCGAGAACTTGGAGCCCTTTTGGAGCCATGCCACTTTTTAGAGAAATTTTACAAACATTTCCAAAAAAGATATTTTTATGGTCTCTTAAAAGTGGCGAAACGGCCTTATGTCAAACGTAGAGGACCATGGAGCTCTAGCTCTAGGAAATTCGATTTTCTTTAACGTTACTAACAGGAGGAGAGGCTCTTCCATAGTGAAGGTACCCGGGGATGTGCCGCGCTCAACTGTATACTTTTTCGGAGTAGAAGTCCCGGACTTCCACTATAGTCAAGGGTATACTTATTTGCAAACTTTATTTAGCCAAGGATATCATTTATGACACTGTTGATCTAGAGAACATGCTTTCAGCTTAAGTAGCCTTTGAGTACGAATTTCAGCCTACTAATTTCTGTTGATACATACAGTATTACAAATCGACCTCTGAAACTTCAGACTTCAAACTAACAATTCTGAGATGCATGCTGACTCGAATTCGAATGGCTTGAAAACGAATCTGGCCAAAGATATCATTTTTGTAGAAATTGGTCTAGCCAAGAGTACCACTTGGAATACGCTTTTTTTCAATAAGCAACTTGACTTTGGTCCAGCCCTCAAGAGTTGCTTAACATATCTAGGATTTCAGCGGTCACAGAATGACCGGTACCCTTCTCAATGTAATTGACAAGTTTGCAAGGATGTACTGTATAAAGAAAGCTATTTCACCAGAAATTTTAACAAAATTTCAGCCCTGGTTGCTTATTGAACAGTTGCTTATTAAAAAAAAAGTGTATGCACGCGGTAGACCACTGCTCAACATTTAGCCAAGAATCCCCCGTGCGTTTCTGAACCCTTCTGATGAAGTTTACCCAGAAATTTCAGGAAGCAACAACCTTATACAGGACGCGATGGCATCCTAAGCTTACATGAAGGGGGTATTGATTCAAATTTTGAATTCACATACCTTGAACAGTAATTTTGTACCGTAGAGTATCATCTCACGTCCATTGCCATTTCAAGAAAAGGGTATTCTGTCACAGATCTCTAAAGCCAATAGATACCTAACCCACAAACACAGTTGCTGAAATCTACAAAAAGAGAGAACATCGAGCATTAGTTTTCATCAAAGAAAAATATCAGAATAGCGATAAAAAGAAAAATCTTTAGGTATACTGAAAAGCATTTTTGCAAACAAGTTTAAGTTTTGCATTACTCAAAGACCTAAGAATATAATTCAAAAATATTTAAGGAATTATAAATTAAGAATATAAACGTAATTATAAATTTACGAATATATACATGATGATAAATTTAATAATAAATAAGTTATGTGTGGTTAAATGAAAACTCTGAGTGTAGAAAAGATGTCTAAAAAATTGGCTTTGGTTGTTTCAGAACCGAAAATTTGATCGATGATCTTTCTTTACTTCAGTGTTACCATAGCTACAAAAACCTCAGACCAGTAGAATTTTTAATGGTGGGTATGCACGCAAAAATTTCCAGGAATTTTAGTGTAATCAAAAAGAAGTTGGGTACAGAAGAAGAAAAATTTGATTATGGTTGGTTTGGAATAAAAATATTGATCGAGGATCTTTCCTTATTTCAGTGTTACCATAGCTGCAAAAACCTCAGACCAGTAGAATTCTAAACGGCGAGTATGCATGCAAAGGGAATGTAAATGAATTTCAGTGCGATCAAGAAGGATTTGGGCACAGAAAAGACTACCAGAAAAATGCGATTATGGCTGATTTAGCATCCAAAATTTGATCGAGAATCTTTCCTTATTTCAGCGTTACCATAGCTGCAAAAACCTCAGACCAGTAGAATTCTAAACGGCGAGTATGTATGCAAAGGGAGTGTAAATGAATTTCAGTGCGATCAAGAAGGAATTGGGCACAGAAAAGACTACCAGAAAAATGCGATTATGGCTGATTTAGCATCCAAAATTTGGTCGAGGATCTTTCCTTATTTCAGTGTTAGCACGCAAAAATTGCCATGAATTTAGATGTGATCAAAAGGATGTCTGGGTATAGAAAAGACGGGTAGAAAAATTTGACTTCGGTTGATTTGGAATCCAAAATTCGATTGCAACTTTTTCCATACTTCAGTGTTACCATAGCTCCGCAGAATTTTAAATGGCGAGTATGCAAATAGAATATATAGGATAATATATTCAAGAAGAAATGACTTATAAAAAATTATATCATGATTGATTTAAAATCCAAAACTTCATCAAAGTTCTTTCCTTATTTCAGTGTTACCACGAAGAAGGGGTTTGGTCTGGAAAAGAGTAGAAAAATTCTATTTGGTTGACTTATAACGCAGAGCAGTGTGCTGCCGGTGCTGTGTGTGTCTCTGAAAACTGTTAAAGATATCCCAAAAAAAAAAAAAAAATGCAGAAGCTGCGAGGTCAAAATGAAACTGAGGGTTCCTGAAGAGTTTTTCTATTAGGAAAATAGGCATAGCTCACGAAAAACAACCATGAAAGAGCCTTGAGGCTTGATTTGTTATAGCTTTCTAAAATTTAAAAGCTCTATTTTGCTTTGCTGTTACATTAGTACAAAAAACTTCCCATTGCAAGAGCTCTAAATGGTGAGATTACGAATGTAAAGCGAGCAAAGGTTAGCTCATGCTATGTTGATTTAATAAGGAACTCCTTGTGATCCCTTTTAGGCTTAAATGGTATCCGTTGTTGAGGAAATCTCAGGCGGAGCTTCAGAAAGGTGATGCTTTATGTAAGAAGAATGAACGACTACACAAACTTGCAGGAAAACCAGTGTGGTAAAACTTTGTGAAATGCATTTTGACTTAGCAAGAATATCTTCACGATTACACCATTCTAAAGTCCTTCTTATAAGGTTAAACCAATAAGGAGTCTGAAATTGGTATTGACCTGATTGAGTACTGATCGGCTATTGCAACCAAAGATCCAGGTATATCTTTTTAGTCAATTAAGATATACATAAATCCGTATTAAGATCTTCTGAGTATAAGAAATGAAATGCATAATATTACAAGATCATCCAATGAAGCGCTTATGCTAAGCCCGTCAAGAATTTTCACATTGTGTCGGCAAGAGCATAGAAACGATTATAGTTCACTTCCAGGTAGTTTGACCTAGCAGTTGACAGTATGAGAATGAGGCACAGGAGCTCAGCAAACCCATACACTACACATTAAAGCCAGATTATGCATACATGAATGAGTCCCCAACAAAGCCACACAACACAGATATAAGAGCTCACCAATACAATACAACAGGCCCACACAACCAGATAAGCAAGGTCGAAACTGATTCTTATATGAGTTTTAATGATTGAACTAGCCCATGGCCGTATTTGACAACAGCCTTGTATAGACCTCCACCTCTAAGTTATTAGAGCTAAAATGACCATAGGACATTATATTTTTGTTATGCATGCATTTGCATGTATTTTATTATTATTTAAAAACAATTCTTAAAAACAGTTAAGTTATGTCAATTCAGTCATTGCTCATTCCTATCTAGCAGTTCTTTAAGCAATCTTTTTCCCCATGTCCTGACAAGTCAACCACCCTTATCCATTGATAACGCAGTCCTTATCTGTTCTGATGGTCTGCTAAGTTCCCCTTTAGGCCCGCTTCCTCAGTCACTGTCCAAGATTCTTGTTCACAGTCTTAAACCCTGGCCAATGGCCCATCCATGGTCTGTGTCCATGGACCTTGTCCAAAGTCCTTATCTTAGGTCTTGGTTCGCTACCCTATTATCTGGCTGTAGGTCTTTGGATTTTCGTGATCACAAAATCCGTTCCTTATAGTCCGGTCCCTTGGCTTTCATTCCTTCTGGGTTCTGGATCAGGGTTCCATATCTCTACGATTCACCCCTGTTGGATGTCAGTCACTCCTCAACAGTAACTGAAATTTCTGTCGTATTGAGGAATTGGGCATCTGGTGATTTTCTTAAAATTTATTTCTTGATATACTATAATTTAAAGCATTCTTTTGCCTGGCTTATCGACTTTGAGCCCGTTGTTGGAGCAATAATTTGAATGCCTACTACAGATGTAATACCAGCAAAAGGCAGAGGAAGTTAAACTAAAACGACCAGGACACTACCAAGGAATTACTATCCAAGTCCTTATCCAAATACGTAAGACAAAAAGATTTCAGAAAACAACATAAAGAAAGTAATAAAAGTATATTGGAGATTACCTGGACTACGAGAAAAGCAAACTTGAAAAATCCTTCAATAAACTCGAGACAACACTGAAAATAAGAAAAGAATGCATTAAAATCCTGGAAAAACAGAGGAGATTTGCAGCAAATAAAAAGAATTTATTTAAGATTAAGAAGGGCATTAGGAATTGATAAGCGCATACAGCAGAAACACAATCGTAACACAAGAAACAACACTGAGAATTCATCCAATACAAAGCGAAGACAAACTTCTTATACTTAGGAACAGGTTAATACGCAACTATGGGTGGGCTAACATAAATGTTAAGCAACTAAGGGCTCAGTGAAGAAGCTGTAAGCAATTGTATGCAATCGAATTACACTTATTATTTTTTAATAAGCAACTGGCCAATAAGCAACTAGGGCTGAGATTTTGTAAAAATTTTTGGTGAGACAGCTTTCTTTACACGGTACACCCTTGCAAACTTGTCAATTGCATTCAAAAGCCAGAAAAGAGCCAAAATAAGAGGTTTTAGGGGGTAGCAATAATTTTGTGAGGGCTGAAATACTAGATATGTTAAGCAACTCTTGAGGGCTGGACCAAAGTCAAGTTGCTTATTGAAAAAAAGCGTGACGGATATGCAATACAGAAGATGAGTATATGAACAATGGCAAGCAATTGGTTAGGCATAAGTGCAAATATTGCAATTTTCCAAGAAAGGGCTTGCGTAACACTTCACTACTTTTAAACAACGCTTTTCTTTTTTCCGGGTAATCGGCTTCCGATTCTGTTTCATCTACGCAACACGTGAGGGCTGAGATACAGATGTATGTTCTGGGGGCTTGGAAATCGTCTGTCACACTTCGGATGCTCCAAACAAAATGAAAGATCTGAATCAATAAGTTGCCACCAGAAACGGCCCGGCCCTGTATTAAATAGAAAATGGTCAAAATTTCAACATACAGCCCCAATCATCAACTTCTTTGCGATTTTCTGAAGTAATCTTAGGCTACCGTTTTAGGCTACCTTATTTCAAGAAAACATTTCGCAAAATATCCCAAAATTTCGCATTATCCCGAGTCCCATTACATCTTGGAGTTCACTTCGATTTGATTTTTCTACATGGGCCCCAACTTACTTAATTTCTATGGACCCTGAGTGTCTCCATTACGCCAGTGCTGTAATGCTTTGAAAAACCTATGTAGCTTAAGACCCTAAGTCCATCTGTTTCAGTGCATGCATCACCCTGCAAGTAGAAATCTTGTACAGCAACAAAGAATATAGAATATGCCTTCTCAGTAAAAAAGCAAAATGAAAAAGGAAAGTAAATTTCATGACTTGATAAAACTAAGCTCAATATATAATGAGCCAAGACACTAAGCTTACACCGTCTTTGAGACCAGAATATAATTTAACTAACAATGTTCGCCTGACTACAGGAAGCCGAATCTAGAAAACGTTACATGCTAAAGCAATAAATTGAATTGTATTGGTGTCACATTAATGCATTACGAGGATTGAAGTGAATTGTTTTTACGTTTATTATTTGTATAGTATAGAAGGTAAAAGAGTCTCTCTTAATATCTACAAAAGCAAATAGTCAACGATAAGGCAATTCACTTCAATTCTCGTAACGTGACGCCAAAACAATTCAATTTGATTCCTTACCATGTAAAATCTTCGGGACTGGCCTTCCTGTAGTCTGACAATGATTCTTTTACTACCGAATACACAAAACATTAGTCTGATTCTGTCGTAAGGAACAGATTACGTTGGTAGTATAGTTTGCACTACGTTCATAACATAGAGCCTAATATATAAATAATAATTAATAGTACTTATTTCTGATAAATGGTCCTGAACGTCAGGTTAATTCTTGGACTTTTGTCGTGATATTCTTTTGGCACACGATGCTGAAAAAGACAAGTTTTAAATTAAAATAGACAAATTCTATAGACACAAACATATAGATATATATAAAGAGGTAGAAACTAGACACACTGGATGCAAAGTTGTAGTCCCGATTCGTAAGCATGACTCTGGATGAGCATACTTTTAAGTTTTCGTTGAAAGTTAAGCTTAACATCCAAGCGTCACCTATACGTCTGTCAAGTCAAGACTGGCTTAAGCATCACAAAATCGGCAAAAAAAGTTAATACAAGGCTTTCCCCAAGTGACCAAACATTGTTTGTCAAACAATTGAAAAATTCACTTGTCAAGCAAAATATTTTACGGTTTGGCCACGTCGCAAAACATTGTTCATCGAAACTTTTGCTCGGAAAGCTTTCTTAGAAAAGCAATGCTTTGTTGCGTAGCCAAACGTTCAAACATTGTCTGAAAAACAATTTTCAAACAAAGCTGGACAAATACTGTTTGATGGTTAGGCCAGGACCTTACAGACTACAGAAAATCTATCAATATATACATACTGGAATTGAATCAAATTGAATTAATATACCTGCCAATCATGCTGCGTAGCACCTGTCATAATAAGTAGACTTCCACTGCGAAGGGGAACTTTAACTTTATCTGCAATGGCGTTTGCTTGGTCTTTCTGTTGATGAGAAAATAAGAGTAACATTAGAACTATCTCTTAGTACAGTACATTATAAACTGGATACTATATAGAGTCGGTGGCAGAAGAAAATTGATAAGATTTTTTGGGTCAACATTTTCATCGATTTGAGCAAACTTTTGTGTTTTGTGCTTAGTCTCGCTAACATGTTGGCACAACATTTCCAATTTTGGACGTTATTTTGGAGACTTTAAAATCAGAAATACATTTAAGCTGGCGGACTGAGTTGGACCACGAATTTTATTTTCTTCTTCGTCAAGCACAAGAGCAAGCAATGAACAAAGAGCTGCTTCCTTTTTTGGCCATGTTTGCGAAAGCTCATTTGTAGATGACGTCAGCAACCAATAACACATCATGGATGTTGTGATTGTATGGCAAACCGTACCAACATTTGGGCCTATTTTCGGCCAACATGTTCGCCAACAATGTTGGCACGGTTGCGCAACTTTAGTGAAGCCGCCAGTAGTTTTGGACCCTGAACAAAGTATGCCCAAAGTACGGCAATTGTGTTTATGCTTATCATGGCACTGTGGTTCAATGAAAATAAAAACAGCATGCTTACTACACTATCTTTGTTATCCCTGTATAGATTCGCAAGCATTGAGTTAAAAGTTAAACCAGTTTCAGATTTGATCTTCTCTCGTAAACTTTCAAGCAGCGGCGACCACTAAAAGAGAAAAATTACAATTAATGTAAACATTACTTTATTTGTTATGAATTGTAAAACATAGATTTTCCACAAATGGCATACCACAATAGATGGGATTCGAACCTGGACTGCATGACCAGAGAGCCAACGACATTTCCACTGAGCTATAGAGCTTAATGAAATTGTCAAGTAACTCTCCAAGTCATACATCAAAATGCTCCCCTCCTGTTTGATTTTTTTGTGTTTCTTCAGCACCATACATATTATATATTTGCAATGCAGTTAAAATTCGAATCCAATCTGTATGCCAGCTGTAGAAAAATCTATCCTAGTGTTCGCCATTCATGACAAATATGGTTCATATGTATGGTGCTGAAGAAGGCTCGGCATAGCAGAGATAAAAAGAAAAACAAACGGAAGGAGAGCCTTGGGCCGTATGACTTGGAGAGTTGGTACTTCGTGATTTCATTGAGCTCTATAGCTCAGCAAAAACTTCGTTGGCTCTCTGGCCATGCAGCCTATGTTCGAATCCCGTATAATGTGGTATAAACCTTGTGGAAAAATAGATCGAAAGCCCGTTTTTTTGGACAACTCTCGGGACACTCGGAGACCTTGAAGGCTCCAAACACTCTAGACTCCAGAGATGGAATATTTCACAGACTTCGGAGAGATATTGTGTCGAAACGAACTTCTTAACTCTTCCGTTTTTTGAGAAAGTGCACTTTTTGTCGTCTGGAATCGGTTGCCTCAAAAGTCTAATTCTTTCGGAATTCAGTAGAGATAGAAGTCCCAGAAGGACGCATCCTGTGCAAGGCTGTTCACGACCTCGGCGTTTGATATACAAGAAAGACATAGCACTGACTTTTAATCACGTTATGATAATGAAGAATCTTACTTTGAAAGGATTTAATGTCAACCTTGAATATGTGTACGGAAAGTCACCAAACCAAGCCGTCAGTCTTGGCTGAAGCATTTTTTTGCCTAAGGGAGGATAATAGTAATTATAATAGGAAAATCAACAGTAATGGTTATCGCTTCGGTTTTACGGTAATTCTATGTGATAATAGCATGAAGGTAATGGTAACAATAATAGAATAGACTACTTTGCTTTATATCGTTGCTGTTGCTTTTTACAATCATTCACTGTAGAGTAACAAATCAAATGTATTGGAGCGCAAACTGGAGACTCACGTAGTGCGTCTAATAATAGAGATGGTTATTGTAATGGTAACGGTAATAAAAGGGTTATAGTACGTTGAATAGTAATTGCTATTGTACTTGACATGGTAATGGTTGGCATTGGTATGGTAGTGGAAATGGACATGTTGATGGTATAAATAGACAAGTGGCGATGGTAAGCAGTAATGATAATTTTAATGGTGATATTGATAATAACGGTAATGATAGTGGTAATGGTTACTGTAAGAGTATTTGTATTGGTAATGGTTACTTATTAGTAATTGTAATGGAAATGGTTAATGCGATGGCAATGGTAGTAGTAATTGTTACTGTAATGGTAATGGTAGCGGTAATGGTAAATTTGAGTGATGGTAATTTAGGAAGTAATGGTAACGGTAATGGAAATGTTACTGGCAGTGGCAAATGTGATGGTAATGGTAGTAGCAATGGTTACTGTAATGGTAATGGTAGTGGTAATGGTTACTGTAATGGTAATGGTAGTGGTAATGGCTACTGTTGTGGTAATAGTAGTGATAATGCTTATTGTAATGGTAATGGTAATGGTAAATGTGATCGTAATGCTAGTAGTAATGGTTACTGTAATGGTAATGGTAGTGGTAACGGCTAATATAGAAGTTATTGTGCGATGATGTTATTAGATTTTTGACCAAATTTTACCGTAGATCTTGGGTCAGTAGTTTTGGATTCTAGTAATGATAATGGCAAATGTGATGGTAATGGCATATGTGATGGTAACTGTAATGCAAGTGGAAAATAGTAGTGGTAATTGTAATGAAGCAGTGACAAAGGAGTACCTACCAAATATAGTAATTTCTTTTTCTTGCCATGGAATTTCGGACTCCAGCTGTTCAAACATCCATTCAACCTCATCTGGTTTGATGAAATCACAGAAAAGTCTTACCCTAGAAAGACAAAATGTCTCTATTATTAGTCTCTTCTTATAAAGGTATCTAGGTCAATATGGCAACTATAAAAACTAACTTTCCGTGTTATTTTTGCTCGGCCATAGAAGTTCTACTTAAAGGAAGCAACTTTCATGAGAAGAAACTGTCGCGACTAAGAAAAAATGTGAAATTTTTTAATTTACTTTTGCAAATCAGGAGAAATGGGAAGTTTGAAGGAAAAAATTTTTCGGAACAGTAGTTTTATGGGAATAAACACCAGTGAAATTGAATTTTTGATTGGATTTCTGACACGATATTTTATGTATGTCATCACTGCATGAATATTAGAAACAAAATCGCCCTGTAAAACCTTCAAAATGAGCAAAGCTTCTGGCACTCATTTTTTTCGTGACAAACATAAGCAAAATCTCTTGTTAAAGATACTTTGGCTGGAATTAACTTCTGTGAATGTGGTATTTTGGGAAATTTCGCCCGACAAACTTTTGCGAATTTCGACCAAAAACGCAAAAAACTCGCCAAGTTTCTTCCCGCGAAAATTTCCTTGCAAAAGAATTATTGTATTGAATCTTATTGCAAAGCTTTTAAAGAAATGTTGCTGTTGCTACAAAGAGCTCCCCTCCTAGAATGCAAACGGATGAGGAGTGACGTGCATAGTTACGGTTTTGCTATTGCTACAAAAGCATCGAGTCTTCATGCAGGCTATTAGAAGCCTAAAAGCAGATTGCAAAATGTGAACTAATATTTAAAATATGTTACCAGCCATAATAAACATCGTCCTTTAGCTAAACAGTCATTTGTGAAGGTTATACAGTCCACTTATAGTTTAATGTTTTACGTTTAAGTTTAAGTTCAGTTCTTTGCCTTGATACTTTAAGTTGTAACATATGTATAGCAAACATAGTTTATTACTTTATTGTTAGATAAATTAATAAATAAATTAATATTTACTTGAAATAACAAATAATAATAAATTAACACTTACTTGCCATACATTGGTTATATATTGGTATATATTGGTTATATCTAAATCCTTACTTTGAAACTCCATTTGGTCCATCACTGATATCAAATTCTCCATCAGTGCTGCAAGAGAAAAATGTCATTTAACAAACAATATTGGCACTCCTATAGCCTATTCTTTTTGCTCACATTCACTCTCTGCCATTCACTATTGCTAGTGATCAGCAAAGGTAAATGTGAAGCATATTTGAAGCATACAGCAATATCTCAACAAACCAAAATTAAAGGGTTCATAATGAATTCAATAGTTGAAAAGGAGGGTACACTTGCCAGTCAGGCTACCAGGCTCTTGCTCACAATAGCAACGTTATTTGAAACTCACTAGTGCAACAAGAACTGCCAAAATTCCTAAAAATGTCCTTCAAGGCAAGAAGATTTGACAGTACTAATAATGTATAAAAATTTAGAATGAAAAACTCACTTTATAACTTTTTCTGTTGCAACAGACCTGGTACCCTGAAAAAGAAAAAAAATAAGGTCCCAACTGTTGGTCTAGCAATGTGTAAATCAAAAAATTTTCAGGGAAGAATACCCAAGGGCCTCTAATGGTGCGCAATTGTCTCTACAGATGCCTTCATAGGCTGCTCTTGTTATCGTAGGCAAGTTCAACTTTGAATGCCCCTTGACAGAAAGGTTGTGGTTCATTCCGTGGATCCCAATGTCAAATCTCATTTCAATTTGAAAAAATGAAGGTGAAGGTGAAATGGTGTTTTAGCGCCAGTCGCTAGGATCTCAGTAGTAGGTTAACTAATCGAGACCTCAACCCTGGCTGTGACGCTACTGTGGCTGGGCTCAAACCCAGACCATCACACTGAGCTTCGGACACCACGAGTCAGCTGGTTTACACCACAACGCCACATCACCTACACCACGATGCCACAAATTTTTCTTCATTAATTTCCATACTGAGCTCTTTCAGAATTCTTTTTCTGCAAGTGCTGTATTTCTACTTTGGTTTTTCCACGCCACAGAACAAGAGATAAGATATAATGCAATTTATAGGATATCACTGTGCATGTATGTAAATAGTTATAAGATTTGAATCACAAGATGAAAAATTCAGCAACAGGTCAACTTGCAACACTGCCAATTCGCCAGTCTAGTCCCCACACATATGGTCAACTCTGGCCCTTTCAAAAGATGAGTTGCCACACTTAACTGAAATGTTAATCCAATTGGTATAATGAATGGGGGTTTGGGGGCAAAGACTCCAATATTTGTGAATAAATTGCTGAAAAGCCTTCTAAAAAGCTTTTAGGAGATTTCCAGGAAGAGACCCTGACCAAATCTTTTAAAATTTAAATTTTTAACTGAGGCCAGTGGACCACCAAGTTGAATAGAACGTAGTGGCAATAACTTAATCTCAAATTTGGGCTGACTTGGTGGTGTTGGGAGTTGGCAGTGTGGCAAGTTGACCAGAAATCTGAAATTCACCTTGACAGTAGGCTTGAATGTAAATGATGATGCTGAAGGATTAGAGCCCAAGGTCTCCTTAGTAGGAAACTGTGAACTTTGATCATCCTTTTCATGTGAAAGAGTCTTTTTAGTTCTTTTTGTTGCCCATGCTCCCTGGATCCTGGCTGATCTTCTCTTGTCTGACATTTCTACAAAAGATGTATAACAAAACCTAGAAAATATTTAAACCAATGTGAGTATTCATTATGTAGTAAGTACATTTGTAGAGTAAGACCTTTGACCTAAGATGTTTTGCCCAACCAATCCTGGTCGTTTCACCAAACTTAAAATGATGCTGATGCATTTCTATGAGCAGCTTGGCAATGGTTCACTTGTTTATATTAAGGGCCCTCGAACCCCCTATTATCATACTAATGACTGTTTCCATAACAAACAAGTGATTAACAACAAGTAATGTAGTTGGGCAAAACGACCAAGAATATTGGGCAAAAAGATCAGCTAAGACCAACAACAAAGCGGAGTTGGGTAAAATATTGGGTGAATCATCCTGATATAGTACCAGGCCACTGGCAGGTTTGTGGGCAAAATAATTCTCCATTTTCCTTTTCATTTTGCTTAGTAATATTGAATATGAAATCATAATGCAAGGGGAATATTTAGATTGACAAAAATGTCTCAGTCAATTGCAAGGTAGCTAAACTTAGATGTTAAATTTTCATATTTTCTTGTTTGGTTAAGAAGTTTCTAAAATTGCAAAAATACTCTTGAGCTACTTTTTAGTTTCTTATCGTTATATAAAATATGATATGAAAATGCATAATAAATGTTCATATTGACCAAAAAATATTCTCTCAGTCAATTACCTTAGCTGTTGAATTCATCAAACAGTACATTTTCACATTTTCTTGTCAGAGAGATGTGCTTCAATTGCAAAGATGCTCTCAAATTCATCTTTCATTTACATTTAGCATATGAATAACAAAATATATTTGTGCTTTTTCCCGATCATGCTAGATAGTTCCGTCCCAAAATTAGAATGTACAATGTATACCTAAAGTAATCTGCCAAGGTGTTGTTGTTGTTGGCAGACACAGGCCTAGGCGTCTATCTTTCAGTGTTTCCACTTTTGAAATCTTGCTTTCCTTAAAACAGGGTCAAAATTTTTCAAAATTCCTTAAAATTCCTTAAACCAAAATTATGTTTTCCTTGAAAATTTCCTTGTCACTGTTATTCCAAAGTATGCCATGTTAGATTGCATCTGGCAGTTTCTAACAATTACTATCAAGCATTTGCAGCTTATAAATGGCGAATTAAATTCCTAAACTACAAAAGATGCACGTTCTTACTCTCTTTATCCACGACTTGAAAAGTGGATCCTCTAGCCAAGAATCTTGAAATTTCTGCTAGTATTTTTTCTTCTTTTCAGTAGTTAAGGCTGCACTTTTACCATCAAATAAGTTTCGCTTCATCGTGCCGGTACATCAACTCCAATCGAAAATGATGTTTTGAGCGAAAAGACGATTTGATTTATTTCAAAAGAAACAAAATGTATTGCAAACACGTGTATCCCTTACGATTTGTGTTGAATTATCATCACACGAAAGTGCTAATGGCTGTTTCATGGTAACTTTAAAGATAAAGGAATGCAACATCCTACAAAAGTCTTTTGTTTTCCTCGCGCCGGAAGCAATAAGCCGTCAACATGTTCTTAAAGCTGCCCCCTGCCCCCTGTGGCCGCTACAAACAAAATGATATTGCAATTTTATGTCGCTGACACCTCAGACGCTTTATCTGTGTTGCGATGGGTGCATTTTTCTTTTTGAAGTATAATATTTTACACATCAGAAAAAACAAACAAGGAAATTTTTTTGTTTGGACAAAACGGTAAATTCTCTAAAAAATTCCTTAAATATTGCAATTCCTTAAAAATTCCTTGTGAAGTCAAAATTCCTTGATCTGAGGAAAATTCCTTGAAAGTGGAAACACTGAACCATTCCATTATAATTACAAACACCACTATCATTACCAATACAATTACCATTACCATTACCAAAATAATTACCATTACAATTACCATTACGTACCAATACAATCACTATTACCATTGCATTGTAATTAAAAACAACACAATCATTACCAATACAATTACCATTACCATTGACAATACAATTACCATTACAATTACCATTACGTACCAATACAATCACTATTACCATTGCATTGTAATTACAAACACCACTATCATTACAGTAACATCTTGCCAATTTAACAAATTCGGTGCGAAATTCAAAGCCTTCAAAGGCTTACAGATCTTCGTAAGTACACTCTTTCAAATCACTATAGATGTTGCACTTGTACCAAATTTAATGTGTAATCATACTTTCAAAGTGTTGAACTTGTAGCTTGTACATTAATTTTTTAAATTAATCTTGTAAATCGTTGCGAAAGTTCTTTGAAAGCGTTGTATCGTCATCCTTCGCCCGCTGCGTTGTAATGGCACTAATGGGCCACCAGGGATATTTCTACAATGATGCTACTCAGCAATTATTGCAACAAAATTGCGTTCGTTTACGTTGTTAGGATCGTTATTTATCGCTCTACATATAAAACAGGAAATCGTACGATAATAATGAGCCATCATCAGCTGAAACCAGGTTTGGGGTTTAACACAAAGGGACACGACAGCAACACAATATACATATGACATCATTTTATAGGCATCTGAGCGTGAGCATATGACAGATATGAAACTAACAAGTCTGTTTAATCCACATGTGGGAGTGTGACGAGATCAAATAAACAGTAAAAGCTGTATCTTATCGAGGAGTCCACTGCGTTGCTGCAACGAGACTATATAGCTTATAACGCATTCTCAAACTTTGGTTTGGGCTAAAATGGAGTTACAAGGCATCTTTAAGAATCATTCAAGCTGTCATAACGCATTCAGTGACCGTGTATTCCTTACTGATGCTCAGAATGCCATTATTGCTGTGTTCCTCTCCGCCTACTATCGCAATTAATGCCTCACTGGCCTATGCCTTATACAAGAAACGACTTCTGAATTGCAGGTGTCGGTGGTATGTTTTCATGTTAACAATATCTGATGGTACATTCTGTATTTATATTGCGATGATGGTTGCAATTTTTACGAAATACAAAAACATTGAAAACTGCACCTTGGAATACTGGACAACATTTCTTATGCAGTTTTCTATTAATACTTCAATGTGCTTGATATTGCTGATTGCTTTTCACAGATATCTAAAGATTCACCCAGATTTGAAGAGTCTCACATACAAAGGAGTCATCAAGTCCGCGATGTCTGGAAAACTGGCGAATTTTCTCGCCGTAATGTGCTTCGTTCTGCCGTTAACCCAAGCCATAGCTGGCAGTCATTTCTTCAACTATTTTAAGTCTAGCATCACAATCATTTGCACGAAAGTCGTCAATTTGATTCTGTTGCTAGTTGTGTATGGACTTTACTTCAGGCTTTATTATCGAGTTGCGCGCGGAATTGCGCGCAAAAGAAGAGAGAGGGCGTCCGTGTCAAGGATAGACTACGCGGGCAGATTCACAAAAACTGTGTTTCTCATCTTGGTGGCAATGGCTTTTAACTTTTGTCCTTTCATCCTTATGGACATATGGACATTTTGGTACACCCATATAAGAAAAACGCACTCTCCTTCTACTGTCAGATTTGTCTACTACCTATCTTGTGTATCTATAGCCACGATAAGTTGTGTTGATGGAATTATATTCATTCATCGTAACAAAGAAATCAAAGAATACCTGAAAAACAATTTTATGAAACTCATCCCAAAGAAGCTTAAAATCAGGAGTATGTCTTTGGAAATCCCACTGTGTACAACTGGAAAATATGTCTGCAACCCGAACAGAACTTCCATATAATTTATGGTATTCGATCATAAACACAGGTTATATCAGTATGTAATCACTTTACTTTGACAATAACTTACAATTCTTTATTATTGATAGTACCTAAGTACATAGGAAACATACTGCAAATCTTGGCGAATCATGTAAGAACCGAGTTATCATTTCTCAACTCTAATGTTGGACGTCGGCATCAGAACTAAATAAATACGCTGTGGATTTAATTTCATTTCGCAGTATTTTCACGTTTTCCTTATGAATCGTTCAACTGTTTTAGTTATATTATGTTTTTATGATTTCCAAAAGGTTGGTAAGGGGTAATTTACTGTAACCTAAAGTAACCGAACCGAAGGTAACGTAAGGTTACCTGAGGTAAAATAATTTAAGGTAAGGTAACAAGCGTAAAGTAATGTAAGTAAATGTATGGAAACATCAGGGAGGGGAGGTTGACATTTGGAACGCGACGAAACATATGGTATGTTAATTCAAGGAAAGGTATCTTCAAGTAAATGAAGGAATTGTAACGTAACTCGTAATAAGTTAGGTAAGGTAAGGTGACATATGGTAAAAAGTATGGTAAGGTAAGGAAACGTCAGATACGTTAACATGAGGTTAGGTTACACAAGGTAATTACACAAGGGTAAGGAAATGTTATTTGAGGTAGGGTAAGGTAGGGTAATGTAAGATAACGTTTGACAAGGCAAGAAATGGTATGTAAGGTAAGGTAAGGTAATCTAACCTATTGCAACGAGTATCAGAAACACAGTCTTTGTAAATCGACTTGCCGCGCGAGGGGTGTTTCGGATTTTTATCACTGACTTTCTTTTTCTGCCGACAACTCTGTAATAAAGCCTAAAGTATAGGATGTACACAACAAAAAACAGAACAACATCGATGACCTTAGTGCATATAATAGGAATGCTCGACTTGAAATAGCTGAAGAAATGATTGCTAGATAGGGGTTGGATGAACGGTAGAACGAAGCACATCACTGCAAGAAAATTCGCCAGTTTTCCAGACATCGCAGACCTTCATATGCTAGCAGAGTATTGTAAACCGGCAGTGATTTTGATGCTACTGAATTTGGTTACGGCTTTAAACCTAAAAACACTGTGAATACGCTTGAATCATCGACCAGATTTTAATTTTTCAAAAAGCAGAATAAATTCAATGACGGCTAAAACATGCTTTCTTGTTAGTTGAGCTTGCTTGCTAACAAGATATACTTGATTAAAAGCTAATTAATTCTCACCATATTTGCATCTCAAAAAGCCTTATAAGGACCTTTATGCTACTGGCCGCCAAACAGCCGGAGACTGATTTTCTGGATTGAATTAGCAGGAAAATGACTTTCAACATATCTAGAGAGCGGTTTCTCGCGGCAGCGTCCATCATTCCGCAGGGAGACGGTTTATACCGCCGGATACATTCAGTGCAATTCAAGGAAATAGAGTTTACAGGGATATCATGACTGTATGGTGACGTACTTCTGACTAGTACCCTTACAGTGCGAGACGTCTTGGGGGATACAATCAGGATTCACTCCCTTAAGGCGATATAATGCACTTAAGAAGGATGCCATGACTGCATGAAGATGCAACTCATGGTGCTCATTCTTTACCCAAACATGACAAAGATATCCACCATGATAAATGACATCTAGCAATTTACTGCACACATCCAACATTCTCTTGGAAGACTTCTGATATATAACGTAGATCACACAACAGAGCTGCGCGTTACCGCATTAGATAGGTCTAGGGAGTGCCGTAGACGCAGGAGGTGAAACGTCCTATTGTTTGGAGAGCAAGATGTGGTCATAGAGATGCAAAATTTAGTTTTCATGTTTATACATTATGTATGTATGTATGATCGTATTAATCTAACATTACCTATATGTATGTAAATACATAGGTAGGTGTATACATGCGTATAATATGCATGTACAGTATACATTTATTATATATGTATGAAAGATCGTATTTTTAAGTTTACTTCACCTACTCTTAGGTGCTCAATTGCCGTCCCCCGCTAATTAATTTTTTGAAAAATTACCAACCCCTGGTCTTATTAGGACCCCCGTTTATTAAGACTTACACGTGTACACTCTATTTGTTGGTTAACACTACGGATTGCCTATACGTACTATAGCCAGGTCACACCGCATTTCTGCAGTTTTCTGACAAAGTTTATTAAATAAATTCCGACCCCTCCGTTTGGTCCGACCCCTGGTCAATTTGATACTGGCTGGAGTTCCACCCCCCGCCCATTCCACCCCCAGCAATTAGGCACCTAAGAGTACAAAATGCGCCTACACACGGTGTGATGACATCACCATAAAATCATCAGCATAGCGAATCAGAATTATGAAAATTCAATACACTACAGACGCGTTTCCTCAAACAATTTTGGTAACGCAATGACTCCTTGCGATTTCGGTAGCAGATCTTTGTTCTGAACTGTACCGCATAAATCTACGCCCCTTTCACAAGGCTTCGCTTTATCAGCGGTTGTGCAGAATAATCTAGCAATGTTCAAGTACTCTCGAACGATTTTGTTGCGATAAATGAAGATGGCTCCATCCATGAATGAAATGCCGGTCATAAACACACAGGATAGGTAATATACAAACCGGACGACCAACGGAGATTGAGTATGTTTTACATGAGTGTACCATGATGTCCATAGGTCCATGACGATAAATGGTGCGAGATTTACAAATAACGCAATCATTATCAGAAACACGGTTTTCGTGAATTCTGTTGAATATTTACGCGCGTTTCGTGTTAAATTTTCGGTAATATTCACTGTGGCTTGTTTATGTTTTCGGGCGATTCTGTAATAAAGTCTAAAGTATAAGATATAGATAGTGACAAAAAGAATGTCGCTGACTGCTTTAGTCGTAATTACCGGTATCTTTGACCGAATATAACCGAAAAAGTAACAGCTCGACAATCCATGAAAAATCGGTAAAACGAAGCAAACGATAACAAGGAAATTCGCCAATCGTCCCGACATGACAGACTTCGTTATTCCCTTGTAAGTTCGGCTCTTTAGATTCGGGTGGATTTTGAGGTATCTATGGAAGGCTATAAGCAACACCAGATACGCAGACACATGCATGTTGAACTGTAACGAAAATACCACAATATTCTCCAAGGCGCAATATTCTGTCTTTCGGTATTTTGTGAATAATATCAACAGTAGTATAACAGTGACAGTGATGAATCCGTCTGATAAGGTCAATAAGAAGACATACCAACGGCTTCTGGAATTTAGGAGATTTTTCTTGAATAAGGCCAGGAAAGTGAGAGATTGACTATTATAATGGGTGAAATATACAGCGCTAGTAAAATAGATATGACAGTGGATTGCGTGGCAGTAAGAAATACCCTGTCGCTAAATGCATTATGGCAGCGTGTGTGATTCGTATTCATCCTTACAATTTAATTTTGTTTTGAAGATTATTTTCCTCTTTGATGTGATAACGATTGATTTATTTTGATCCCTATTCTTCGATCTTTCTTCCTGCTGATCCCTTCAATGCCTTAAGCAATTCATTCCTGCCGTGACTTTGAAGCAATCGAAGAAATTCAATTTCACAACATAAATACGCAATGCTAAGCTTTGAAGTGATCTCACTCTTGAACTATGACACGGTTACGGTTATATTTAAGTTTTTCGAAATACTATACGGAGTAGTTTTCCAACACAGTATACCCGAATTGTTCAAGCAGATTCTTTTCCCTTTTCCTTGAGACTTTCTGGATCAGATTCGATTCACATTGTTTACCAATCGTTCTGACAGTCTTGACAACTCAGTCAAAATGCACACAAACTATTTCTTGTAAATTCCTGATTTACAAAGCAGAACACGATGTACAACAACTGCTATCGACTTTTGTTGTTCCACGTTTACAAAATACTGCAGAGAGGCTGACAATACTGTATGTTCTGTTTTACGTCAAATGTCTGAACTCCGCATCTTTCTTTTCATTCTTGCGAATTTGCATGCAGGTTGGGTTGGATAGTCAAGGGGGTAATGTTAGGACAAACCAATAAAACAAGGCCACAAAGTCTGCATGTCCTTATCAATCTCTTCAACCCCGGCCCAGTCCATATGGTGCATCATCCAAACAATATCGAATGAATTTGTCTAGGGGGTAACGTTAGCCAACTCAGATCGTCAGAAAAACCATGAAGGTGGGGACCCAGAGGGAGGCAAGATTTTGCAAGAAGTGTGTAGACACAGAGTTGAATAGAAAAGTTGAGGCAATGTATGTATCCAAAGCGGGAAAGATGAGAGGAACATATAAGTAAAACTAAACGAAAAACTGATAACCCTCCCGGAATCGCTAACGCTTGTTTTTGCACAGCGACCAAGGAATACAGCCGGTCTAAGCAAAGAGACAGAATTGAAAGTGTTGTGGCGTTGTGGTCTAATCAAGCTGGCTCGTTGGGTCAGGAGCCCAGCGAGGTCAGGGTTCGAGCCCAAGCTATGGTAGCGCCACAGCTAGGGTGGAGGTGTCGATTAGTTAACCTACTACTGAGATCCTTTTCGCCTTCTTCATCTTCACCTCACCAACAAATAGTAATAGCAATGATAGGAGGTCTAGTCTAGAAGGTCTACATACTACGTTCCACAGACACTTTTCACGAAAAGTCCAAAACATAAAGGACTCCCTGATACTTGCAAGATTCTTAAACATATGCAGCATAATACTATTGGAATTAGGTAATGGATAAAAAAATTACAATCACATGAAAGCCTAATAGCACATGTAGACATAAATCATGAGTCATTAGTAACCACAGCTGCTACTTTTCCAGCAAAAACCTAGTTTGTTTAATTTCGCGAAATTAAAGCTCGACAATAAAAATTATGCTTCCAATAGTAAATTCGTCAAAGACGGGCCTGCCCAATTAAGCAGAAAAAAATTATATTCGCACAGTACTTTCTCCATTATCCGTAAACCTTATTTGACCGGCCTTCGATTATCCGGTCGCAGTTAGCTCTAAGCCTCTGAGCGACTGCTGCCCACAATGAAACTTCGAGAATTAGCCACGGAAAACGCGAATCTCCCGCCTAGATCTCGTATATGAACAAACATTCGGTCGCTTACGAAGAACCTTGAAACAATAGCTATATATTTGAATAGTCTTTAAGCAGTGCAAAACTTCAAAATTGCAAGAAAAAGCGGAAACATTGATGGACATACATGAAAGCCTTTTTCGTCTGACACTCCTCATAGTATAAACGTCAGAAACAGACAAAAAATGACTATAAGGCGGTATTATATCCAGATGCGGATCGAAATGCACCAATAGAATAGCGAAGCTGGATTTGCATTGTTTTTTGAACATCCAACAGCTCGCTGGATACAGCCGGATGACCAATCAAATTAATTGAAGAGTCCCAAAAACTTTAAGTATGTCCATAAATGTTCCCGTTGTTTCTTGCAATTTTTATTTAGAACCTCGTGCAAAAGTTATCATTTGAGGAACATGACGTTTTCAGGTTAGTCTCATATTGACTTTATTGTCCTTTGAGCCACGCCTAGAATTTTGCATTATAGTTTGAAGTAAGGAAGAGATTATTCGTTTCAAATTAAACTCGGTTTTCATTATAATTTCAGAAACTACTAATTAATATATACAATTGATAAAAAAGTAAAGAAATACTTAAACAGCAGCTAAATAGCAAGTCAAACACTTGAAATTCAGAGTTTTCAGTTGTTTGAAACAGGAAGAGAATAGTTATCATTTCGATCACTCCAAGCAAATGGCTGTCTATGAGACGCTTAGATTTTCTCTCGGATTTTCTAATGGAGCAATGAAGATCCAATCTTTTTACGAGAATCTCCTTCATTTAGATTTCTTGCTATAGTACATTCGTTTTCCAGGTGCATGGTAGGTTGCAACGCGACTTATTGGTCGATACAGCTCATTGATTTCGATAAATTGCACCCAACTTTTGTGTGTGAATGCTGGTTTTTCTTTAAAGAAGTGCAGAATTCGGGAATTCGCAGTCCATATTCCTTTCGTTGATTTGCATTCTTAGAAGATCAGTGGACGAACAATTCTGCTTGCTGATGCTGATGGCCAAAGTAGAATTACCCTTGACTGCAAAAAGGTGCAATAGGACTAATCTATACGACACGAGGCAGCTACTAAGCGTCTTTCTTCCATCAGTTTCTATGACAAGAGCAAGCCAATGAAAGACCCATCCTGGACATCACCATTTATCCTCCGGATGTACGAAATTAGGCAAAACGTAAAGAAGGTCCAATTGAGTCAACATTGATTCCAAATAAACTCTAGCTGAACACTGCCTGCTCTGTATCTCTTTAAGTTTCAATTCAAGTTCGCTGATATATATACAGCTTGGTATACATCTTAACAACTTGAGTGTCATTTCGGCGAATATCAAGCTGAAACAACAGCTGTAGATCCATGTTCAGCATAAGTTTACCCAACAAGGCGACTGTAGGAGATGCAGCAGCTTATATCAGCAATAGAGTATACATAACAATGCGACTGTAGTAGTAGATTGATTGAAATGGATGCTAGATTAAACGTTTCGTGTTCAATGAGTCCATTACTAAGTTCTCTATAGCGGTTTGCAAGTAGGGGTAGTTTTCCATTAGGTGAAAGAGCCATCTCCTTTTTTTGACATAGGGAATTATAGGCAGCTCTAGGCAGCTTAAAAAATAGGACCTCAGTTGATGTTGCTCTTTCTAACGGTTCAATCAACCTTAACTATACAGTGAAGGCCGGCAATGACATACTAGGGATAGGTAAAAGCAACAGCAATATTTCAATATCACCTGGGTTATCCAGAAAGTACTGTACAAAACAATCACCACATTTCATCTGGCATAGGAAAGACTTCTTCTTCTTCATCATCACTATCTCCATTGCGTCTCATTGCTTCTGCTTTTTTATTCAGAAAATGCCTGATCACAAATATCAGACCAGCACTTCCGACGATGGCACCGGCGACGCTGCTACCGACGACCACTGCCAATCCAGATGTGCGTTCTGAAGTCGTTGCATATCCAGGAAGCTGAAGGAATAGATCAGGAAAAAATATTCAATAAGTTTTCAAAATGTTGGCGGAATTTGAGGTGTTCCCTTTGCCGAAAATTGTGTTGGCGAATGTTTGTTGCAGCATGCTGTTAAATAATATCTCCTTATCTCTTGGAAGGGTGACCCACGCTCATAGCATCACACCGGCACGAAAATTCATACAAAACCAAACTTTTGGTGTGGTAGGTACGCAATCTTTTGAATGGATGGTAGTATTCCTGAGTGGAAAGTCATTTGGTCCTAAAATCGTACACTTGGAACTTCAATCTGTTGTGAATTATGGAAAAAGTAGAATTCGGAAGCTTTCGATTCCTGGCGCCAAAAACACGCCATGACTTTAAAAAAGGAAGACGTTAAGGAGAAGTTGATTTAGAAACAAATTATCTGCGAAATCTGAGAAATCTTCCAGCTCTGGAGTCAGGAGAGTTTTTCGCCAGTCTCCAGAAAAAAGAAGAGAAGGTCCCGAAGGAGCGCACCCATAGTAATTCTAAGGGCATTAGGAATTAGCAATTCTTTATTCTATACAGAAAGCCAACGTTGTTGCTCAGTGCTATTCAACCTTGGTTACATGTTAATTGTATTACATTAGCTTTTGCCTTGTAGTTTTGTAGTTGTTTTAACATTATTAACTTTTCTTTTTTATCTTTTTAAGTTAACGGCCCGGGCTAGATAAGCTCTGCTTTTCTTGGGTCGTGTAGGATACAACTTTTTTTCCTTCTTTTTTGGTAGTTTAATAAATTGATGTAATTTAGGTTTTTGTATTCTACAAAGAAAATAATTGAATTGAATTAAGTATTAGTTTGTTCTGATCTGCCTACCGTTTGCGGCAGCTGTGTTTTTGGTACAAGAAACTTGTTCCTCCTAAGTCTATTATTTCAGAATTTGGAAGGTCTGCCAAAAACAGGAGGTTACCAAAAAAATACGCCCCTAGAGAGCTCCTTATTGAAGAGATAAATATCAAGAAGAGTTTATATCATAAATACCTCAGACTTCTTTCCCTTTTCAGTTATAATAGCACTTTTAGCTGCTTGAGAATTATCGTATTGGGTTGTGTTTTCACATATAACACCATTTACACCACAAATATCTGCAAAACAGAATGGATGAATGGTAATAAAACATATACAAAAATAGTAATAGTAATGGTAATAAGGTAGACACAAACGCAATTCATTATTATAAAAATGTATGTATCCAGGGTATTAATAACCTGTTCTCAATGTAATTTTTACACTAGAAAATCTACTGATTCGCATTCACAAGAAGCAATTCAAGAAATTAGGTTATAAAATTAACACGGCTGGCTCCAATCTACAAGTTCCTAATTAGAAGTTTTACTTGAACTTTGTTTCCCAATGATTGGTTTTCGTATGAAAGAAAGTTTAAGATTTTTAAAGGAAATATCATTGAAGATGAATGATTCCAGTAAAGTTGTATCGAAATATATACTAATTAAAATGTCTCGTTTCTTACTTTATAAATCTCCTATTCGTTTTGTTCATTATGAAGCTGTATGCCCGAATAAATTTCGGCAAATTCAAAATTTATTTATTCTTCATTAATGGAATAATTTCTGAGTAGTACAGAACTTCAAAATTGCGATAAATAGCGGGAACATTTTCGGGCATACTTAAAAGCTTTATTCGTCTGACACTCCTCAGAGTATGAACGTCAGAAACAGACCGAAACAATAAAACCAAGGCGGAATTTATACCCAGATGCGGCTCGAAATGCATCAATCAAAAGAGAAGCTGAATTGGCATTGTGTTTTAAAGACCAATCAGCTTTAGGCGGGAAGAACCATGAAAATTAATTGAAGAGTCCAAGTGAGAAAACGAACTCTTTCTATCTTCATTAATTCAATTTATCATGCAAGGCTTATATCGAAATTGGGCACGATCAGAAATACCTTCCGAATGCGGTCCTTATTGATGGCAAATAGTCGGCGCACAGTTCCAGAGAGTTGGGCATGTTCTACTTCAGCGATTAGTTGGCAACTCATTCCTGTCAGACGCAGTCTGTATCCTATAACTGTATCCTATTATTCTGACTAGCTGTCGACATAAGCAAGCAGTTACAACTAGTTGAAAACAGAATGCTCCCAGAAACACGAATCTGAAATCTGAATCTTCTTGTTTGCCTCGTCTCCTGACCCATTGGTTTAGTGGGAATGTCTCGTGGCAACTGGTAAAATTGACGTCTCTTTCGAACGTTCAAACTTCAAGCCGTGAATCTCTCGAAAGTCCCGGAAACCTTCTGCTTTTGATAGCAGAAGGTTTAGGAGAGCCCCAAAACCTACCGTTTTCGGTAGAAAGGCTTCGAAAAAACACACATTCCGAAAAAGGATGGCTTTACCAAAAAAATTGGTTTAAAATTAACTTCTGAACTTACTTGAAATCTTGAAATGATAATAGCAAAAATAAATTCTGGTATTCCATCGATTCTTTCTAACTGCAAATGGAACAAATCGACTGTTGTCATTTCTGTTTCCTTTATCCTCATCATCCCACTGCACAAATTCTGACGTTACGCTGGCACCAGTGATTTTCTGGCACTCCGCAGAGCCATATGCTAGCAGATAGAACGGCATTGACGTCGGCAATGATATGGAAGTCTGAAAATTAGAAATAACAATTTTAAAGGTCGGTTCAATTCCTTCTTCTGCTTGATGTGGTCATTCAGAGGCGCTGTTTTGAAAAGATAGGCTCATCTTCGTTTCCAGAAATTTAATGAGAATGAATCAGAATGAATGCAATTTATTTCAAGTTAATGTTGGCGTAAGCGTGCTGATCTACCTGTCAGGGATGTAATCTTGCTTGGGTCTCTGCACTATCCCAAGGTTGTCTTATGGTTATGAAAAGCTAAAAGTTCCAGAGAACGTTCTAACATCCACATTTGCAAAATTTATTCTTAGTAAGAGTAAACAAGTTGTAATGTTTACTCGGAGGGTGAATGTCTGAAGGTGTTGTGGCATCGTTGTTTAACCAAGTTTGCTTGTTGTGTCAGGATTCCAGGGAGGTCGGTGTTCGAGCTCTTACAACTATTAAGTCACAGCCAGGGTTGATGTCTCGTTCCTTCACCTTCTTTTGAGGAGTGGCGTAACGTAGACGCTCGGGGACCGTAGGAATTCAGTACAATAGGGGATCTATGCAGGAATGGCGAAGCAAAGGAGTACTGGGAAAAATTTTGAAAACATGTCCGTTAGAGTATTGGAAAATGGACGCTACGTGTCCGCTGGTTAATGAAATTTTGTTGAATGACCTTGGAAAGCCTTTTAGCACAGTATGACCAAAAAGCACACAGTACGAAAAGTTTTTCGGGGTCCCTACTGGTAGGGAGCCTACTGACTAAAAAGGACGTATTGGTTGACAGAATGATGTCTTACATTTTTATCCCCATCTGTTCTGCAACATGTATAAATCAATGTATCAGCTTCATAAATGCCAGATGGAACGTATCCACTATATAAATTGCTTGCATCAATCAATTCGTCGTTTTCATCGTCCCAGAAAATCCAGCCTGGAAAAGAAGTGATAGATTTGAGATAAAGTTGCCATACTTTGAAAAAACTTGCAAAACTTTACTTAAGGTTCTCAATATCTCAACCAATTCAATTTTCTAATAATCTTTAAATCTCGAAGCGATAAAGAACCAAATGCTCCACATCAAAGAAAATTAACTCCATGCATGCCGTATCCAGTGGCTAAGATCATGGGTGGTTAGACACTGCAAGGGTACATAAATTTTTATGATATGAAAGACACTTTTTTCTGCATTATATCGTCTTTTTCTGTTTCCTATAACCTTCAACAACCACAAATTGAGCTTAAACAGGAGCCCAAGTTTGACTTAGCCGCTATTTTGAAAGTTCTACAGCGAAGGGAGAACAGAAAAAAGATTTTTTTTAGGTCTTCAATGTCTTCTCCGCAGAAGCAGAGAATTTTTTCCTCCGCATACAAATGCAGTGTCTAACCACCCATGCTTAGATAGGGGGCAATACCTTAAAAAGTACTCATGGGGTTATTTGTCGAAAAATTTTATCTTCTAAAGACAGGCTTATGTCGACCTACGATACGATAGAGCAAACACCAACTAGTTGTAACTGCTAACTTACGTCGACTTGCAAACAACTAGTCAGAGCTTATAGGATAAAGTTGATTGCGATCGCAAGAGCGCTCAGGTCGACTGCGGCTGACGGGAATCCGTTGTCAACTAATCGCGGAAGTAGAACATGTCTAGCTTTCTGAAACGGTGTGCCCACTAGTGGCCGTCAGAAAGGAACTAGCTGCCAATTAGTAGCCAGAGCGCTCACTCATGTCGACATGTTAGTTGGGACAAATTAGTTCCGAAAAATTCCCGATTAGCAGTTGGCAGTTAGTTCTGACTGTGCCAAATGTCGACATACGCCTGCCGTAAATCACTAAGGAACATTCCATAAATTGAGCGAACGCATACGAATGCTTCACGGGGCATGCTTGGACAACCAGAGGCAGCAGCACAGTGCAATATGAACAGAATGAATCGTACATACCTTCCTCTAAACCATCCGGACAGCTCATTCCATATTTATAAATGCAATACTGTCCGGGCGGCCAGGTTATATCATTTTTCGAATCATCTGTTTTCGTGCAGAATTCCTGCCTTACTCCATGTTTATTTACAGTTCCTGACAGATGATAAGATTTAGAATGATTGTTCATGTTTAAGACGTTTTCAGAATCTTGATATCGCATGCCTTCTTTCCAATCCACAGGACAACCATCGATGGGTCTTGGTAGAGCGTAAGAGCCTCCTGGCCAGTCAGCTAACACTGAAAGGTAGAGAAAGTAAAGATTATTTTACAGCGCTTGTAAATCAAGGTGTATTCATAAGGAATGTCGGGGTGTCGAGATTGTCAATCCTTTTAACTGTCGACCGCTTAGTAATACTCTAGACCCGTAAAATCAAGAAAACTCAAACTCTTGGCTGGACACCTTGTCAGTCTCATTGACACAGAAGGTGGGTTCCTATTTCGTACAATAATAGAAAAATAACGTCAAAACAATGATTATTGTCGAAGCTGCATAAGGGATTAATAGTCGGGGCTTTCGTTAGGCCGCTACGGCCAGGGTTACCTTTGTATTGTCATTAAAATATTCGCCAGAAAAGCTACAGTTATAAACGAATCTTTTCACAAAAAACGCAGTAACCTCAGGAAACTTTACGTTCTCCACAAAACATATCAATAAAGTAGCTTCTCTGCACTTTTAAAGCCCCAACCAAACGCTTACTAATTCTATGTTCTATCTGAATTGTCAATGCTGAATTTTCGGTTCCTTTCTGACAAAGAAAAATTTCTTTTTAGCCTTGAAGTTTCTGAAACTCTGAAGACATTTCAGAATACATTTACAGACAACAAGAAAATTCAGTACCATTCATTATTATATGGTGTTCGAAAATACGGCTTTTCGGTCAGATAACGGCCTAATCTGATTATTGTTCTTCATTGGTCCGTATAAACCGTATTTTCAAACCGTATTGACCGACGTCGCGTCCGAACATTCTTCATCAATTTAACTTTTAACATCTCAACGTTTTGAAAGCTTCAGACCAACGTTCTGTCTAAAAATATTCTATAACGTATTCGAACACTCTATAAAAAAGCCTTAACGATGACTCGATCAATGTTGGAAAATACTCGAACCTCAGCTTCGTTTACGGACTTCACTTTAATCGATCCGTACGTTCTGTAAGTCATTTTTTGGTCCAAATATTCTCCAGCATTGTCTCGCGATCGTTCAATAACCGTATTCAATTCAGTAGTAGCTTTACTCTAGTAGATCCTTACAATAGGGTGTATTCTAACTTTCAGCGAAAGCAACATCAAGTGTTTATATGTCAAAGGTGTCAGCTACTGTAAACAAGATGTTTATACATCCTGTAAACAACAATGCAGCTGACTCCTAATGACGGCAGTGAAGTAATAACGAAAAGAATTAAATCAGGAAGAATATTGTTAATATTAACAAACCTTGGAAGCAACAGAAGGCAATGATACCAAGTAAAACATTGAAAATATTCCTAAGCATGTCCTATATCCAAACATCATTAACCAATAGGCTATTGTCTTCCACTACATAGTAATGCCAGTATTACGCTTCTTAAGTGAAATACAGCCCACATCCACACTTTCTGGAATTAGAATATAAAGCCACTATAAATTGTTGTATCAATAAGTATATTTGAAAGTAATACACAGGCTTTCGATTGAAGAAAATATGGATCGACTTCTAAATTTTCGATTCAAGCCGCATCCATGAATCATTAATGTTAAACCTTTCCAAAATGCTGGTTGATTAATCAACTGAAGCCGCTACATGCTCTACGCTTCACTGCACACTTTAATATACAGCTATTCTATACGTTGCCACAAGCAACCGCATTAATACTCATCATGGCTGTCACATATAGACGAGAACTTTATCACTGGTTGAAAAGACATTTACTCGGAACTTGAGGCACAGGAATGATTTGCCGAGTCTTGTCTCCTGATAATCTAGGACAGAAGTGATGCTAAAAATTGTCTTGTTGCTTTATAATTTGCATCAAGGTGAAGGTGAAGTTGAAGGTAAAATTGCGTTTTAGCGCCAGTCGCTAAGATCTCAGTAGTAGGTTAACTAATCGAGACCTCGACCCTGGCCGTGACCCTACCGTGGCTGGGCTCGAACCCTGACCACACTGAGCTTCTGACACCACGAGTCAGCTGGATTACACCACGATGCCACAGTATTGCAACTAATATCTGTGCCAATTATGACACAATATGTACAGTTGAACCTCGATAAGTCAACCTCCCAAGGGAAACAGAAATTTGTTCCACTAGTTCGAGATATAGAGATTTCGACTTAAGAGGTAGACAAATTATATGCAGTATTTATGTAGTTTGTACTTTGACAAATAAAAAAAAGACTCACCGTATGCAAATGTCTCAATACCAGGTGAAGAAGCCAAATTGCGGAGAAGTGATATCATTTTCAATGGATAAGAACAGGATGAATATGAAATGTTGTGTGACATTAGATTCAATCGCGAATGACTTAAAAAACACAACAGATGGAAGACGACGATTGGTAACATTCTGGAAAATATCTGGAAAATACTGTGGTACTAAAGGAAGAGGAGAAGAATACGAAGAAAAGTCGCAGAAGAAGAAAAGAAGGAAGAAGACGAAGAAGATGAAGAGAAAAACAGGAAGAAGGATAAGCAGGCAAAGAAGAAGCGGAAAAAGAATAACAGGAAGAAGACGACGAGAAAGAAGACGAAAATGAAGAAAAAATAAATAAGATTACGAAAAGGAAGAAGATAAAAACAGGAAGAAGGGAAAAGAAGAAGAAGAAGGAAAATGAACAAGAGGAAGAGAAACATGCGAAAATGAAGAGGAAAAAAGAATACGAAAAAGAAGAAGAAATAAGAAGAGATAAGAAGAATTAAAAGAAGAACAAAAAAGCAACAAGAAAAAAGACAGATGTAGAAGAAAGAAGCAGAAGAAATGTTAGCTGGAAGAAGAAGAGGAACATGGTGATAAAGAAGAACACAAGGAGAAAAGAGAAGAAAAAGAAAACGATAGAAGATAAGAAGCAGAAGAAGAAGAAGAAGACGAACAAAAATACAGTTATGTGGAATCAAAGAAACTCGACTATAAATTCATAATAAGGTTCAACTTTAAATATTTGATTTATTCGAATCAACACATTCTTCATTTTTTATTTGCTTTTACAATCTAGTAGTTCGCTCAATGAAAATAATCTTAATTCTGAAACAGTAAGAAAGTTAATATCATTGACTTTACCCTTTAAATTTATTGAAAAGAAATTTTAATCTAATAACGAAAACTCACTGTGCTTCCAATGCTTAGAAAGTTTTCTTCCACGTAATAAATAAATTAAACAACGAAAGCTATTCTGGAAATCATAAGCTTTGCAGATATTAAGGGTTTCTGTTGTAGGGGGGGGGGGGTTATCTTCTGAAACCATTAAGGTCTTAAGTAAATTTACTACATATTTAGTAAAAAATAGCCTAGATCTCGACGAAATTAACAGAGTTCAATGGATTGATAAAGAGAAGCGAAAACTACCTATGCAGGGAAATCAAGTGAATTTTCGGAATATCCTTACAGTTAGTTGTAGAACTTTCTGGATTTGCTATCGCCAAATAGACGGGATCTCATTTCCGGCAACATCTGAAAAAAACATGCAACAAATCGTCTTAAACGCAAACCAATCATTCCACTCAACATTGCTGACTCTACTTCGCAGCTTAAAGCTCAGAGAATGGCATTTTATTAAACAACCCATTATTTGATTTGCTTAACTGAGCTATCAAACTCCAACTCAAGTAGAGCTAACTAGGAGAGTGAAGGTGCTGTGGCACCATTGTCGAATCCAGCTATCTCGTGGTGTCAGGAGCTCAGTGAAGTCGGGATGCGAGCCCCAGTCGTGGTAGCGTCACAGCCAGGACGACGAATCGTTAGTTTGTCTACTTAAGAAATTCTAGCGAATGGCACTGAAAATACCACTTCACACCTACAAGTTCACCTTAACACAACTCAGGTCCCAGTTACACTACGCGTGGCATGGCTCGTTCAGTTACACTATGACGACTCCATCCGGTATAAGACGCTCCGTTAATCGTCGTGAAAATCATTGTGCTCTGGTGATGATTTAAAAATCACGATGAGACGCGGCGACACAGTCTAGTCATGCAAATCCGATATATGACGCTCCAAAATCTTGTTTACCTATTGTTTCACAAAAGAAATGGGAAGCAAATCTGCGAAGGAGCTGTCGTTGCGTCTCAGTGTAACTGCAATGATCGCCATGAAAAAAAAGGCGATGTGCTCGGGTATATATGCCTGGCAAACTCTTATGACGGCACCAAAATCAAAACGGGGCGATATCATTCCGACGTCGTGTGACTGGGGTCTCAAATCTTTTTCTCATATTAAAGCTGGGCTGATATTGACAGAGGACAGAAGAAATAAACTACAATTCCAGAAAGCTATGAATAGAAATAGAAAGAAAATTGATAAAATATAACCTGTCTGCTCAAGAGTTCAAGCCTACTCTCTAAAGTATTGACGACACGGATCTTGCCTTGTTTAGCAATTAGTTCAACACCACCAGAGCTGCAAAAGGAAATCAACTGATATCATTGTATTGTAATAAAATAACAAGACGTGTATCAGAGTCAACAAGTTCCTTTAATCAACAGCTATCGTCCATTAACATGCATCAACCCAACCTCGTCCCCAGGGTGAATAGGCCTCTACGTGAAACTCCGCTGTCCATATTCGACCCTAGTACTGACCTTGTCTATTCGAAATTTGATTGGCTGTTCAAACAATAGAAATTTTAAGTGACGTCACAGTTTTTTCAAAGTTTCACACCGAAATAGGCCGAAAACTATGTGAAAACATGTGAAAAAACCAAAAAATGATGCTACATGAGATATTGTATCTTGCCTGACAGTTATCAATAAAATTCTTTGCATTTCCTCACTAAGAACATCTGCTTTCGGAATCTACATCTTGTTTTGATGCCTAGGCCAAAATTGCCAGTATTTTGGCAGATTTTGTGGCTGGTACCAGGGCCAAAATCGATTTGACGGTTGAGATTCGAGGAAAAACGATTTGGGGCCTGGAGACGAGGTTGGCATCAACCATCGATAGACCTTTTCACACAGGTCTTTGTCGGCGCGATATTTTTCTGGAAAACGGTAGGCTATTGAGTAAAGGAATCCTCTCGACGTTTAAAGACCTGTTTTAGGAGAGAAAGTGCAGCAAAGTTTGTTTCTAATTCACTTCTAGTGGGACTTAAGTGAAAGAAAGGATTTAAGTCTCAGTTTATCTGCTCTAGAGTCTAGGAGGCACTTTATCAAGTATTTTCTTTATCAAGTATCATCTCTAAAACGATGGCAATTGTTTTAGAGATGATGCTGAGATAGCAAATGCACTAAACTCGCATTTCTGCAGCATTGGAACTAAAATCTCTGCTAAGGTCCACAGGACCAAAACTAGTCATTCATCCTTTCTAACTAAGCCACTGGAAAACACTTTTTACATGGAAAAAATCAGCGTGCAAGAAGTAATTAATGAAATAAGTCAACTTAAAACAAATAAGGCTGCTGGACATGACGGAATAAAACCAAAAATTGTAAAAGCTTCTCTTCACTCACTAGTTCGACCTCTTGCACACATCTACAATACATCTTTTGACACTGGTACCATGCCCGAAATTTGGAAAGTTGCAAAGGTCGTGCCAGTTTTCAAAAAAGATGAGAGAAATAACCCAGATAACTATAGGCCTATTTCTCTTTTGTCCTGTTTTGAAAAAATTCTTGAACGACTCTTAGCAAAACGTATTAGGTCTTTTCTAAACAAATATAAAGTTCTATATGAACTACAGTTCGGCTTCAGAGAGGGTCATTCAACAACTCATGCCCTCCTTGAGCTTCTTGATAATGTATATCACAATCTTGACGATAATAACTCTTGTATAGGTGTGTTCCTTGACTTATCAAAAGCTTTTGATACTATTCAACACGATATTCTACTTGAGAAACTACATAATTATGGCTTTAGAGGGAAAATCCACACTTGGTTCTCCAGTTATCTTAAACACAGAAAACAATACACCTGTGTAAATAGTAAAATCTCTAAAACTGAAGAAATTTCTACAGGTGTTCCTCAAGGATCTGTATTAGGACCGATACTATTCACGTTATATGTAAACGATATGCCTAATGCAGTATCCGCTAAACCAAGACTCTTTGCTGATGACACATGCATTTTTACATTTAATGAAAGTATATCTGCATTGACATCAACATTAAATGAAGAACTCCGGTTACTCTTTGAATGGCTAGCTGCTAACAAATTGCTAGTTAATACAAGTAAAACTAACTATTGCATTTTCGTTCCCTCAAAAAACACTATAATCCCTAATACTAAAATTGAAATGAGAGATGATTTGACTAGAGCTCATGATATAAAATATCTTGGTTTAAAATTGATGATAAACTTTCCTGGGACTCTCATGTTAACAAAGTAAAAAGCGAAATTATAAAATATTCTTCAATATTCGCAAAACTTAGACACTCGATACCAAAGGAGTGCTTATTAACACTATATGAATCACTCGTAACTTCTAAGATAGCATACGGACTAGAAGCTTACGGCACAGCTACAAACAAAAGGCTGAAAGAAATTCAAGTCTTACAGAACAGAATCCTTAGAATAATTCACTTTAAAGATAACAGGTATTCAACCGATCGTTTACATAAAGAACTGAAAATGATAAAAATAAGTGATCTTTACCGGTTAAAAATCTTAAAATTCATGCATAATGTTCACTTCAACCCTACATTGTTACCAGAAAAATTTCAAAATTACTTCGTAACAAATGAGCATTACCATAAATATGAGACAAGACAGAAACAAAACTACAGAATTGTTAAATCTAATAAGAAATGGCGAAACTACACTCTGCAAAATATTGGGGCTCGAATTTGGAATGACCTTCCACTGTTCCTTAAGACAACCTCCAAACATAAAAAGTTTTGTAGATTGATTAAGCAAAATATTCTCTCCAGTTACAAAAGTTAAGAAAATAAAAGGTTGTCCAAAAAAAGATTGTAGCTAGTAGAAACTTTATTACATTGCTTGGTAATAGTATGACTTCGTAGGCAATTAATTTGTTGCTTTTGTTAAAAGAAAGAGAAAAGAAAAAAAAAACAAAAAAGTATAAAACAAAAAAAAAGTATGATAGTCTTTAATATCACGTTATGTTGTTTTAGTACATGTATTATTATCTTTGTTATTGTTATTGCAACTTACGTATTTTAAATGTTATTGCATAATTAAAACTTTAATTTAGCGGCCCAAGCTAGATAAGCTCTGCTTTTCTTGGGTCGCGTAAAATACAAGTATTTTGTAGTAGATTTTATTTTGTAAACTTGTATTTTGCGAAAATATTGAATTGAATTGAATTGAATTGAATTTCAACAGAAATCGCGCAGTTTTTACCAGTTGAAGACTTGTAAACTTTATTGGCTCTTTCTTTGACTTCCTGAATTAAAGAAACGAATGTAAGATCAGAGGCGGATAGTTAATATAAACTGACAAACAGATTAATATATCAATTCTTAGGTCTGGAAAAGAAACACTTGTCGTTTAAATGAAAAGAAAAAGATGGAAAATAGCATTAAAATTGCAATGAAAGGGGAAGTTTTCAACACGCCCTCTCCTCTGATCATGACGTCAGGCAAGAAATAAGATTACAGCCACGATTTCCTACGGGTTCAAGTCCAAGCCGCAGCAAATTAAAACCGAACTCCAAAAAATTTCAGTGTCCATTTTATTTGGCATAACTATCGCTTAACTGCGAAGTATGAAACTAATACCGAAGTTAGTTCTAAACTGCACCAATACTTAGCAGCTCTGCCGCATAAAAGTAACGCCCTAACTGCACCATTAACTTCGAATAATGAATCTAACTTTCTAACTTTCGCTATAGCCGAAGCTATGGCGGCGTAAGGGCGAAAATAAAGATTCACAACTCTATTTAATTCACTGTGGCATTACTTCGACCTCGACGCATGAACTAGGCCCAAGTGAGAAAACGATTGGTGCATTTAAAATAACATCTGATCATTTGTCCATTTCTTCATTGGCATTGTTTTAGTCAATTACTGAAGCTTCATACTCTCAAGAGAGTCAAACGAAAAAGCCACAAGTACCGTGAAGGCTCTTTTTAGCCCCCGGGGGGGGGGGCTTATTTCATTTTGAAAGTTTTTTTTAAGAGGGGACAATTAGAGAGGGGGACTTATTAGAGAGTGGGGCTTAATAAATTATTTAGCAATTTTGGTCTTTATTTGTCAAGACGAATGCTACAGACATCAAAATTGAACTATAAAAGAAAGTTTTAACCTTAGATCACATGAGATTCGTAGTAGCTGAGTAGTTGTCAGTTGTTGCAAGACACAAGTTTTGGATATCAAACACATTACCACTTAATAAAATATAATTTCGAATGTTTACTACTGAGTTTCCAAGTGGCCAAAATAAGAGGGGGGCTTAATAGAGAGGAGGGGCTTATTTCAAATTTCCACTTGAAAAGGGGGGTTTAAAATAGAGAGGGGGCTTATTAGAGCTTTTATGGTATGTAAAAAACATTTCCACTCTTCATCGCAATTTTCAATATTCATACAACTCAAATACCTTGACAAGGGCTACATCTACTTTGCGGCATTTTAGAGTTACTGATGGCTCCAAAATTTGGAACAAACCCTGGAAAGGACAAATAAAGTTGGTTTAAAATCACAGAAATAAAATCAGCAAAGCAGTTTGTAATCAGAGGTGCATTAAGTTCTTACGCAAACATGTAGCTATGCTGTCATACCTCTTTTGAATAAATTGCGACATTGATTTCCTCGATTAAGGGCACAGGGTACTTACATAAAAATCCGTCTCAAAGAGGAGCAATTGATTGAAAATTGATGAATAAACTAAGATTCTTACGAAAACTACGTTTTGCAGCAAGTAGCAAAGGGTTTCTCTTGATTCCTCAAGCCAGGAGCTTGCAAATACACTATATCAAGAGTGTCTGTGAGCAACCTGAAGGGCAGCTTACTCAAAAGGGGGCGCCTATTCAAGGATTAAGATGACTAAAACTCGTAAACAGCCAGTGGCGAGATGGGTCAGTTGGTAGAGCATTTGCATGTAAAGCCAAAAGTCTTAAGCCCGATGTACATGACTGCTTAACTTGGCAATTAGCATCTTACTCAAGAACCTAGTTTCAAGCTTCTGGTCTTTTTTCATTATTTTCTAACATACTAACATAATACGTTATTTCAAGGAACACAGTCTGTGATGTGTTTTCGAAGCAAATAATAATGAAGTCAGTAATGAAATACCTGGGTTATCAATCCCTCTAACACATTCTTGTATTTTTCGGTGTCATCAGTGACATGACCAAGCTTATTCCTGCCCTCTTCAAGTAGACCCTAAAATACAAATGTTATACATTAGCGCTATACACTTTTTCAAACTAGAGAGATCCACTGAAAAGTTTTTGACAAAAGCAAAATTCGATATTTTCCAATATTGCATTTCGTCAATTAAGACAGCAAAAGAGAGCGGAAACATCTTCAGTTATAATCGAAAGGTTTTTTCTCTGGACACTCCTCAGAAACATTTTATCAACGTCAGAAACAGATCGACAAACAAATAGACTGACAACAAATCTCTTACCCTAATGTGGTCATCTTGGCATTTCAAAATCTTTAATCTTGACTGATTCAAAAAATTAGATCTTTGGCTGAAACAAAAAAGGCATTTTTGAGAATCTTTGGAGAACTGTAATCGCATAAATTGCCTATAAATTCAAGTTGTGGAAAACTGATAGGTACTGAGGATTGACCTTGAAAATTCTTCGAGTTTTAGATCCACGTTCCCAAAAAGGTTACCATAGGCTTTCCGTTTACCGAGGTAAGCATGGATCTGTTCCATCCTTCGGAATGGGAGCGTATCTTTTTGGGTACTCTAAAAATGCGGTTCCATTTGGATTCGTTTCCTATAAGTTCCAGCGTAAACACAATTAAATTGTACCCATATCGTACCCGTAGGGCAAGGATCTTATGGATCCGTATCACTTTTCTGTCCTTTAAACGGGGTCCTAATATCTTTTGGTTCAAAGAAGATTGGTTTTATGCCATGTGGTGTTTTAATAATAAAAATGTGATGGTTAACAAAATTATTATTAGATTGGAAGTTATCTTGGTTTGGCCATCTGCTGATAAGAAGTTTAGGCCTGACTTAGTCGCGCGTGACATGTCCCTAAGACGTCTCCCAGTTTATCCACCTGGAAACTTTGTAGTGCGCGAGAAAATTTGTATCGACAGACACGCAACTGTTTCTGGAAGACAACAGAAACATTTCTTGTCTCCACTCTGGGAACATGTTGCTTGTTTCTGTCACTCGCATGTTTAGCCACCCTGGGAGACACGCCGAATACTATGTCGCGTGCGATATGTTTCCTAATTTAGTCACAACTTTAGAGGGATGCAAAGAAACAGTTTCATTGACACATAAAAATGTAAGAACGAAAATTAAAGGGGAAGGAAAAGAAATATAACAATAACACTAAATATGTAAAATCATATACATACATTTTCATTTGAAGCTCAATTTGTTTCTCCTTTCTCTCATAAAAAGACATGATCTTCAGGCGTTCTTGCTGCACCAGTCTTCCTTTCTCAATATTGAATTCTTCTTCTGCCTAATGAAAGAGAAGTTAATTAAGCACGATCAAACTACGACTATCTCAACTGCTAATTGCATATGAAAATCTTGCATTCAGGCCCATATGATGATGATCCATGATCATGACAATGGTGGTGGTGCTCGATGGTAGTAGCGATGGTGGTAATGATGATGATGACGATGATGATGGTGATGATGATGGTGATGATGATGATGATAATGATGATGATGATCCATGATCATGACAATGGTGGTGGTACTCGATGGTAGAGTGGTGGTGATAATGTTGATGATGATGACGATGATGATGATGATGATGATGATGATGATGATGATGATGATGATGATGATGATGATGGTGGTGGTGGTAATGCTGTGATGATGATGATGATAATTATGTGGTGGTGGTTCTAGACGTTGTTTGGTGATCCCGTTCCCCTATTATTATCTGGGGATGGTTGCTGTGTTGGTGGTGGACGATGACGACGATGAAGATGATGATGATGATTATAATGATGTGATGATGATGTGGTGAGGGTGATGGTTGTCGTGGTTGTGCTGATCCTATTCCTCAAGCTCACCATACTATGGATAATGATGACGATAATGATGATGATGATGATAATGATGATGATTATTGCGACAATGATAAGGATTATGACGGTGATAATGATTGTGATGATGATGACGAAGATGATAATGATGATACGGGTGATGATCTTGATGATGCTCATGTTGATAATGATGATTATGATGATGATTATCATGATGATCATGATGATGATCGTGATTATTACGATGATTATTATCATTATCAAGATGATGATATTGACTACACGTAACGCAAATATTTTCTACAGTTTAATAAGTTAATACGAAAAATCAGCCAATCATTTGTTCAGTCATTTCATACAAAACAAATTGGGAATTTATGCTACAGCTATCTGGGGTACAAGCTTGTTAATGTTGCAATAATCCACTCCAAGGTTAACCCCGCAATTTTTCAGTTTCAGATTTTTTCTAGTATTTTTGAGAAATGTTCAGTGTTTTTTTGAAGACTGAAAAGAACTGGTGGACTGGGTACCCAGTGTCTTCATCATTTCGCGCCATTTCATTAAAGTTGTACATTTCAAGTGCCAATCACGTATGCACCAAGGCCTCTTGGGAGTTTAATTTATAAAACCACAAGGCACGTGGAAACGTTCTCTCACTCCACAAAGCACGAGGTCCACTCCGGTGGTCTCACGCAGTTCTCATTTCTCTACAAGCCAAAAAGAGAAGAGCGCCAAAAAGACAGAAAAGCCAACAAATTCTTTTATAAAAATAAAAGTACAAGTGTACTTGGTCAAAGCTTGCAAGCAACATGAACCAAACAAGAACTTCGAAGTTTAAAGTGGTCCAAAGAGCTCTTTTGGTCCAAAGTGAACTTGGCGCGCAAACTGCAGAACCACAGAAAAAGACTCAAAATTAACTCGTAAGTCTCCTTACATTTTCAAAAATATTGTTTTTCTCATTTCTTATCTTATTTTGTGTGTGTAATTTATTGAATTTGTCGTATTTAATGCTGTTTTAAAACGTCTACGGCGTAAACTTTACGCCAACTTTTCATCAAGAAAGCGTGGCGTGGCGTGGTGACACAAAATCAAACAACGCTTTTCTTCGAGGGTGTTTTGTCGTTAAACTGATAAAACTTTCAAAAGAAGCAGTTTTTGTAGTTATTAATTGTAGCTCTTCTTGCGTTTACATTTTACTGCTCGAAACCCTCTCCGGCAAAAAGCCTGCAAAATTTAGGCGCCATAACTCTGTTTGGTTAGTTTACTTGCTCTTACTAGCCTAAACTTCTTCGAGAAACTCAAAACTAAACTACCTGAATGTTTAGCTTTTAAAAGATTTGATAAATTCATGTTTTTTATTCTATTTCGTTTACATTCTGACAAAAACCGCAAGAAATCCCTACGCCAAAAAGTCTGCGAAATTTAGGCGCCAAAACTTAGTTTTGGTCAGTTTACTTGCTTTAAATAGCCAAAGCTTCTTTGAGAAACTCAAAACTAAGCTATTAAAGTGTTGGACTTCTAAAAGCTATAATGATTTCTTGTTTTTTTTCCAAATTTCTCTTACTTTTCTGCCCAAAACCCCAAGAAATCCCTCCTTCACGAAGCCTACGAAATTTGGGCGCCAAAACTCAGTTTTGGTCAGTTTACTTGCTTTTGTTAGCCAAAACTTCTTGAAGAAGTTCAAAATCAAGCTATCCAAATGTTTTACTTCTAAAAGTTTCGATGAAATCATTTTTCTTTCAATTTCCTTTATTTTTTTGCCAAAAACCCCAAGAAATCTCTCCGTCAAAAAAATTTAGGTGCCAAAACTCAGTTTTGGTCAGTTTACTTGCTTTTAATAGCCAAAACTTCTTGAAGAAGTTCAAAACTAAGCCATCCAAATGTTTAACTTCTAAAAGTTTTGATTAATTCATGTTTTCTTTCAATTTCCTTTATTTTTTGCCAAAAACCCCAAGAAATCTCTCCGCCAAGAAGCCTGCAAAATTTGGGCGCCAAACTCAGTTTTGGTCAGTTTACTTGCTTTTAATAGCCAAAACTTCTTGAAGAAGTTCAAAACTAAGCCATCCAAATGTTTAACTTCTAAAAGTTTTGATTAATTCATGTTTTCTTTCAATTTCCTTTATTTTTTGCCAAAAACCCCAAGAAATCTCTCCGCCAAGAAGCCTGCAAAATTTGGGCGCCAAACTCAGTTTTGGTCAGTTTACTTGCTTTTAATAGCCAAAACTTCTTTGAGAAACTCAAAACTAAGCTATCAAAATCAAAACTTCCAAGAGCTTTAACGATTTCTTGTTTTTTTTCCAATTTCTGTTACGTTTTTGCTAAAAGCCTAAAGAAATCCCTCTGTCAAAATGCCTGCGAAATTTGGGCACCAAAAGTCAGTTCTGGTCAGTTTACTTGCGTTTACCTAGCCATAACTTCTTGGAGAAACCCAAAATTAAGCCATTCAAATGTTTAAATTCTAAAAGTTTAGCTAAATTCAAGTTTCTTTCAATCTATTAAATTTTTGCCAAAAACCCCAAGAAAGTTCTCAAAGCCCAGAAGGTGCAAACAGTCGGATTTTTCAATCGCTTTTCCCCTGTATAAGTTCGAAGCACAAATGTCCTAATAAATAAGTGTATAATTTCATATTTCTCAACAATCAAGAAGGTCAAAAGGATTAAAGAAATATAAAACTTTCGGAAAACAAAATCTAAATTAAAATGAAATCGATTAAAGGCACTTCACTTGAAAGTTTTGATGACTGATCATGTGATTTCAACAAGAGATCTGATTGGATAGCTTGTTTCATGTTTTTATGAAATGTATCTTTTAGATTTCGAACCCACCACAGACAGCCTAATTGGCGTTAAGATTTGAGTTTCTTGCAGAATAATAATTAGAATGGACCCACCTTTCGCCTTTTGAAATGAATTATCCAAAATGAGCATTCAAAACACGACTGAATGAGTAAACCAGATAATTTAGCCTTATTCCCCGAAATTAACTTGGTTTTCTAGACGGTTAAAGATACGGAGCAAAACATCTAGGGGGTTTTATTATTCAAATGTCCTGAATATTTTAGCATGTAATTACGAGTTTTCAATCTAGTAGCTAATAACTTACAAGCTGGCGAAAAATCGCTTCTAAAATAAGAAACAGGCAGGCTGAAATCGAAGCCAAATGTACTTATGAAAATAAAATGTGTTTTGAAGCATAGGCATTCTAGAAGAAAGACTTCTCTAAGGATTAAAAGCAAATTCCTTTCCTTGTAGTTCTGCCGTGCGTGGAGTGAGGGCCCAAAGATGCACATGAAGGCGACGGGGCAGCTTGGATTCACAGATGTAATGTGAGTTAATAACGATATTTTGTTTTCTACTATAATTTTGGACGAGTGTCACTAATTTTTGGAGTTAATTAATTTCAATAAGGGTTGTTTCTAAATGTGATTGTTTCTATTTTCAGGGAGTTCTAGAGGAGATAATGACCCCAGAGCCTGAAGAATATGGGGCTGTGAGGCGATTGAAAAATCAGGTAACCCCTTTTGAATTATTAGAGTAGGGCTTTCTGATATACCTGATGATCATGATCAAGATTATGGTGATGATGGTGATAATGATGATGATTACGTTGATAAAGATTATCATGATGAACATAATGATAATGATGATGATGATGATGATGACGATGATGCTGCTGACAACGATGATGATAACTTTGATAATGATGATAATGATTATCATTGTAATTATGGTGATCATGATGACCATGGTAATTATGGCAATTATGATCATGATGATCAAAATGATCATGATTACCAAAGTGATCATGGTAATTATTGTGATCATGAGGATGATGATCATGATCATGATAGTAATGATGGTGGTGATGATGATGATGATGATGATGATGATGATGATGATGATGATGATGATGATAATGATGAGGATGATGGTGATGATAATGATGTTGATGATTGATATGATTTTAAACATTTTTTAATTATGGTTTTTTGTCTCTCTTCATCCAGCCAAGATGCCTCATCAGTGAGAATAACCCTATCTGATTTTGACGAATTTGGTGAAGTGACTCTGCATGCATAAAGTAAGTAGTAGTTAGCATATCTATTTACAATGAAATATTTGCTTTTATCAAACATTAAAACAAAAGCCATTGTTCTCTTGGGTGCCTAATTGCTTGGGGGGTTGGAATAGGAAGGGGTGGGCTGGGATGGCAGTCTTGATCTAATTGGCAGGGGAGTAGCAATAAATGGAGGGTCGGACTTTGTTTAACAAACATTGTCAAAAAGCTGAAATCATTACAACAGACCTGTATAGGCTAAGGCAATCCACAGCTCTAACCAACAGAGTTTCTCACAAAGAAAGTCTCATTGAAGTAATATTGACATCAAAATTAATGTACATCTTAAGAAGTGGGGGGTCCTAATAAGAGTGGAGGTTGGAAATCTCCAAAAATTAATAAGTGGGGGGACCACAATTAGGCACCTAAGAATATAATTTGCACTTTTTTCAAAATTATGAATTTATCATTTAATCTCGAATATCTTCTTGTAGACCTTTGGAGATCAAATAGATCTTTTCCTGTCTATACATCATGTCTATAAGTCATCTAAAGGTGCGTTTTTTATAAATTTGTATATTGATTAGTTAATTAATATGTTTACTAATTAATTCATTTATTATTTAACGTTTTGGCTTTTTTCGATTGAAACTTTCATGATTTTTATTGAAATCCTTTCATATACCAAAGGTGTGCACACCCCCCATCCTCCCTACACACACTCATACATATGCACATTCGATATGCATAGACACGTATACATTCAAATTACCTACATATGCAATGCACATTAATGCGCACATTTCATACACTGTATTGTGTAGGGTAATTAATGTAGGTTATGTAGTGTTATTGATAATTATCTCCGAACAGTATTCTAAAAATTCCCACTTTCCAGTTCTTAAATTCCATGTCCCACAAATATGCTCTTTCCCCCTCCCCCTCCAAATGCACTTAGCTTGTCCCATTCCGATTAGTCTTTTCTTTTTCACGCGCGTCTTTTTGCAGCTTGCAGAATCTGACGTCTTATGTATTAGAGTTGTATTCAAAACCCCATATACCAATCACTGACTACCTTTCTTCGAAATGTATTCTACGCTATAACCTGAAATGTATTTGATTAAAACACGCGCGGCTTTTTGCGACATGCGGGCGTTTGACATCTTATGTATAAACCCAAAATTGTATTTAAAAACACCATACACCAATCACTGACTCCCTTTCTTCAAAGCGTATTCTACCTTACACCTGAAATGTATTTGATTAAAAGACGCGCGGCTTTTTGCAACACGCGGAAGTTTACTTGTTATGTATAAACCCCAGAATTGTATTTAAAAACACCATACACCAATCACTGACTCCCTTTCTTCAAAACGTATTCTACCTTACACCTGAAATGTATTTGATTAAAAGACGCGCGGCTTTTTGCAACACGCGGAAGTTTACTTGTTATGTATAAACCCCAGAATTGTATTTAAAAACACCATACACCAATCACTGACTCACTTTCTTCAAAGCGTATTCTACCTTACACCTGAAATGTATTTGATTAAAAGACGCGCGGCTTTTTGCAACACGCGGAAGTTTACTTGTTATGTATAAACCCCAGAATTGTATTTAAAAACACCATACACCAATCACTGACTCACTTTCCGCGAAACGTATTCTACGCTACATCCTGAAATGTATTTGATTAAAAGACGCGCGGCTTTTTGCAACACGCGGAAGTTTACTTGTTATGTATAAACCCCAGAATTGTATTTAAAAAGAACCATACACCAATCACTGACCACCTTTCTTCGAAACGTATTCTACGCTACACCCTGAAATGTATTTAAATAAAACACGCGCGGCTTTTTAAGACACGCGGAATTTGACTTCTTATGTATAAAACCCAGAATTGTATTTATAAACATCACATACCAATCACTGACTACCTTTCTTCGAAACGTATTCTACGCTACACCCTGAAATGTATTTGATTAAAACACGCGCGGCTTGCTACGAGACGCAGAATTGCCTTCTTATGTATAAACCCTAGCATTGTATTTAAAAACATCATACAGCTATCACTGACTCCTTTTCTTCGAAATTTATTCTAAGCTGCATCCTGAAATGTATTTGAGTAAAAGACGCGCGGCTTTTGCGACACGCAGAATTCGACTTCTTATGTATAAATCCCAGAATTGTATTGATAAACATACATCAATCACTGACGCCTTTTCTTCGAAATTTATTCTACGCTGCATCGTAATATGTATTTGAATAAAACATGCGCGGCTTTTCGCGGCATGCTGGAGTTTAACGTCTTATGTATTAATCAAGGGTTGTAAGAATTGTATTAGACGTTGTAACAGCACTTTGCAGCGACAGCAACGAAGGAAAAGAACACTAGATGGCCCATCTTGGGGGGTAGATGTTGTACAAGCAATGCACAAAGAAGTTGGTGGTTTGGCACAACAATGAAGAAAAAGAACACTAGATGGCCCATCTTGGAGGGTAGATGTTGTACAAGAAGTGCACAAAGAAGTTGGTGGTTTGGCACAACAATGAAGCAAAAGAACACTAGATGGCCCATCTTGGAGGGTAGATGTTGTACAAGCAATGCAAGAAGAAGTGGGTGTTGTTTTGTGGCACTTCAAGAAGATTAATGAAGTACAAGAAAACTATAGATGGCCCATCTTGGAGGGTAGATGTTTTACAACCAAGAGCAAGAAGACAACGGACATTTTAATCTTTTCAGACGTTTTTAAACTTTTTTGAAGTTTTTATCAGAACGGTGTGATGCGACATAAACTTTGCGCAAAGCGTGAAGCGTGCGTGCTGCAGTGCTCATAAAGGGTTTTCCCGTGAGGTTAGGTGTTAAAAACACAACAGTTTTCAACGAGGAAAGGTCTCATTTTGTGCGCGAATTGGCGACGCTAGCGGAATTTTTTTTGCCAAGATTCGTTTTGTACATCTGGACTCGAAGAAAGTCGTCTTGAGGTACTTTGTTGCTGTCTGTGCTGAAACATGCAGGTGATACCCTGGCAATATACATTTATTGCTTTGAGCAATCTTTTTCTCTATGCTGCTTCTGTAACTATGTAGCTAGTATAGGTGCTTAGGCATTTACAAACTAGTTTATGAACAGGCAAAGCGTAAACCCCTTTTAAGATTCATATATTCAAATAGAAAGTTTGCAGCATTGTTTTAATCTCCGTGTAAATTATATTGCAGGATCAAAGATGCTATGGATCTCTTCCATTTGCAAGCAAATTTCTACTTCTTGACTCTGTTCCTTGTCTAAATTTCTCTTATGATCTGCTTTCTTTTCTCTTATCTCAGTGCAAATCTTGCAAAGTAAGCAACCACTCTGCCTAGGGCTGCAGCTCAACTGTAGACAGGGCGTAGCGACCCTGGGCGTCCCGAGCTCATCTACGACCACCGTCAGAGACTTGTATTTAGGCTTCCTTTATGCAAAGTGCAACAGCCGTGTGCTGAAAATACTATTGTAAATGCTCCACATGCTGCAGATCCCTGCATTTCAGAATACGTTGGCAATAAGAGCCCAATACGCTCGTTATCACTGGTCTCATTTCCCTCTCACATAACCACGCAGTTCAGTTTCCTATGCTCAATGCAAATGTTTAGAAAGAACCTCTTAAAATAGAAAGATGCCTCGCCAATGTTGGCTTACTATGTATGCATTGCCTTTCAGGCAACCATGCAGTATGCCCTGTTATTATGCTTGCTTGTGCTCCAATGATCTTTATTACCCAAAATTTATCATTTCTTTATTCATTCTACTTTTGTTATATTTCTCATTTTTGATTATTTTCTTTATTTTTATTTTAAATTGTAATTCATTTGTCTGGAGACAAGCATTCTGTTCCTATGTAAGTCTCGAATGCTTTCATTTATGCCTCATGGCATTGTAGCAACTACATCATATACCTATACCAGCTACAAATATTGTGTGAATTGCTGCTTATACGGAATACATTGCAAAAGACGGCACTAATCATTTCTCTTTCTACTGACTATCTTGCAATTATCTATCTGATACGAATATATGAAAAATTTGTGCAACGCATTACAGTTGTGGCATGGGCAATTTACTCCCTGTACTGAACTCTCGGTTCCGATGTTCAAGTCACATTCCCTCGCCAATATTGTTACCTTTGATTGATTAGCTTCGCTGCACCATTTTCTATTTATATTTGAAATAGTTTTGATCAAAATCCTGTGGCATGCAATTAATAGCCAATGTTGGCTAAATTTTTTTTATATCATGGCAGCCATGTGGCAAGTATGCCATACTCTGTTATCAAATGCATATTTTGCATCAACTTTCTTTCTAGCGATCAATGATCTAAAGGTCCGAAGTTCTAAGGATTTGAGGATTGGAGATCCAAAAGTCCGAGGGCAACTTTTCAAGGTACCATGAATCCGAAGATTGACAGTTCCTCCGTCTGGAGGGTCAAAGGTCTGAGGGTCCGAAGTTCTGAGGATCTTTAGGTCTAAGGATCGAAAATAATTTGGCTTTAGTCTTTGCCCACGTTTTCTTTTGGCTGCAGAGATGTCACTTTCGTGGCCGTTGGTATACTTCCTTTCTTCTGTTTATTCTGATCCTGATGCATGTCCTGCATAAACCTTCTTGTCCAAGTAGTATCTTGCAAATATTGGCATATACAGATATGTGTATATATAGACTAGTTAAGTGCCTGTAGGTAAGATTGTTTGCTAAAAAAGTCACTTCATTGCTTTCATTGTATATCTTCTATTCTACTGATGCTATATCTTGTATGAACCATCTTGTCAAATTGCATTTAGCAATTTGCGTATTTACATTATTTTTTGGTGCCAATGATGGCAATTTTTCTCAATACGCAATTTTCATGGTGGTCATTTTCCATCACCTTTCTCCTGATAAATATGTTACACAAATCTTCACCTCAAGCAACATCTCGCCAATGTTTGAATGTATAGACAACTAATTTGGTGCATATAATGCAGATTATTTGGTTGATTCACAATTTGCGTGGAATTCATTTGCACAGTCTTCATTGAGCAGTCTTCTGTTCTATTCTTTTCTATTCCTTTGAAGCATAAATTGCATAAAGCTATATTTCTACCAACCATCGCCAAACTGTTCTCTGTTTTCTTACTGAAATTCCTTGTGCTACTAAATCCTTAAAACTTTCCTTTCTTCTTTCACTGACTTCTCTTCGGCAAGGTAGGTACCTTTTTTAACCTTTCGTTGATTAGGAAAATTTTAAGAATAGGCATATCTGTACAGTAAATGGCTGACCGCTGAAGAATATATGATTCACCCTGGGTGCCAAGGGTCCTTCTACTATATGTGATGAGAAGCTGCCAAATTGGGATGTGGTCCTTGTGATGCAATATGTACCACTTTTTGACATGTATTTGCAATAACAATCATTGTTTTATTCACAGCAGTTCCATTATCCCTGTGGTGCTAAGGGTGCTTCCGCTTCATACAATGAGAATATGCCATATTAGGATGTGGGCCTTGTGATGCAATATGTGCCAATTAATGAAGTCTACAATGATATGATTCACCCTGGGTGCCAAGGGTCCTTCAACTATATGTGGGGAGAAGATGCCAAATTGGAATGTGGGCCATTTGATGCAATATGTGCCAATTGATGAAGTTGACAATGATATGATTCACCCTGGGTGCCAAGGGTCCTTCTGCTACATGCGATGAGAAGATGCCAAATTGGGATGTGGTCCTTGTGATGCAATATGTGCCAATTAATGAAGTCTACAATGATGTGATTCACCCTGGGTGCCAAGGGTCCTTCTACTATATGTGATGAGAAGCTGCCATATTAGGATGTGAGCCTTGTGATGCAATATGTGCCACTTTTTGACATGTAGTTGCAATAACAATCATTTTTTATTCACAGCAGTTCCATTATCCCTGTGGTGCTAAGGGTCCTTCCACTTCATACAATGAGAAGATGCTATATTAGAATGTGGGCCTTGTGATGCAATATGTGCCAATTAATGAAGTCTACAATGATGTGATTCACCCTGGGTGCCAAGGGTCCTTCTACTATATGTGATGAGAAGCTGTCATATTAGGATGTGAGCCTTGTGATGCCATATGTGCCACTCTTTGACATGTATTTGCAATAACAATCATTTTTTATTCACAGCAGTTCCATTATCCCTGTGGTGCTAAGGGTCCTTCCGCTTCATACAATGAGAAGATGCTATATTAGGATGTGGGCCTTGTGATGCAATATGTGCCAATTAATGAAGTCTACAATGATGTGATTCACCCTGGGTGCCAAGGGTCCTTCTACTATATGTGATGAGAAGCTGCCAAATTGGGATGTGGTCCTTGTGATGCAATATGTACCACTTTTTGACATGTATTTGCAATAACAATCATTGTTTTATTCACAGCAGTTCCATTATCCCTGTGGTGCTAAGGGTCCTTCCGCTTCATAAAATGAGAATATGCCATATTAGGATGTGGGCCTTGTGATGCAATATGTGCCAATTAATGAAGTCTACAATGATATGATTCACCCTGGGTGCCAAGGGTCCTTCAACTATATGTGGGGAGAAGATGCCAAATTGGAATGTGGGCCATTTGATGCAATATGTGCCAATTGATGAAGTTGACAATGATATGATTCACCCTGGGTGCCAAGGGTCCTTCTGCTGCATGCGATGAGAAGATGCCAAATTGGGATGTGGTCCTTGTGATGCAATATGTGCCAATTAATGAAGTCTACAATGATGTGATTCACCCTGGGTGCCAAGGGTCCTTCTACTATATGTGATGAGAAGCTGCCATATTAGGATGTGAGCCTTGTGATGCAATATGTGCCACTTTTTGACATGTAGTTGCAATAACAATCATTTTTTATTCACAGCAGTTCCATTATCCCTGTGGTGCTAAGGGTCCTTCCACTTCATACAATGAGAAGATGCTATATTAGAATGTGGGCCTTGTGATGCAATATGTGCCAATTAATGAAGTCTACAATGATGTGATTCACCCTGGGTGCCAAGGGTCCTTCTACTATATGTGATGAGAAGCTGTCATATTAGGATGTGAGCCTTGTGATGCCATATGTGCCACTCTTTGACATGTATTTGCAATAACAATCATTTTTTATTCACAGCAGTTCCATTATCCCTGTGGTGCTAAGGGTCCTTCCGCTTCATACAATGAGAAGATGCTATATTAGGATGTGGGCCTTGTGATGCAATATGTGCCAATTAATGAAGTCTACAATGATGTGATTCACCCTGGGTGCCAAGGGTCCTTCTACTATATGTGATGAGAAGCTGCCAAATTGGGATGTGGTCCTTGTGATGCAATATGTACCACTTTTTGACATGTATTTGCAATAACAATCATTGTTTTATTCACAGCAGTTCCATTATCCCTGTGGTGCTAAGGGTGCTTCCGCTTCATACAATGAGAATATGCCATATTAGGATGTGGGCCTTGTGATGCAATATGTGCCAATTAATGAAGTCTACAATGATATGATTCACCCTGGGTGCCAAGAGTCCTTCAACTATATGTGGGGAGAAGATGCCAAATTGGAATGTGGGCCATTTGATGCAATATGTGCCAATTGATGAAGTTGACAATGATATGATTCACCCTGGGTGCCAACAGTCCTTCTACTATATATGAGGAGAAGATACCAAAATGGAATGTGGGCCTTGTGATGCAATACGTGCCAACATATGAAGTTTACACTAGGGTGCCATGGGTCTTACCACTAAATATGAGAAGATGCTCTACAGGAACTTAGGCAGGTCAAGCGTGTGCGCAGCTGTTCATCCCAAATCAGTTATGCTTTGCCATGCTCTCTGATTTTGCCTATGAGAGTATGGATTTCCTTTCCTGATTTGGTTGATGGAATTATTTTGACTTTGGTACAGTATAGCGTTATGAAAATAAACACAACAATGAAAAAACAGTGAAACAATAGTTACTATTTGTATAAACCTCAATAAACAAATAAATGATAAAAATAAACATAAACATAAGGATATTAAACTCTAACAATAAACCATGACAATTAGTAATTATCGTTATCACTGTTGTAACGCGAGAATTTTCTGCTCCTGGAGGCCATAAACTTCTTGGCCTTTCCATGGACAAAAAGTTAAGAAATGCAAAATTCCATCAAATGAAAGGAAAAACTTGAGCAAAGGGTGCTCCCTTGACGTGGGGCTTGAGCTTCTGACCAAAAGCACCCGGCAAATATTTTATATAATTTTGATGTTGCTGATAATGATGATGATTATGATGATTATTATTATTATGATGTTGATGATGATGATGATTATGATGATGGATATGATAATGATGATGATGAATATGATGATAATGTTGATGATGATGATGATGATGATGGAGGTGGTGGAGATGATGATAATGATTTTGATGATTGTGATGTTGTTTATGATGATGATGATAATGATGATGGTAATGAAGATAATAATGAGGATGATGATGATGATAATTGATGATGATGATGGAGATGATAATGATGATGATGATGGAGATGATAATGATAATGATGATGATGATGATGATGATGATGATGATGATGATGATAATGATGATATTGGTGATGCTGATGGAGATGATAATGGTGATGATGATGATGACAATGATGAGGATATTGATTAGCATGAATGATGATGATAATGAAGACAATATTGATGACAATGATAGAAAGAGTTATACCAATTGTTGATATGTTTTATATTTTTTTTGAGAAGGTTTTACCTTGGCATCAATCTCTTCAGCTTTTTCTTTTGCTTCTTGATAGATAAAATCCATCATATGCTGGATCTGTATAAAAAAAAAACTTTATTGTTATAAAGAAGCTAAATAGTTAGAAGGTTTGGACATTTATTTTAGAGTCAGGGGTGGCACATAGAGGTAAAGAGATTTTGTGATCTTCTTAAAACTAGGAGCAATAGGAGGAATTATTATTGCTCTTCCTAAAACCTTTAGAAAAATGTTGATAGTTTAGGCACATAGCTGGGAGGATACTTAATACAATTTGGGTATGGATATGTGCTGTCCATATCGGTGGATTTTCAGCCCTGAAATTCTCTACCTATATATGTATATTATTTTAGCCAAATAGTACCCAAATAACAGGGTAGGAAATTGAAGGAAACTAAAAATTAGCAGCTCATATCATGATAATGCAACTAAAATGTGACAAAACTCTACTACCCAAATCAAATCACTTCAATTCTTCCCAACTTTTGACAAACACTTTGTCACCAACCAATTTTGAAAACAATGGGTGTGTCACGTACCCTCCTTCACACCCATCCACAAGATCAGGGGTGGCTTAACAACGTGAACAAGGGCGTCCATCTCATGGCAGCCACAAAAACAATGGGCTAAGGAAGATGTCCAGGCCCTTTTCTCAAGGATCAAAAGCTAGCCCCCAGACCCCAAAGGTTTTCTCACTCTGCTTGCATGTCCACCCCACGATCTTACAGCTCGTGGTGCCACCCCTATATAAGATATGCCCCTGACTGAGTTTAAGAAAAGTTGGTTAAAATATATACTTTTATTGCTTCTAGGCAGGAAGTTCCTCCCTTTGTTTTGCAAAACACAGTGGACAGAAATTGGAGGAGTTCAACTGAAGAAAACCCAAGAAACCTCACTGACACTGACTGGGATTTTTGAATTTTATTATATGTTTTATCTTATTATATTTATAAATATAAGAGTTCTAGATGTATCATGACTTGTGAAGCTTTGCATGTTCTACATTTCTAGACTTATTTTTTGCACTTCATATCGAGTCATGTGAGCGCACCAACACCCGTCTGGAGGAGAAACAGAAAAGGCACCAAACACCGGCAAGGGCTAGGCCAAAAATATTCGCCACAAATGTCCCGCTTTAACTAACTCATTTTTACACTGAAATTGCGAAAAGATGTCTTATACCTGCTTCTTTACTTCTGCATCGTTCAACCCCATCTTTGCAGCCTTTTTCTTGTGATCTTGAGAAAGAAAAGAGCACTTGAAGAAGACCAGCAATGTTCGATTTCACACACAGCTTGTATTGTGACTTCATAGGTCACGCATGCGTAACTAAAATCATGAGATCCCCCTGTGATTTCGCAACAAGGGAGGGGAGATGGGAAGGGCAATGCTTATCAGAAGGTTGTGGGTCATCACGATCGATTACGATAGGGTAAATCTGGGACGATTGATACGCTCGATCCCGACAAAAACAGGAAATTTTTAACATATAGCCCTGGAAAAGCCATAATGCATACCTTGGTCGCGTCACTAGCTGGGCTTTGTTTTGTGCCCCCTCCATAATGGACTTCCAGACAAATTTTGGCATGTTTTCGGCCTCCCAGAATAACCGCCCCCTTTCATCGGCATCCACTCCGATAAGCTATCAATATCAACCAAAAAAGCTGCCTTGAAAAGTTGTCGTGAGCACTGTAGTTCGCTTTATTAAGCCTTTTATTGCTTGTTGTTACTTGTTAGCATCCTATCATTTACATACCTTTCTTTATTTCTTGCATCTCTATCATAATAAATCTGCGAATGAAAAATATTAAGATCCCAATCTCAGCTGACTTCTTGAAAACGAGCCCCGCCTGCAATCATCACAATATATCCATCCTGGATGTTTTGTCGTTGACAGAGTACAGAGTGGAAGAGGAAAATCATCTGACATCATCATCATCATAATCATCTACATAAAATTTCCAAGAAATAAAAATATTGTACATGTCTCAACAAGATGCATGTGACGCCAAAGCGGTAAAAATCGCAAAAAAACTTCAAGTAAAGTATGATAATAAGAGCCTTCGCACCAGCTATCAACCCAAAATCGTCTACTGTAAAGGCCTGGCCAAACTAGGAGAAATGTCATGTGCGACATTGATGTCCCCGCGGTGTCTAAGCCACCTCGGAAACTTTGTAGCACGTGAAAAAATTTGTAGCAAGAGACACCAAATGTTTCTGGGAGACAACAGAAACATTTCTTGTCTCCGCTACATGCAAATGACTTGAGGGACATGCCGTTCGCTTGTCACTCGCATGATTAGCCCGCTGAATACAGTAACGCGTGCGACAAGTCTCCTAGTTTAGCTATAGCTTATTTGTCCAGTAAATAGGTTAGCGTTCTGAATCAACAACCTTTTGAAATTCTCGCACGATAAGTCGCGGTTCCATGCCTATTTCCCTCGCTGCTGTTCGATTTGCTTCGGCTAATTATTCGGACAACCGTTTCAGCTTTGGCTCTGACAAGGATGAGTACATAGGAAAAAAACAAAGTAGTTAAGGGAAGGGTGGTTTGAGGGAGCAAGGAAACAACACTGGTATTTTCGATGAAAAGGGGGCAGCACGCATTTCTGGCATATTGGTAATGCCCTGGCCAAACCATCAAACACATTTGAGAATTGAGACGTCGTTAAAATGTCAAACAGAAAATTTAAATTGTTCGACGAAAAGTTATTTTTTGTTGAGCCAGGATCCAATCTATCGTTTGAAGACATAAGTTTCGGCAAGACAACCAGAAAAATCAAATGGTCAAATACTTGGATATAATGCGATCTTTCGTAAAATATTACAATCAATAAAGACGTACAACCACTTTTTCTTCATCTCAAACATTGGCCAAACGTCGCCAAAGATACTCCCAATCTCCAAACATTTTTCCAAACATGAATGTTTCTCAATGTTGGATGAAATGTAAGCGATGCTCGGCCGGGGCTTTACAGCAACCAGCTTATTAAAAATCCAAACTTTCAATATTACAGAAAAGTTAAAACAGGATCAAATGGTAGCAAATAAAATTGAAAAATAAAAAGTGGCATGAAGGGCGGGAGACGTATAAAACAAAGGCAAAACGTGTTAAGATAGCTGAAAGTCCCAAGCTGAAATCATAGAATTGTCATTTTATGACGAAGAAATTAACCCCTTCTTCCTAAATTCAGTCTTGGCACACGGCTGCCGTGTTTTTATATTACAAGACAAAATACCCTGTTTAGCGAGGGAGGGGTGGCTCTAAAGAACCCTCATCAAATGTCCGAAAAATCACTGTGTCAAGGGTTTGTCCGTGGTTGCAGGTAACAACATTTGGCTAATTTAAAGACTCTGATCTCAATTGATGCAGTTTATTTCAAATTTCAAGCAATCTTCACGAAATCGCTGGCTTTCATAATTATAGGTTCAATTCTTATGGTTTAATTACAAATTTCTCCATCATAATTAGTCAACAATCTGTCCACGATCAGTTCATGAATTCAAAAGTGCGAAAGTTCTTTCATCAGATTTATGATATCAGGGTATATAACTTTATAAGCACTCTCTCCCCATATGAAATCCAAATGATTCAAGTCTTGCAGGTGTTTGCTGTAGATCAAATTCTTAATTTTTGGCTTGAGTGTAGACACATCTGTTGGGTCAGCTAGCCAATCATTCTGAGAGGTGAAAATTGCAGTAGGAACGTCTGAAGCAGTGACATTGTAAACGGGGCAATGGCCTGGGAAAATGAAGAACATTATCAACTGGCGAAGAAACACTTCAATCTCATAGAAAGCGTGCAACGAAAATCCCATTGCTTAGTAAATGCTACAAAATTATTCTATTGTACTGTCAATAGATGCATAAAAAGTGGTAGGGGTAGAGCTACAGAATTGCATATTGGCTTAATATTGGCTAAACAAAAGTAATTTAGTTTTATCTTCTTTACCTGTTTATAGTGCTGCATGTTTCCATCTTTACCATAATCGTAAGCTTGAAATTTGTTCGATCGAACCATCTGAAAAGAAACTTTTAAGATTATTGGCTCTTTCCCGGTTCAACATTGTTTTAGTTAAATGCTTAGGGAGCAAGTTATTTAGTTAATTAGTTACTCACTTAGTTAGTTGCTTACTTACTTATTTAGTTAGTTAGTTAGTTAGTTAGTTAGTTAGTTAGTTAGTTAGTTAGTTAATTAGTTAGCCAGTTAGTTAGTTAGTTAGCCAGTTAGTTAGATAGACAGTTTGTTAGTTGGTTAGTTAGTTTGTTAGTTAGTTAGTTAGTTAGTTGCTTAGTTAGCTAGTTAGTTAGTTCGTTAGTTACTTAGTACGTTAGATACCTAGTTATTTAGTTAGTTAGTTAGTCTGTTTGTAAGTTAGTTGGTAAGTAAGTAAGTTAGTTAGTTAGTTAGTTAGTTAGTTAGTTACTTAGTTAGTCGGTTAGTTAGTTAGTTGCTTAGTTAGCTAGTTAGTTAGTTCGTTAGTTACTTAGTACGTTGGATACCTAGTTATTTAGTTAGTTAGTTAGTCTGTTAGTAAGTTAGTTGGTAAATAAGTTAGTTAGTTAGTTAGTTAGTTAGTTAGTTAGTTAGTTAGTTAGTTAGTTTTGTTAGTTCGTTACTCAGTACAGTTGGGCAGTCATTCAGTTAAATAACAAGTGATTGAATTACTTAGCTTATTAGGCCCTGGCCAAACGATCAAACAATGTTGATCCAGCATTTGAGATTTGCTTGTCAAGCTAAATGCTTGACCGTTTGACCACGTCCATAAACATTGCTCGTCCAACATTTTTTGCTTGGACTATTTGTTCAAAAACACCACGTCACAACAGGGCATCTTTTAACATACTGAGTGGTGGGGTAATTGCCCCACCAGGCCCCATCGGCATGCACATAGATTACAGTAGGCAGAAAAGTGTTCACTGATTATCTGTAAGAATATTTATCAGTTTTCGCTGTACAGTAAAGTAAATAGATATCCATTCAGACTGAGTTCTTTGACTTGCAACAGTTGATGATCGATATCAATGGCGAAAAGCACCATGGTCTTGGAAATCCAAAGTATTGTCTTGGAAATCTGAAAGTGTGTGGTGTACTTTTCTTTTGAAGCGAAGCGATATTTTTAGTTACAAATTGTCCGTGTTCTTTTATAGAAATACGTACAAGTACAACAGATGAATCCGCAGGCTCACCCCACTAGCTACACCCAGCTTTTTTGGGGGTATGATTTTTTTGCTCTGAGCAAAAATACCTAGCTTAACTTGTTCATTCTACAAGTGCTACTGTCTTTCTTTCTCCAAAACATAAAAGTTCTTGTGATGGATAGCGAAACGGTGATGTTAAGGTTCAAGTCATTTCTGATAACATAGTTTTGGAAAACTAATACGAAAAATCACCAACCTAAGGCAATCTGCAGGTGGTATTTTGGAAAATTTTCTGGGGGAGCATGCCCCCTGAGCCCCCTTGATAAACAAACCTCCAGTGCGCTGTGCGACTTTGGCACAAACACCCTATTGGTCTTGAGAAATTTCCTAAAAATATGCCCTGTGTCAGGAAAATAAGTTCACGGGAATCATATTTGTATAGTTAGAAGGCATGGGCCCTTTGAAATTTTTGCCCCAGCAGTCAAAAATCCTTAAAAGATGCCCTGCGTCACAAAGCTTTTTTCTTTTGCTTTCAAGCAATGTTTTTTTGGACGTTGCCAAACGGTCAAACGTTTATTGTAAAGCAAATTTAAATGTTAGACCAACAATGTTTGATCGTTTGGCTAGGGCCTTAGTATTCGAGTTAGCTGAGTTAGTTACAGTACGTTAGTCAGTTAGTAAGCCAGAAAACTGAGTTTGGAAATTATCTCGGATATTTGTATCAAGAATAAAGGACAATTTACCTGTGCGAAATGTATGATATCTTTGGTAGATGTTCCAGCCGGTGTGTGACTGACATAAATAGGCAGTCTCGTCTAGAAAAATAAAAAGCAATGTTCATATAAAACACAGTAGCAAAGTTTTGAAACATTAAATTGATAAGCCCAAAGATTGAATGCCCACATCTTCAACATTCACATCGCTATATCTACAGAGGTAAAGCGATATCCAACAAGAAGAATAATCCACTTGTTGGCAACCAGTCATAATATATGTATGCATGTATGTATAACAACTTTTAGGTATATATGACACGACTATACGACAAGAAGTAAAATACTTGTTATCAGCCTGGTGCACCAAGCAAGATCCTCAAGTTATAAATTGGTATCTTATCAGTCAGCCTGGTATTATAGCAGTACAAAGTACTGTTTTCAAATACAATTGCATATTTTATATTATTTGCAGTCGTCAGTATCTTACTTTCTCCAGTAGGAAATGCAAATTGAATTACAGGAAGTCCAGCTCAACTTAAATACGATTTAAACACAGAAAGAACGATGTTTAGAACAACTTCCTGGGCTCAATAGGACGCTACGTAAAACTTCGCTTTCCATATTCCCAAAGATAAGGTGCAGATGAATCGGTGTGTTTAGCGTCAGTCGCTAGGATTTCAGCAGTACATGAACAAAAGAGCGACCTCGACCATCACTGTGACGCTACCGTGGCTGGGGCTTTTATTATCCACGATTTGCTGCTAGTTATTCAGACCACTAGTGCACACACAGAAATATTGTTCCCCATATGCAGTAGAAAAAAGAAGATCTAATATTTACAGTGACTATAAAAAGTCGAGGCTTACGCTGTTAAGATTCTTTGTATCGAAGCCACAGAGTAGAAAGATAACATCAGAACATATACTATTAGTTAGTTTGTAATCACAAATTGTATCTGCAAGCCATTTCATGAGCCAGTTAGAAGGTGCAAAATCTTTGATTCCTAGTATTTTCAAAAGAAGCTGAAAGGAATATGAACATTGTCCCCTTATTAATTCTGGATTAATCAAACGGTACATAGAGCCTCAGGGGGTAGAGTCACGTGGGCACGCTGTCGTTATGCTACTGCGTTTTATCTATTCGTTATAGCTAGACGTGACAAGGTAGAAGGGGTTAAAGAATTGGAGAAAATAGAGTTACGAAAGGTTTAAACAGAGGTTGCAATTCAGGGTTTTTAAGTGATGGGGCAAAACATTTTCGACACACAGATATACCGACTGAGTGCCAAAGAAAATAATGGGTGTGTCCGATATATAGAGAGATGCAATCAGTTAACTAGCTAGCAAGCATACCTCAACTTCAGGTGTGAAATATGACAAGACTTTGATGGCCCCTTCAATGTGTCCGGTTGTTGTTACAGGTGCCAATGCAAAGAACGCTTTGATTTTCTTTGCCAATTCCTGATTTCTGCCAAATTCAGCAAATGCAATGAGAGTGCCTTGCGAGTGGCCAACATAAAACAGCTGAGTTTGCTTGGATACTTTTAAGGCGTAATTGACGGACGCAGGCAGATCGTATTTGGCCATCTCATCCCAACTGCAAGTTAAGAGACGTATCTTGTTTAACATTTAAAGAACTGAAGAAGAAATGCCATCTCGTTTAGGCATTAGGTATGCCATACAAACACAACACGCATATCATATTCTCATGGCAGTACAAAAGTTCAAATCGCTAAGAATAGCGAAGGTAATGATGCAAAAGCATATATAATAAAAGCTTCTTTTTTCGTCTGACACTCTTCAAACATAAAACATCAGGAATAGGCCGAAGTAATTAGTTGCTGTAGAATGTTGACCCGAGTATTTGGACTGAAATATTTACACTATTAGATGGTAAGTCTGCCCATCATAGTTGTCGCCTATTGTACTTTTGAATTAGATGTCAGAAGAGTAAGAGTGAGCTAGGAAGCGTCGCAGGTAATTATCTGTTATGTATATATCCTTTTATATACTATTATAGTCATACATACGTTAAATGATAATCAACAGAATCTAATGGGTTACTCCTTGCGTTCTGTTGATCCAGCTAACTGCGCAGGCTTAAAACGTCAAAGAGAACAATCAAGCAATAGGACCTCTCCAAACTGTCGGAGGCCAAGTTTCCGTGAGTTTTGTCCCTCATTGAATTTTCAATACACTGCAAATCAGAGGCAACGAGCCTTAATGAAAACACTTCAGTATAGTTTGAATGCTTTATCGATTACCTGAAAGCCCAGAATTTATCATCGTCTGTAGTAAGATTAACATGCTTATTAGAATACGTATTGCCTCTGCTGTTGCCCAACCAAACGTCATATCCCAGATCAGCTAAAATGAAACCGAGGCTCTCTTCAGGTAGGTTCATAACGAAATCCGCACTGGATGAAACAAGGCCATGTTGCATAAACACCACCCCACCATTTGCTGGAACTCCCTTGATTCCCTTTGGTATACGTTGCAAGCTGAGGATATATCCATCATCGGTTGTAACTTTATGCTCTTCAGCAGGGTAACCAAAGAACTTGATCATCTCAATCTGCAAAATAAAGCACTTCATAACAGAAAAAGTTATTTTCAAATAAGAGGGGATACATGTGAGAGATTTTGGTTGTTTTTGTCCCTCGTCTGTTTTTCCAGAGTTTCATGCTTCGAAAACGTGTCGATTTCAGCAACTCTGAGAAAAGAGGAAGATCTAGGAGGCTTCTAAAACTTTTGTTCTTGAAGTTGAGAGGTCTCGCTGACTTCGCAAATCCTTTAATATGATGATCCCGTGGCGATCCTACCGTGTTCAACATTTTTTTTTCTTGAAACTTCCATAGTCTAACAAGACTGCGAGAATTCAAGGATATGACCTCAAAATGAAAGAGATTATAGCACAGGTTAATGATGAAGAACATGGTAACGGGTGTTGCTGAAACCGATACACTGTAGCCCCTGATATTAGAAAGGAAGAAGTTACCCAGAGGGGAGAGAAGACAACCGACGTTTTTGGGTACCAGAGCGTCAAAAGGGCGACAAGGAGGGGAAGATAAAAAACGTGGAAACGAGAGGGAGAATGTAAAGGGGACAAGAACGAGATTGAGTGAAATATCCAGAGCCTTCTCTTTTTCCTCTCTCTTTCCATATTTTCTTGTTTTCCGCTCCATGTGACACTTTGAGGCTATGATACCTAGTGTCCAAAAACTTTTTTCATTTCAGCATTTCTCAGAAAAACGGCAGATCTCGGAAGCTTTCTAAAACTTCTGCTCTTGAAGTTAGGAGGTCTCGCAGACTTCGCAAAAGAACTCGTTTTTAACTGATGATCCCGTGGCGATCCTCCCGTTATCAACTTTATGTTTTTTCGTAAAGTTTCCATAGTTTAACAAGATCGCAAAAATTCAAGGATACGCCCTTAAAATGTCAAAGGTTATAGCTTAGGTTAATGACTCATAACCTCAAACCTGGTAATGGGTGTGATAAACATAAACACTGTAGCCCCTGGTATTGGGCTGTCATTAAAGTGAAAGAAGGGACTCGGAGGGGCGAGAAGAGAATCGAACTTTTCCATCCACGTAACGCTCTTTTACTATGAAACGGAAAACTGATAGGAGCTTAGAAATCTCTTGTGAATTTCTGAAATGAGTGAAGATGAAATGGTATGTTTCACGCCAGGCGCCAGAATCGTAGAAGCAGACGAATGAACGAGGAATCGACCCTATGTCTGTGACGCTACCTTGGCTTGGTCTCGAACCCCGACCACACTACGCTGTTGACAGCACACAATAGCTGGAACAGACAACAACGCCATCACATCACTTTTTAGTTACTGTACTGGTGCAAATCCAAATATCTTACCAAGCGTTTGAAACAAGTGTTCAGATCCAGTACATTTTGCTGAGAACTTTCTACTTAGATTTACGTTTGTGACACAAGGTCGTTGTAAATTTTGTACTTTGACCTTGTTGTGATGTAACGCTTTTCATCACCTTCTGGGAAATTCAGTGCGACTCGAGGAAAGAGCTTTGAACGAATCTCGAAGCACTCTTTTCGAAAAATTAACGACTATTGCTAATTCATTCATTCTAAATGTTCAAAGAAATTTTCCAAAACATATGAAGATCGCATTAAACAAACTAATTAGGTCCTAAAAATACAATAAATGAGAGAAAATACCGAAAAAACGTATTGTAAGATTGCATCCCATATAGTGGCCTTAGCAAGAGGAATTTGGCACTTTTCCCAAAGACAACCCTTTGGAAAAGTAGCGAAAATTAAATTTTAAAATGTTTATTCTTAACTTCATCGGTGCTTGTTTTTCTCTGTAGAAGCGTTGTTTATTTATTTTGGCTTCTGAAATTGATAAACTCCCTCGCGTGACTGTTGCAAAGTAAATAAAAACAAATAGCGACCTCTTATCAGAAATGCGGAGAAATGTTATCAGAGGTCTTCGACTTTTGCACAAGAAAAAACCGAAAAAGTAAAATGTTTCACAAGAAAGTAAATAAACTTTTCAGGAAGAAACAAGATACAATTCAAGTTTGAAATATCTCGGCTTACCGTGGGTTTTCCTTCTTCGGGAAGCTGTCGAAGAGCGAGTCGTCTTCCAGAAACAACCATTCCACAGGACAAGACAACAAGTGACATGAATAAGGCAGACAGTTTGGTGAGGATCATCTTGCTTGAGTTATTAGAAATTGATTCGACTTCAGCTTGTCCAACTTCTTCTTCTTCACTTGCTTTCGTTTTGTTTTCGTCCTACTTCCGTTTTGTTTGCTCCTTGCTTCCTTCCTCTCCTCTGTTGTTGCACAAGGGGACTGCCTGCCTGCCTGCAAAGCAACTGACTTCTTTTCATCAACCGAGGTGAATTGAATTGCAGGAGTCATGTGAATCACGAATGACACTTCTTTGTTTCGGCCAATCCATTTATTTTGCAAGTACTGCGCATCCTTAGAGATCAAAGGAAAATAATATAACCAAGAGTTTTTGTTGAAGAATTGACAGTAGAAGAAGCACTGTTCACAGAAGCAGGCAAGAGTTTAGGCACCAGCAACAGACGGGAAAGAATTTTTCACTTTCAGCTTTTCGGAAAGATTTTCTTGGTCAGACGTCTTGTAAATGTCCAATAGAGCAAAGTGTAAATACAAGACATCATTTTGTTTTAAAATTCATCGCAAAGAACTTCTTCGCAAAGTTACGGAATTACACAAAACAGCTTCAAAGTTCAAACGAACTTGCTCAAAGCCCCAAGTGCTTGTAGGCGGTGATTAAACGCTTCGCGTAGGCTCCGACGGTTGTTTTCATCAGAAAGAGGCTGCATTTTTGCTGACTCAGCAGTACAAGCTTTCGTTCATTGTTGCGCCTGGCATAAAGACCCTGTCTGGTTGGTGGTGTCATAATGTTAATTATAATGATAATGATTAATAAAATATCACTTTGCTAGAATGGTTTTCGGTATGTATGTACTGTAAGATCGCTCCCAAAGATTTCCTAAATATGGTAATTTGCAGCACAAGCGCTGAAGATAGGGGCTTAAACTTAAGTATGGTGTCATTCATTCATTGGGAACATTCCTGGAGATATGAATCTGCTCCCCTCCCAGAATGCTAACTCAGACGTTCCTCTGTCATAAATTACGTAATTGATCGAAGTGAAAGTGGGGACAGGCTTAAATGCTTAAATGCCCTGCGACAAATCTTGTGATTGCAGGGATGGTTATACGCAATGAGGAAACCATGAAATTGACGTCTATGCAGTCTTTGCCTTTCTACCAATTACTAGTCTACATTCTAGATTAACAGCAAGGTTAACAGCAAAAATAAAAGGAAGAGAGATACCAGTAAAGATAAATCTTGAACCCTGACAAGGTGTGCCCACTGCCCTGCGGTGGAGCGGATATCGTGGAATCTGGAATCTGAAGGGGAGGGGATAGTGATAAAGATACTTGACCGTGACAGAAATTAAAAATTCAAAGCACATCAAACAGTATACATATGCAAAACAATCTTAATAATTCAGGCATTCAAAAGCTTAATTCTTTTTCAAAATTACATTTTGATATATTAAGAAAATACATAAGCAATCTCAAAATAGTCAAAAAGACTAGAAGATCATTGAACTCGATAAAAAATATGATTATAAAGTTACCACCATCATGCAGAAAGTGCATTCAAATATGATTCGCATTTTCAGCAAGATTAAGACCTTATATTGCCTCTGAAGTTCCTACAGGCGGAGACAAATGTGAGAGCCTCTCCAGAATCCCCCCTCATGACAATGAACGAGGAAGCACATAACTCCCGAAAGCAGTGCAATGAAGAGAGTTAAAGATTAGTAAAAGACGAAAGAGGAGTCATACAGAGCTTTTCAAGCAAGAAGAACTGTTCTGTTTATGTACCTAAAGTTTTTATATAAAGTCGTCATTTGTAGTCGTGTTGTATGAAAAAGGTTATAAAGGAAAAGTTGACCAAGAGGCATCTACGGCATCATGTGGTCTCTGGGGATGAAGCCTTTCATTCTCAATTCTTTTAACTGAGTGGTCCCACAAACCAGAGTGGCTGCTGGTCGCTCTCAAGCTGATACCGATATAGACAATTAATACCGACCACGCCCTTCAGAATTTTCGAAATGGACACGTATGACTCTTAAGAAGTTTATTTTAGGGAATAGACCTTTTCAAAGATGCCTGGGTCAGGAGTGGCATTTACATTTATCTGTAAAATGGTAGGCATTTTCAATAAGAGAATCCTCTCCGCGTGCAACAACTGGAATTATGGTCGTTTCAGGAAATGTGCATCCAATTTTCCTTCAAATTCACGTTTGACTCGCATAAAAGTGAAAGAAAGGCTTCAAACCCCACAATATCTGCTCAAGGAGACATTAAATGAAGTATTTTCCGGTCTGTGAGTTGCTTGAATCTTGTTTCCTGAATTTCTGCACATATTTTCAAGATTTATTGTTGCAGTTTTCTTTACTCTCTTTTTCTTCCATTATTCGTGAGTCTGGAGCAAAATTTGCTGAACTATCTCTCACAAAAGGACCGTTATTCCAGTCGTTGTACACGGTGAGAATACCCTTACTGGAAATGTCTACCATTTTCCAGAAAAATGTCGCCCGACCCAGGACTTCCTTGAAAAGGTCCATTGAACCTCTTAATTTCCTTCATAGGTATGCAGTCATCGAAACTAGGTTAATACCCCGGGGTTACTCCATTACTCCAGCAATTGCAGCAACAAGGTACCCAGAGTAGGCTCTTAATTTTCTATGTTCATTTCTGTAATGTTCTACTGTAATCAAATGACAATAAAACAATAAATAATTACCCCCATCTCACAGACGGAATCAAACACAGTTCTTCACTAAAACTCAATCATCTTTCATTAAAGTTTTCTCTTTTCAAATCTTCCTTCATTGTTTTGATAATATTCTGATAAATCAACTGCGTTGCATCCATTCCCCAGATGAAATCAAGATGCATCCATGGCGGAATCTGTTCGTGTTTCTTCAGGATTTGTTGCTGTAAACTTTTAACAAGAATAGCAACGTCTCTTGGATCAGCTAACCAGTCATTCCCAGCAGAATACATCACAGTGTCAACGTTGAATTTTGCCAAGTTGTACTCTGGAGGAGTTGGCTGCGAAAAAGGACCACGAAAGAAAACTCCTTAGGACTTAACTTATGCAAGTATGGAGGGGGTCAAGAAAACAGCAATTATTATTGCTGACATGGCTCTGATACTTGAGCCCCAATACTGGCATTCTACAGCGACCATTCAAGAGCCGATTTAACAACTTGGAGTCGGTTTTTATGAGCGAAAATATCCCAACTTCCAGCATAGAATTTTCCAACAAAATCGCTTGAAAGGTGGGATGAAGTTGCTCATTATGCGCACGCGCTGGATATACATAATTCCAATCAAGACAAGGATAGCGAAAGTATAAGCAATTGTGTTAGACTATGCCTTGATCTAGAAATGGTTCCGAAAATCGATTGCTTTGATGCTGTACCGCACAATTCCTATGTGTATCTCTTTCTAAGCCATTTCCCAAACTATCAGCTAAAAGGTCTGCCGAAAATAGTGCAGCACTAATGTGTTTTAGTTTAGCCACCGTGCCGCATGATAAATGTCGCTCAAAATTGTTTCACTTAACACAGTGCTGTATATTTGACCACGACGTTTAACAGATTCATTGCAAACGCTATGCTTGGAAACGTAAGAAGCGCAACGTAGACATCCTCATAATTCATTCGCTTCTCGATCATTTCGGATTGATTTAGTTTACGAATTTTAATATTTATCTCAATTGGTCGTAGCTCACCTGTCCGTATTTTTCCATATTGCCATCTTTGCCAAAATCATATTTCATAAATTTTTTGGACTTGTAAGCCTACGAAAAATAAAAAAATTTTAGAAAATGACATGAAATGAGATAACTGAGATAACTGAGATCAGATTGAGACTGACTTTGAGTTTTCTATTTAGATCTATAACCGAATGATTTGAAATTACAAGCCTGAGGTTATATATTGATACGCGGGGGTAGCCTCGTGATACACGGGGGTGACCTCCTTACAGGGTTATCAAGCAGGAGACAGGAGAGTTCAATAGTTAAACTCTGCAGTACATTAACCTCGTCCCCAGGCTCAAAATCCATTTTCTCAAATTTCTACCTTCCAGCGAAGAGGACAAGGATCTAGACTTATTACCTGAGTCCCAGTTACCCCACATCAGACTGAGACTACACCAAACCGAGATCGCTCAAACTGTAATTTGAGCGTTCAAGCGATTCATTTCAATAACGATAACTACGACTCAAGTAATACGTCTAACAAGGATCTAGGAAGGAGAGTTAGTTCTAAGAAAGAAAATACGAAGAATTTCATAGATAATTGTCAGAAATGATAGAGGGAAACATGTAGCATCATTTCTTGATTTTTATATCATGTTATTATGGTTGTCAGCCTATTTTTGTATGATATTTATGACATTGTGACATCAATTAATCAACTCTACTGTTATACTGTTTGAGCAACCAATCAAATCCTAAGTTTACCAAGCCCATACCAGGTTGTTTGATTAACCTACAAAGTATGTTCAACACAAGATTCAATACCTGTGCATAGTGAATCATATTTTGTACAGAAGTGCCAGCCGGTGAATGAGTGGTGTACACATCAAGCCGTGTCTAGAAAAGAAATATCTTAGGGTAACTAAAACTAGATCATAACAAACTTAAAATGTCGAATGCTTGAAAGAGATACATGTCAGATATTAATGCGTCAAAATATGTCGCAGTATCATTTTACAGAAATGTCTTGCAGAAAGCAGTGAAATCTCGATACAACCTTTGAAACCAATGTTATTGTTCGTTTGAAAGAGATGTCTGCTCTCTCTTTCAGAGATCGTCAGAAAGAATAAGTCTGCCTTCTATAGGTGTCCGTCACGCCCCGGCAAACGACTAGATTTTTCTCTAGTCTTTTCATTCCTTCACAGTCTGCGTGATTCATATTTTTGGACTGATTTTTCACCAACCCATTATCCCCTACATTTTTCAAAACACGCTGAAAAAGCATATCTTTTTTAATGAAATTTTTGGGCTATTGAGCTTTCTTTAGAGGGTACAGATGCAATTTAGCGGACACCTTCGAAAATGAAACAAAAACTATAGCAAACAACATACGCTATTGATTCGAACGGAGGACTAATACTTCCAAAATCCCAAAACCCCAACCCTAACCCTAACCCTAGTCCCTAACCTAAATCCTAACCGTACTGGATTGTGGTTTTTTTCCCTGTGAAGGATGTCCGCTATACTGCATTCTAGCCCTTAAGAATTGTCAAAACTAAAATTTGCTTTCAAAAAGCTACCTCACATCTACACATAGAAAAGCAATATTGCTGTCTTGATGAAGAATGTACCAGAGTACCAGACTTTTCGAATTGACACAAAGTGGGTACAAGAATAGTTCAAGACAATATAATACTTACTGCATTCATCTGAGGTTTATCAAATCCACAAAGTAAAAATATTATGTCCTCGCAGATTTTTTCTCCAACAGACCATGTACATATATGAGATGCAAGCCATTTTATCAACCAAGACTGGGGCAGAAAATCACGAACTCCGAGAATCTTGAATAGAAGCTTAAATGCAAAAATAGCAGATTTAACCATATATATGTAATAGAGAGGCACAAAAATATACAACATGCAACATTTTGATCACTTTTCGCTTTTTCGCTGAAAATGTTCAACGAATACTTGCAGTCAAAATAAACTTCGCGGTAATAGACTGCGATTGAAAAATTGGAGGAACGTCCGTTTGTCTTCTCGAGCGTTCTCGCGCTGTGCCCGCTAGTTCCCGCAACCTCAGAAGCATCGCCGCGCCAGGGCTGTTCTTTCTTCTTGCTACACCGGGAGAAACATTTGTCCAAAGCCTCAAAATCTTTGACAACATTTATTCTTGTTGTTGCATAACTTAATCCAAGTTATGTACCATCTAGTTAGTGACATGGATGAAAGGGCGAAAGCCCGTTGTTCGGATAATCGGTAATTCGTGTGGATATGAATTTTGAGACTCTAGTTAATCGACGTTGGGCAAATCGGGGTTCGATGTTGCACTGTATTTTGTATTTTCTGTGAAAATGTGGGCACTCATTAGAGAAAAATATATAATGGCACAGACAAAAAATTTAGTAAAGCAAATGCCAACCTTGAGCTCTGGAACTAAATCTGCAAGATATTTCAATGGACTCTTCATGTTTCCAAGAAAACTGACTGGGCCAAGAGCAAAGAACTTTTTAACTGACTGTGCTAAATTGGGGTCAGATGAAAATTCAGCAAAAGCTATCATCGTTCCTTGAGAATGACCAACATAATACATCTGTTCTTGTTTAGTTGCTTTCTTTATATGATTCATAACAGCAGGTAGATCTTCTGAGGCCATTTCATCCCAACTATAAGAAAAAGTGAAGAATATTTGATGCTGGGCCATCACAGACACTATTTTCAAAAGCAAGGCTTTTGACAATTATCAAAGGTTCCAAAGCTTACAGCTAATTTCAAGCAATCCTTAAGCATTCTTTTGAATGCAGATGAGTGAATTTTCATATAAGCGTGTTTTTTAAAGAAGAGGTGCTGTGCATGACTGGTCAAATCATTTGTCTCATGATCACAAAATTGTAGGTTCAAATACCATCAGGACCACTTTTCCGCAAGCCTGACAGTCAATTCATCTGTCTTTCCTCCAAGGCCAGAAAATGAGTACCCAGGGCATTTGTTCTAGAATAGGTCTCTGCTGACTGTATACCTGCCTGAAATTAAGACCTACAGTACTTTAACAAATGGAACTGCTTGCTTGCTTTCAATGATCGCATCTAAGGAAAAGACTACATCAAAATGTCTTTTTGTTGATTTTCTTTGGTCATTTATCACACCTGACAGAACTCTCTGCCAGACATAAAGACATACATACCTAAACTTCCAGAATGCATCTGATTGAACAGGCAATGACACATGGGCTCTTGAATAGGTATTTCCTCTGCTATTCCCAAGCCACACATCAAAACCAGCATCAGCCAAAAGAAATCCAAGACTTTCATTCCTTAGATTAACGACCCAGTCAGCACTTGAACACAACAAGCCATGTTGAAGGAAGGCAACTGGTTTTGAGGCATTGGCTAAACTTTTCTTTTCTCCTCTTCGACCCGGTATTCTATGCACACCAAGAATGTACCCATCTTCAGTTGTCACAAAATGCTCTTCAACTGGATATCCATTGTGAACAATGATCTGGGGCTGTGAAAATTAGAATCTGATTGAATAATTTTATCATATAATTTTATTGTGGCTACCGTGGAATGGGGTAGATTGGGACACGTGGATGCATTTCTTGGACAAAAATTGCATTTTAGGTATGTTATACATTTAGTACTAGCTACTTATTGATAAAAATTGGCAAAATATACAAAAAGCAAACATAATACAACTTTCATCCTAATCTGCCACAGTGTTCAAAATTAATCCTGTTCCGCAATGTATGCAAGGTCACATAGAGTTAAAGATTGCACCAGAACTATTACATTACTCTGATCCCACTAGCAGAGTATGGCTTTTTCAATGAGACCTTGGGTGTGCAAGAGCCCCCTTCTATTGTTCTATCCTATTGTTAGCCTATTGTTCTATTGAAAAATTCAGGTGTGCAAGTGCCCAACTCTGCAATCTGGACTCTGATCATGATGACCAAGCGATAATGATTCACTGATAGGGGGGGAAATTCACTTGCCTGAAAACATGAGCCTAATCATAATGGCGATTATGATAATGATCATACTGATAATGATCATACTGGTGATCATTATGAGACAATTGGGTCGATAACAACAACAATTGAAATTAAATACAATCACAGCAATGATCAAAACAGTGATTATGATGATAACCCTGACAGTGATCACACTCATCATTGATCCTGATCAAAATGATGATCATAATGATGATGGTGATGATGATAATAGTGACGATCGTTATGATGAGGATTCAAGTGACAGGATGGTGATTTAGGTGAATATCGATGTGCTTGTTAGGCTTATACAATAGAAGAGTTTATGCAAAAATATTGGCCAAGTTAATTCTTCTCACCACCGTCATGTGAGCCTCGGGATCAGCACCATCGACTAGGCCCAATATTATTGTTTTGCTGAAAAACGCGATGATCAATGCGGCCTGGATCATTTTTACCAGTTGTAAGATTTGTACGAGGAAAGCTCTGCCTCGAGTCGCTTTTATCGGTCTTGGTCAAACGACGAAAAACTATTTTAAAATCGCATAGCAAAGTCCAACCAAAAACACTGCACCAGCAACACTGCACTTTGGTCAGCAATTTCCACAGAATGTACATGGAACGATTTCCGTACAGTTGGCTGATAATAACATGCACTAAACGTAGATCGAAAACTATCAGGTCAAGAGTTCAAAACCAAGTCGTGGGTTCAAAACCATAATCTACAAGATGTGAACTGCTCTAGTGGACATCTTAAGTTCACTGCAACCTGCTGCTGAATCAAATTCATGTATAAAATGGCCCATGGCCCGAAAGCCCTCTTTGGGTTATTTCCATGGGTCATTCAGCTGTGATTATAGATACAATTAATTGTTTGTGAGAAAAAAAATGAAATTGTTGTATCCAAAATATTAATTGTATCAGATTAAATGCGTTTTTGGAATCAGTATATTGTAAGTAAGCTGAGAATACATAATGAAATTGAAATTGAAATTGAAAATTGAAATTGCTCTCTAATCAAGAGTGATGATGCTGATCTGTTTCTGGGATTCCTGGGATTTTCCAACTTGAACATACAGAATAACGCACAAACACAGCAGCCAGACACAGAAGCTACTAAACTGGAAATTCATTACGAATTCACATGGATGACAAATATTGTTAAATAATTCTACAAAATTTAAAAATTTCTTAAAAAATAATTTCACTAAAAAATATGCTCTAATGATGTGCATATAGTTTGCAAAAAAATTAATCAAATTTCCACAAATTTATGTATTCAAAAAATATATAGGCAGATATTTCAAGAGTCATATGCAGATGGTGCAATTTTTAAATGATAAAGAAAATTGATTAATAACAAGCTACATAGCAAAATGAGTGTTCTTAAAAGTTCACTGAAAGGTTGCTTACTTTAAACTGTCCAGCAACTGACTTCCAAGATGCTTCAAAACATCATCATCATCATTCTTTTCCATAATTTCTTTAACAACTGAGTCAACTTTGTAATCTTTAGCTGCTTGTAATCCCTCGGGTGTTTTGACAACTTCTTGTAGAAGTTGTAATGCATGTGTCAGGACACCCTTTTTGTCAAATTTGGTAAGTCCATGGCAGATTGCATCAGTCAGTTTTAATGGGATGAGCTTTGGAACAATGCCTTTGATCTGAAGAACTGATGACAATGTACGGTAGATTGTTAGCTGCTGGTTTGCATCGGTTGCATCAAACATCCACTGAAAAAAATAATAAAGAATTCTATCAATTTTGCTGAATAAAGTTAAAATGCAAAAAAGTTATTATAGATTACTGATAAGTTAATCAATATTCATCTAAGTTAAACCAAAATAGCTTACCATAAACTGTATTTCATTGACTTTATCAGCCTCAAGTATATTGTTCACAAGAAGTGTAACAACAGCATGGTGCTTCTTCATTGCTGCAAGTCCCAGAGGTGTCAATTCTGACTAAAATGTTAAAATTATGGTCATTATTGATCTTTTAACAAACAATCAATCAATCAATCAATCAGTAAATCAATCAATCAACTGGTGATCAAGCTGCAATCAATCAATCAATTAATCAATCAATCAACAAATTAAACAATAAATCAATTAACTGGCAATCAAGCAATCAAATTGCAATGAACCAGCAATATCAGCTGGCAATCAATCAATCAACCGGCAATCAAAAATCAATTCACAATCAACCTACAATCAATCAATCAATCAATCAGCAATCAAACATCCAGTTCTCCCAGGTTTTCCTGCCATAATATAAACCAGAAGATGCTATGGCATTCTAGTTTAACCTAGCTGGCTCCTGGTGTTAGCAGCACAGCAAGGTTGGGGTTCTCTAGCCCAGCTACAGTAGCATCACAGCCAGGGTTGAGGTCTTAATTAGTTTATCACTGAAATCCTAGCAACTGGCACTAAATATAACATTTCACCTTCACCATTTATCATCTGAAATACATTTAAAAGCAAATAATAAAGAAGCAGTAAAAATATAATGAATGTTTTCATCTTACCCCACCTAGTGATTCCAGATTACATCCATATTCAATAAGAAGCTCAACCATTCCAAAGTTGCCAAGTGAAGCTGCATTGTGCACTGGAGAATCACCAGCCTATGGTTAATGAGATACAACATATACAAATGCTATAGCATTTAGTTAGCATACAATGTGTTTTTATAAGCTAACCCTCCACATGTGTCATAGCTCCATTTCCTAATGCCTTGATGCCACTTATCACATAATCTACAAGAATAAGAAATATTTTTCCATGTGTTGGCTATGGGCAAATGCTAGGTCATTGAACACCCTAACTGACCAGGTTGGAAATTTGTTGTGTGCACTGGAGAACTGTGTGCAATTTTGGCTTGGAAAATAAGAAACAATAGTTCCTATTGTTTGAAAAATAATAGCCTTTGGTGTCCAGTGCACAAAGATTCCAAACATAGTCTGTGTGCAGCTTCAGAATTTTCTTTCCTTCGAGTAGAAGAGAAGAATTTGAGGCTACATGCAGGCTACCCTAACTTGCAGGGCTTTTGGATTATGATGGCCCAATATCTTAAAAACCAAGCTTAAACGCGTTTAAAAATCGTCTTGACTTTCACTGGGCCAGGCATCAATACTGCCTGGAGCCATTCAACAAATGAACGATGAAGAACTCTTACGTGCGGACGAATTTAAAAACATTTGTTTTCGTATAGATTGGTCAAGTGGCTTATAGCCAATAACGGCCGTTACCGGTTACAGTTACAGTTACAGAAAACAAAGTCTGCTTTGTTGTTCAACTAAAAGCATTCTTGTGGACCATATGGGCCATAAACTGTATTTGGCTCACTTTATTGGCTTTGTCGACATCTGCACCATGATCCAGAAGCTCTCTTGCTACTTCCACATACCTTGGCTCTGTTACATAGCAGCTTGTTGCTAGATGCAAAGGTGTGTCTCCATCCTGAAAAGCAATGCAGAGTATATGCAACATCTGTCAAATATACTCGAATAAAATCATTTACAACAGAAGAGAACAAACACCAAGGAATCCCTTTTTGTTAATGTAATTCAGGTAGAGGGCACTTGAGTGACAGAGAATGACAGCGATGCTTTTGCTGAAAAGATGGGACAAATCAAATGAGCCTACTGTTCTGCAGTGTTTGTTCTTTTGAACCTTAATTGATCCTGTAAATAGAGCTGGCTTGTCTGTTTTATACCAATCTGCAGAGTATGGTGTGTGCACGCACAAGACAAACAATATATAAATAGAAAAGATCAATGGAAATATGCTTGTGCATGCACGAAACCTTGTCATGAACTGCCATACTCCACAGATTGAGTTTTTAAAGTGGGGCAAGTGATCTTTTGTCAAGAGGATTGACAAAATGCAAGGGGAATTGTTGATGATGGCAAATTTTTCAGTTCTGCAAGGTGAACTGCTTTGTTTTGAAGATTGCTGACTGGCTGCTATGACTGATGGAGGTTTTTAACTTTGCAAATATTTGCAAAGTTAAAAGTAAAGGATAAAGGTCATGGCAAAGGATAGGGTACCCCTAACATATGAAAAAATAAATAATAAAGGGTACCCTTAACATATCAGAAAAAAATAAACACATCTGGGAAACATCTGTTGGATGTCTGAAAACCTAGTATAAAAGTAGTGTAATAATGAAATGAAATGAACCAATCAATAAGGCAGAACCAAGGACTGGCCTAACAAACAAATTTCATAAAATTCTTGACTCACGATGTTTATCTAGTTCGAAATTGGATGTTATTCTTTTTAAAACGACAGGTTAATTAAGATAATTCATGATCATTGAATAACTTTTCCTTACTTCATTTTCTGTTGGCTTTGTCCCATCAGCAAGCAGCTTCTTTACAGTGGCAACATCTCCATCCTTGGAAGCTTTCAATAACTGTGCTTCAGCCATCATTCAGGAAAATGTAACAACAACGCCTAAAACTACCCAGCGGATGTGCATTTTGTTTAGGCAGTAAACAATCAGATAGGGCGTTGTTCTTTATTATCAGACAATATCCTGGTCTCATAAGCAGCCTATAATCAAAAGCACTCCTCGGCCTATCACAGGTCACCTCCCGCAAAGCAATCTTTCTTCCACGACACACAATGAATTTCCTCCACATTGCATGTTCCAAGCGTGGATGAAGAACATCATATTTTATTGAAGACATCTCTTAGATGGTTCTGGACAAACGAAAGCTCTAATAACTCTCTGAAAAGTTGACTTTACCTGAAAAAACTCTGCAGTCTTGAGCAACCAACAAAAACTGAACGGCGCATGCGCCTCATGTTTCTCTTCCGTAAGACCAAGTAAGACCGGTAAGATACGCCCGCCCCCAAATACCTGAGCAAGATTTCTTTCTATCTCCCCTCCCAGCTGGCTCTGAAAAATTCCCTTCTCACAGTTTTCCATGACAGTTTTATGCAGCAAGTCCACCCTAGCTCTAATCATGCCCCAGCCAACAGCCTGTAACTTAGAATTTTTTAACATCCTTTTTAAACTTGATTCTGAGACAAAAAGTGGGGTCGGGGTCAGGACGCTTCATGAGAACCGAATCGATTTTCATTACGAACACTTCACGTTTCAGTTTCACGCTTGACACGTACTTGTTCACGTTTCACGACATTGTTTTTGTTACTTTATTGCTTTTATGTTTCACGAAAGAAACCCTTTCCCCTCTCTTTCTACACGATTCACCACACAAAATACTCATTTGCATAGTAAGTACTATGTGCCTTTAGATAAGTACTATGTGCCTTTAGATAAGCAAAGGTACATCTTGTGTCCCACAAGGATCTATCCCTGGCACTATTGTTTTCATGCGTCTTTCTCGATTTTGATCATGGAACATGAAGTTCTAGTTTCTCGACGTGTTATGCATTTTTCACACCCCTAAAAGGATACGATGCGGTTTTTTTATTTTCATTTAATAATCTTTACAAAGTGTAGCGATGATTGCTTAGAAATTGATACTTTTATTTTTAATTCTGATTTGTATCTGGAATGACGGAGAATAATATATGTGTTTGCTAAAGTTAACAAACAATATTCCGTGACTACGTCATCAATATCGCTGATAGGTAGCTAGCTATAGACAAGATTGAAAAAGTATAGACAGGACAAGCCACCATAAGACCCATAATGTCCTCTCTACAAGATTATGAATTTCTGGAGGAAAAAGACAAACTGGCATCTCTTTATTAAAAGTTTTTCATTACCTTTTCATGTTTAGAAAGCAACTTTCCAGCAACCCCAATGTTTCGCTCATCAGTTAGAATAGAACAGACACATGTGCGAGAACCGCGAGAACAGACATGTGCAAGGAATAGAACAGGGGTCTGTGGCGTGTGTGGCAAGCGTGTTTAGCAAGTGACTCGCACTATGAGCCTAGTTTATGCGATGTGTTTCGGTACATGGGGCGATGTTCCGAATTCACATATCTTCATACAATTTGATTTGAATAGAAATCAATAATGTATGGCTCATATCTGCGACGGCCATATGCAGTAACAAAACAACAGTAAAGTGAAAAGGCCAGAAATCGAAGAAAGCCAAAAGTTGTGTAGAAAGGGGGAGCAGAGAGGGACAAGTGCGCCGAGGTACCAAGTAATAGGGGGGAAAATTATGAAATATAGTAACAAAACAAGGCGTTACTGATCCAAATTTGACTAAAAAGGAATACAGGGGGCGTCACGCTCGTGCCTGCCCTCGGGCACCGATGGCGCTCGTCACACTACTAACAAGGCACGGCAAATTGAAGAAGGTCACAATAAATTAACGGAATTCAAAGAACTTTTCCCCTACTCCAACTTCTATGATCTAATTGTCATATTATATGTAGAAATGCTTTAATTTTATTAGGAAAGCAATGCGCTAATGTTTGACCTGTAGAATCCATGAAGGCCAGGGGCGGAGCAACAAAAAAATTTTAGGGGGGCACCGAGTTAAAATTTGCCGACAGAAGGGCGTGGCTTTGTAGCCACACCCATTTTTTCATTTTGGTTTGTCCAATAATCAACATGAAATCCAATTTAAAAAACAAGACCCCGTAACTTTTTTTCAAGAATCTAACTTTTTTCTTTTTTGTTTGCGTTTTGTGGCTGATTTATTCATTTCATCGATCCTTATACTGTATGTACTGTATAAGCTTCATAGAGACTGACGCAGATTTTCAATGATATTTTTTCTCGTTTTAGTAGCTACTCTAACCATGCTCTAATTCAATGGAATATCTATTATTGTCGAGTTTATTGTAACCGAGCTTCTACGATTTTATTGAAAAATTGCCAAACAAGAGAAATCCCAAATCTCCAGACCGATGTCATCATTTGCCGAAAAAACCTTCTTTGTGCCGACGTTTGCAACATTGGGGGGGTACAGCGCCCCCCTGTACCCCCCCTTTGGCGACGCCCCTGCATGAAGCTTACTAAGTGGTACAGGGTAATGGTACATATATATAATAATACATTAACCGTCTTAACCATAAAAATAGCATAGTACAGTATGACATATCAAGGCATAGTGCAAAAAGGTTCAATCTGATCTGGTCCAAAAATTTCATCAAAAACAGTTTTCTTAAAGTATTCAAAAACAGTTTTATTAAAAGCCCTTAAAAGTTTTCTTAATAGCTGAAGGCGTGACAACCATATGACGTCAAAGCAAGGTTCATGAATGGCGCTAACACAGGAAAGTATAGGGTTGCAGCTTCGTCATATAGCAAAATATTTCATCAGGAAAAGACCAAACACATTGGAAGGAGAAAGAAAAACAAACACCCCTGAAACTTGGTTTAGAAAGAAGCCAACCTATAGCTTCTTTGATAAAGAAGAGCGTATAAGCTATAGAAAAGCACTCGTATTCGACTCAATGGTATATAGCTATGTAGATGAGACGGATTTCCCTATTATCGAAAGCCAAAAGTATAAGGAGTGCCACCAGACCCATGCCAACGTTGGCCAAAGCACCAGACCTGCATCGTCCAGGAGCACCATTCTCCGATTTTCTGCACTGGTATTCCAGAGCAATCGTAACATGAGCGGTTTTTCTCGCTCGCTATTGAGTTGAATTTCTCGACGCTCAAACATCGACTTATGAACGAGCATACAGCATTTGAGGTCAAGGCCCGCGAGTTGAGGTGTTGTTTTTGTAAAGGTTGTTGTTGTTGTTAGCGAAGTATGGGTTTATAAGCACACATGGAAAGTCTAACTCAAAAGTGCAAGTACCAAGTGTCGATAGTGTCCAGGAAGGTTAATTTTTTTACCTTTGCTTTCCAAAAATCTCTCTGGACTCTACCACAATTTTAGCAAATGATTTGCTCCTGCCAACATAATAAAGACTCTATAGTAGCATGTTCATAATCATTCCCATTCATTCAATAACTTAGCTTTTTGGTTGCATGTTCTTCTGGTTTGTACATAAGTACATAAATACGATTGTTCATTGAAAATTGATAACATGTAGAGGAATAAACAGTCTTTCTCCTGTAAATATCAAAGCAAACAATTCCTTCAGCTGAGATTATATCAACTAAGAGGAGATTGAACATTAAGCCAGGAAAAATCTTACTTCAAATATTCATTGTCTGGGCATTAAGATAGTCTTGAGGGACATTAATAAGACCTTTCTATTTTGATGTATTGCAAAAAAATGATCACCATATTTCCTTATTCAAGGAAATGACAAAACAGTGACCCTAGGGCGCTCTTCTAAGATTGTGTTCTAGAGAATGGCATAGGCCGTTGTTTGGGTCAATGTTTCCCTTTTATAAATCAGGAAAGTTTTTTTTAGGGCATTCTGTTTATTTTAGCTACAACAGAGACTGTAGCAGAGCTACGTAGTATCTTCATTTAAAAGCAACTGGACTTTTATCCAGCCCTAAAGGTTCCTTAAAATTTGAGACATTTCAGCCTTCAAAGATGCTTAAAGGTTGCTTAACATTTTCGTATCTAACAACTACCCCAGACTTCGCGGGTCAAAATCGTCAGCCCTAGATGCTTATTGAGCGGTTGCTTGATTAAAAAAAAAAGTGTACCCTAATGGGGCCTCGGTTATGAATTTGCAAATATGGCATTTTCACCTTACGATCCTTAAGAATCAGCTGAGTTTTTATAAAACACAAGATTTATTGAAATTGGCTAGCAGAAAACTGTGGCAAAAACAACCTATGGGATAACTGAGGTCCATTTTTGACGTCAGCTAGTTTGGTACTAGATTTGGTATCTAGGTTTGGTACCTTGTTAGCATCGAAATTCATATTTTGTAGTGCCTAGTTAGCGCACAAGAACAAACGGCCAGATACTTGCCCAACCAAATAGCTACTTGATAAAGTCTATTGCAAACGGGCTTTACATTACAGAATTATCCCAAAGCCCCGAGTTGCGTCATTGATTGAAAACATTGACTTATACTCAATGACCAACTTACAACGTTCATCCCTAAGATCAGCATGGTCTTAACTGTAATTAAAGTATAAATCTAAGGAATGCTAAACTATCATTTAAACTGATAAACTGTGTCGTTCATTGTGGATCTACTTTGTCAATGCAACCATTAGTATCTTAAGGAATATGTCTGCGACTTGCTCAGGGAAGCAAGTAGCTAACGTCTTTGCGCTCGGTGGACCATAGTCTATGCTTGTAAAGGCTTTCTAGACGCGAAGATCAGATAGGTACTGATGAAGTATAATATGATATGAGATGATATAGGTCTTAGTAAAAACAAGTGAAAGAAGTTTTAGCCTCACGATTTCAAATAGAAATGAGTCGAGGGGTAATAGAGGGTATGATAAGATAAGGGGAGATGTTTTGGACACACACAGAAAGTAAAGCGGTCATACGTCGGCAACGTCGGCTATGAATATTATCATCTCGGACAATTTCTCGATGCATCATATGGCAAACATCAAAATTGAAACAAACGAGTCTGTGAATGAAAACTGACCGCCCTGTAATACCCCATCAGTGCTGGATTTTCTAATAAAGGGAAGAAAATAGAAACTGCTCACAAGACATCAAGTTCAAAACCCATAAAATACTATGGTTTTACGTATGAAGGATTAACACATCATAATTAACTATAAGAGAAAGCGTTTGACGTCACTAGTAGCCTAAGGAAACCTGTTAATGCTAAACAATTTTACATGGAAGAACCGAATTTACGCGGACAAGGATATCCGATGCGGAATTCAGGGACATACAGTCACTGATGATTAAGTTGCAAAAATGTTTGATTAAGTATTAAACCAGTTCAGTAAGGTAGAAGTATTACGGGGGGAGTTGGAAAGATTCCTGCCTGTTCCTGCCCGTATAAAAATATGTTCTAGCAAGCTTAATAGAACCTCTATACAACGGACACTTGAATAGAACCGATCAATGTTATTGTCCGTTGTAAAGACATGTCCGCTGTATAGCGGCTTGTAATGACCCTTGGACAAAGTAGACGAAAGGATTCCAGCCCTAGCAAAAACTGCGGAAAAACCGACGTATGGGATAACTCAAGCATTTTAATTAAAATGAAATGTCTATCAGCAACCACACATGCATGGCTAAAATTTGGGAACACCGGCACACCTAGACAACTAAATATTTGAGGTTTAATGGTTTATGGGGTCCACGAGGTCCCTTTTTGATAACTGGAGCTGGAATCCTTTCGTCTACTTTAACTCCCACTAAACTTGAATTTGAAGCAAAATTTGCTGTAGTTTCTCTCTTGAAATGACTGCAATTCTGATCTTTGAACGTGGTGAGGATTACCATACTCAACATCTCGATCATTTTCCAGAAAAAATGTCGCGCCGACCCAAACCTCTTAAAGGTCTATATCCCGTTAATAAAGGAAAATGCTTCCTGGGATAACCGGGTCGGGTATAACCTATCAAGGCAGTCCTTTCTTACTTATCTTATCTTAAAATAAACTTTGTAGCTTGTACAGGATCGACACTAAAACGTGGCCTCTGAATCTTTTTGGAATGGGAATTATAGGACATAATCCCCAGTGCAGTAAAAACAACAAACGCTCTACAGCGAGGATTTAGACAGATTTCCAGCTCCTTGTGTTATGTTAAGGAGGTCACGCGTGCTTTCCAAAGTTTAATTTTGCTTTTCTAACTGTGTTGTTCGACCTTTGTGGAAAAATGGTTTTCAGTAACCCGATCGTTATGAGGTTTTCAAAGGAGGGGCCATGCTCACCTTTGCCACGAACAAGAAATGTCTTGTGTTGTGAAATATGGACTGTCGTAATTTTATAAACTGGAAATTCAAGAGTTGGAACGAAAATTGAAATTCACAAGTCAGTTTCAAAAAAGTTAGAGACAACTTTTTTCAGTTTTGTTCGATTTCCCGCCCTGTTATATGAGGTTTTTGTTCACACCCGATCATTTCTATGATTAGAGAATTTCAGCACCAAAAAGAAACCCATAAGAGCGGCACATTCCGGCATCAAAGTTATATTGAGTACGATAGGCCGATAAACTAGATAAACAAGAGGAAGAAGATGTGATTGAAGATAGAAGAGACAACAGAGCACAGGACACACACAGAGCGAAGATAGCTTAGAACAGAGGGACAATAGTAGAGAATAAAGTGGAAAGCAAAGTGGAAGACGAAGTGGAAGATACTGAAAAGTTAGGTAATGGAGTAGAAAACAGGTCGCATAGACAGAGAAAATAAGTTGGAAAATGGGGTGGGGCATGGATGGAGTGGAAGATACAATTGCAGACAGAACAAAAGATGGAGTGCATTACGATGGAGTTGAAGATAGAGGGCATGAACAATCAAAATAAAGGAGAGGGTAGAAGATGAAGTGAGAGAAGGAACAGAAGATAAAGTATAAGATACGGTAAAGATACAGTGGAAGACAGGGTAGATTGAGAAGAAGATAGAGAAGATGTAGATGGAGCAGAAGATAGAGTAAAAGGCAGAGTGAACGAGAAGGCAGAAGAGGAAGTGGGAGATAGAGCAGAGTATAGAGCAAAAGAAAAAGGTAGAAGATTAAAAGATAGAGTTGAAGATATAGTGGATGTCAGAGATGAAGAAAGAGTTCAAAATGGAGATGGGGATAGAGATAGCGTGGAAGATTGATTGGAAGAAAGAATAGAACAGAGTACAAGAAACGGTAGAAGATTAGAGATAGAGTGGAAGATAGAATGGGCGTCAGAGTTCAAGACAGTGATAGGGTTCAAAAAGAGAGGAACATAGCTGAAAAGATAGATTAGAAGATAGAATAGAATATAGCACATGAAAGGATAGAAGATTAAAAATAGAGTGGAAGATCGAGTGGATGTCGGAGTTGAAGATAGGGCTCAAAATAGAGAGGAGATCGATGACGATGAAAATGATGATACTGACGGTGATGATGACCTTTGATCATTACAATCACGAAGATTACGACGAATACGATGATAATGGTGTTGATGATGATGGTGATGATCCTGATCATTATAATCACGATGATGATAATGATGACGACGATGATGATGACGATAATGATTATGATGATGATGATGATGGTAATGACGACGACAATAATGATACTGATGTTGACGATGATGAAGATGATGATGATGATGATGATGACGACGCTGATTATGGTGATGATGTTGATGAGGAAGATAATAAAAATTAGGGTACGCATGAGAGTAAGGATGAAAGGAGATCAAATACAAAATATTATATTGAAAAAACTACAATACTAACAGTATCAGAAAGCTCAATTTTAAGTTGAGACTGTTTGCTTTGACCGTTACCCTTGTAGCCATAACGTTCATAATTTCGGAACAAAAAACGTAAAAAAATGCTGTAAATAAGGAGGAGAGGTGGCTCGTAATTAAGCGACCTTACCATATTGTACTGGCCTCGTACATTGTACAGCCATTTAAAAAAGATTGTTGTTTGTCAAAAACGTTATGTTGTTAATAATTTAACGTACAGTCTTCTTTTGTAATAAAGTAAATAAAATATATTGTATTGTATAATGGTATCATATCTAGTTCCAAAGTACTAGTCGTAAAAATCTTATCTATCAATTAGGTAGGCCCACCGGCAAAATCCCTTCCAAACTTTTCTATACTGCTCAACTCAGATGCCTGGCTTGAATTCAAGAATATTAAGAAAACACGAGATCATGATATAATTTCGATCAACAAATTAATCGTGATTATCGTTTCTTCCTCTCATTTACATTGAACCCCACCTAAAATTTGCATCGCCCACGGATAGCATTAGCCATTTATGCGTCACACGACCGCTACGTAAACAGCAAAACACTCAGATTAAGCACTTATATAATCCAATACCTAAATAGGGCAAGGGTTATGGCAGCTCATTATTACTTAAGCTGCGTTACCTTTGGGATTTGTAGCACAATTTTGTTTTTTCAAGAGAACCAAAGGTTCTTAAAAGAGCAAACCGTATTTCCTCGAATAAGTGTCCTCCCTCGAATCAGCGTCGCTGAGCTGCGCCAGCTTTCACAGACTATGTGCTTGTTCTCGCCAGTATATTTGAGTAGTATTAACAAAACTGACAACAAGCCTACAGTATACGTCTTTTAGGTATTTTTTTCCAATACTAAGCACCCAAAGCGCTAAATCGAAAAAGTAGGGCATCACGACTTTTCGCCACAACTTATATGGGCCTATATGGTTTTAAACTAGTTCGGAGTGACACCCTTAGTACCCTAGGATTTCTTTGGAAATCCAAAATTTCAGTGGGGTTAGTGTACTCGAACTTGTTTTAAGACTTCTATGAGAAACGAATAATCTTTCTCAACTTTTGCTCCTCCTTTTGCTAGTTATGGCTCAGCTAGTAATTTTAAAAGAAGGTTAGGCTAGCCAGCCTCAATCGAAATCTTTAAGCACGTAGTTCAGGCCCTTCAATTGCCGTACGAATAGCACAGCAATACAGCCCCAATAGCATACAGTAAACAATGCAATTCATTTTTTCTCATCAAGTTTTTCGGTTTGGAGTTATTTTTAGGTCGTATACAACCTTTGAGACATAAGAAAGTTCCTCCTTCCTCTAATGAAAAACTAGAAAACAAAGAAGTGGAAGAAAGGGCAATGTGAGGGAAAAGCGCAAATCTCGAGACTCTTTATAGGCTTTATACGCTGATTGCTTATTTTGATCGTCCTCGACAAATCACAAATAACAAACAGAACCACATAATATTACTTTCTGAAAAGTAAGACCACAAATTGGGTCAATCAGAGCCCATTGCAATGAACGATCTTCAAAAATGTGTAATTGTATAAATACATGCTTCTTTTGAAGAAATAACTGACTTATAAGTATAAGTATAAGTATAAGTATAATAATTATTTACTGTTAGTGCTACGATAGTGATACTTCACTAATTCATACTAACATTGAGCAACCTCAGAGATTGCATTGGCTATGACTTATTGCAATATGAGCAAGCGCATTTATTGTTTAGAAACCAATTTTTCGTAAAACTTTTAAACTGTTTTATATTTTGGGCTGATTTAGTTTCAGCAGGAAGGGCGTTCCAGATTTTTGGTCCCTGGAAACATAAAGAATTTATACCGTAAGCGGTTGTTCTAACTTTTGGTATTTGTAGAGGGTTCGTTCTGCGGAGATCGTGGTCTACTCGCTTTGGTATAAAATAATCCCTCATAAATACAGGATTAAGATTATTTAAAGTCTTGTAGATTTCTAATGCTAGAAGCCTGATCGATTGAATATGGATGGTAGTTTCATTGCATTTTGTAAGCAAGATTTCATACGAGGAAGTATAGTCTGAGTATGCTAAGCGTAAAGCTCTTTCATTTATTTTTCAAGTTTATCTTGGCAACTCTTGTTACATAGCATCCATATCAATGGGCAATAGTTAAAATGACATAGTATGAAAGAATTAATGATTATCTTTTTTTCTTTATCACCCATGTATTTCGCAATACGTTTGAGTGAGTTGAGCTGTTTAGCTGCTTTCTTGCAGATTTTGTCAATATGAGAATCAAACTTTAAGTTTTCATCCAATTCAACTCCAAGGAGTGTAACAGTACTGTCTACTTTTATGCTAAAATTAGGATCAATTTCAAATTCATCTATATTTCTATCTTTATTACCAATAGTAATTGCCTGAAATTTAGATGGATTTGCAGTCATTTCATTTTATTCCAATTTATTTCCCGATGGAAAACTGAGTTTATTGTCAAGAAGTTATATTATTTTCTGAAATAAGGGTCTTGAATAAAACCACAAATCCCAGCTTTGTTAGCTGACCCAAATGTGTAATTTCAGAAAAATGTCCAGGCCTGTTTGCGTAGGAAGTGTTGTTGACGCATGCGTAAATATGTATCATGCTTGGTATCGGATGACATTCCCAAAAAGGGCAGCCGTTATAAGAAGCTGCTTCAAATTACTGTTTACATTGATCACAAGACCAAAACGACTGGCAGACGCGACAGGCAGAACCTGGCTAGAAACACTGTTTTCAATTAATTCAAACAAGTTTACTGACAAAGTCTTCTGGACAAATTTAGTATCAAAATGTATTGGCAATTTGGAGATAACAGATTGACACAGAGCATTCTGCCTCAACAGCAGAATTTCTACGAAATGCCAATGGCACATGCTCAAGATTGCAGACAAGATATGACAAATTTCGCTTTTGCAGATGAAGATGGTGGCGATGTAAAGCGACCGATGAATTCCTTCCTACTCTGGGCCAAAGTAATGCGAAAGAAATACGCAAAAGAAAACCCGACGATGCACAATGCTGAAATTAGTAAATTGCTTGGTAAAGTATGGAATGGAATGACAACGAACGAGAAACGACCGTTTGTAGAAAGGGCGGAAAGACTTCGAGTAATTCACATGAGGGACCATCCCAATTACCGTTATGCACCGAGAAAGAAGAAAGATCGTAAACAAGCTCAGAGAATGATTTCACCAGAAATAGCTGCAGCTTTTCACAATGCTATTTTCGATTTGAGAACAGTCATGGACAGGCGACAAAAGGAGGAAGAACTGCAGGGGAGAACTGGGGCATGTGAATACATGATGTTAACAAGCAGACGCGAAGATACTCGTAACATGTTGTATCAAAATATGAAAAATCAACAGCTGGATATGAACAGTAACTATGCTTCAAACATCATGTCGAATCTAGATAATAATGCTGGATCAACATTTCATTATTATACTCAAGATAACAAAGCTGACATGAAAATATCTGAACGAATCCAGGCTGAAACAGGAGCGGAACAACTAGGAAAGAATAATATTACCCAGGATCAAGTTTCAAATTTGGCGTACGACAGACAAATGTCTCCTAATTCAGGACATTACTTTTCAAATTCACATACGCCTAAAAGTTGGTGCGATTCATCTAGTAATGGAGAAAGCGATGCCTCTTCATTTGTTCCAAGCAGCCCAGAAAGCACAAGCGAGAGTTTGGATCAAGAGGTCCCCGTTTCTTCGTGCACTACTTGAGTTTCCACTTCATGTTGATCACCGTAGGATTGGCAAAGTCGAGCCGGGGGTACAAGACGAAAGTTACATTTTGAATGACTTTGGTGAAATTGTCGGCAAAGAGTCTGACCCTTCAGATCAAAGAAAATCGTGCATGTTTCTGTAAATATAACTTTTTCATATTTTCTTACGCTTTTGTATGCTTTGTAATTATTTCGATCATATTTACGATCTCGACTCGTCCAAGTTGAACTTGGATCAGCAATTTTAAATACATTAGTGCATGACGATCCCCCGTCGTGAACACGTTACACTACCGCGGGTTCCTGTTTTCGGATATCATTTCCGGGGGCTTGGTTTCATGACGTCAATTTCTTGGCAAATGTTTTTGCTATGTAGTTCGGAATTGATTTACATAAATAAATTCTATAATGGAGTGGAGAAATCTTTCTATTTTTGAAAGACCAAAGATTAAGCCTTGAGAACTAAATATTTCTCCTGTCTTATTTTAATGATTTTTTAACGGGTAAAAGCTGTTCTAATAAGAAGTGTTGGATGATCTTTCGACCAATCTTTCGTTGTAGCTACCGTGTCGAAAGAATATAATTTCATGAGCATCACTCAAAACACACTGTAAAAAAAGATTTAAGACCGTTAAATATTGTCGATTTAGACAGACTTATCCCTAAGTATCCGTCTTGGAATGTTTGAAGTTATATGGCCCTGAAATCATTGATTTTAAAGTTTTAACGATTTTCAAATTGAAATGCATTCCGCAATTTTTCTAATGCTACAGCTTGTACCTATCTTTTGCAAGACGATATTATTCAGCCTCTGGGAGTTCATTCCTAAAGTATAAAGCTACGCAAAGTTTGCCGTCATTCGGCGAAATTCTCGAAGTTGTGTACTGTAGTGGTGTAGTTGTAAAAAGGTGTAGTGGCTAGCTAGATCATATACCGCCATTGTTACATCACATACAAAGTTTTATAAAAAATGGCGGGAAACTTCCCTTTCCATCTTCATCGGCCTTTTGCGAAAGTAAATTTTGGCAAACGCTAACTTGGCAAACTTCACAGGAGCATGGTCATTTCGTATCATTAAATTTTAAAGTCATGTAAAGTATCTGAGGGAGTTATAATGACAAAATCATTTTGTATTATTACATCGAAAATGCAAACTTTCGAAACTTAAGTATTTTTGCCAAGTTTCTAAACTATTTCCCCAAGGCACAATTTTATTAAATCAAATGTCTGACCAACGAAAGCGTAATAAGATTTGTCAACCAATCATGTTTTAATTAGCAAAATTTTAACCAATCACAGAGCGAGTTTGTCTAAGTAGGCAGAAAGACATTAAATCTTGGAGCAGAGGTTTCTCTTGCTGAGATTTGCAATGAAATTTTGTATATGATTTATACCTTATTATTTATACACAATAATCTTATCTGAACCAAAGAATATCTTTGTTTGAACTCAGTAATATCTAAACTTCCAGTTATCAAAACTGCTGAATAAGATCGAGAAAGAGTTTTAGTTTTTGCTGCCTACGTGCTCCAAAGCAATGGGCCTAACCTGGGTCATATTCTAAGCATATACACCATGACTTACAACTACTCAAGACCCGTACATATGCTAACTCTTTATTCTCATTTTCACGTGGGAACGTGCCTCAGATCAGTGATATTTGCAGGAACAATTCCATAGTGAAATTTTGAAAAGTATCTTACGGTTGACAGTTGGTCAAACCACGAGTTCATGATATTTCATAATGGTGACAAATTACAGAAACTCGATAATTATAATACGCTATCTATTCTTCTTCAGACAACCAAATAAAGAAACAAAAACCAGTGCTCTTGCTAGAAAACTTAGAAAACTAGGAAAACCTGAAGGGGGTTGTGTCTGTGAATTTCTACATGCAAAGTGTATTGATGGGACTACTTGCTGTTGGTGACAGTCGAACCTTTAACAGTAACGTGTACAACGAACACCTCCAAATGTCATTTCTGTCAATACAAACCTCCCTACAGCAGGCACCTCTCAACAAGGAACCACAACATTTGTCCCATAATAGGTGACCACTGTATGGAGGTCCCATTTAAACCAACATATAGCTGAAAATCTTTTTACGTGACCCTTCCAGTAAAAGTTTCCTGGCAATTTCGTATGCTGCATGTCATCATCCTTGTCGTAACATCGTATTCAGCATGAAAAAACTTGAACCATTGCTATGCCTTAAGACATAACACTCATAATGTTTGCTGCACAGAATAAGGGCAGTATTAAGATAAACCCATGAAGGCCTAGCCATAATCACCCATACATGGAGTTGAGACGAGGTTCACAACAGTTGAGACTTGGAAAAAGAAACGTTACATCATTTTTCACGATCTTATTTCTCGATGAAAACGAAAAACATCTGAAACAACGAAACAAACATTTGAAATTTGCTTATCAAGCAATTTTTAAACGTTTGACCACGTCACAAAACATGTTGCGTCATGTTGTTGAAAAACATTTTTGCCTGACGCAAACGAAAAGTGTTTGATAAGCATTGTTTTGCGACGTGGCCAAACAGTATAACATTTTGCTTGATAAGCAAAGTTCGAATGTTTTATTAATTATGTTCGATCGCTCGACCAGAGCCTTAGAAACAGAACACATTACATAACATCTCCGTCGTTTTCTCAGTCAAGTTTCCTATCTCGAGGGTATCAGTCATTAGAAACAACCCGTAATCCCCTTGATCTCAAGGTTTTCCAGTCACCAGATCTCGCTTGCAGATATGGTGTAACGTTCCTTGATTATGTCCAGGCAAAACCAGATCACTATCTCACTTCTCTCATTACAAGGTCAGACCCTTGGTTTTCATTATTTCACAATTCACACAGCAGAGCAGTCAGTTAATGATTTAGTATCATATTTAATTTCCAGGAACCGAATAAGTTTGTTCTTAGACCTTTTATGTATTGATTATAAAAAGTATGCAACTTGTGAACGTATTTTCTTTGGGAAGAACCCCATTTCAGAGGCTGATAATGATGATTATTATTATTTTCATGTAAATATTTAGCCTAAAATAGACAAAAACGTAGTTGCTTAGAAGAATTTAGTTTTTCAATTATTGTGCAAAAATCATTCAGATTCGTTTGTCTTCGCTTTGTAAGCACGGTTGCTTCAGCAAACCAAAGGAAATTGATGTAAACCTAGACTTTTATAACATGAGCATGACGCTTAGTTTTGGCTTCTTAGGCCTAAACGTAGGCTCTAAAGGCCTAGGCCGAGGCCGATGCTCATAGTTTGGTCACTCAATGCTCCAAGCATTAGGAAGTTGACCTCAATTTTACAGAAATGAAACGGTTACCGCTGTTACTGTTGCTGGTTGCAAAAACTGGGACTCACTCGTGTACTGATAACGACCCTGGTCTAAACCAAACAAGAACTAATGAATTATGGGAAGGTTTTTTCAACGTCAATCCCATCATGCTTTGCAGGCTAAATTCTGCTTTTGTACTGAGCATTGTTTACACTTGTTTAAAAAAGCCCGATGGCTGAGAAATGTTGTCAAACCGCTGATTCCGATGTATCTATCATAGTCATGGATACTTGGATGTAATAAAGCAAAGCAATAAGTATTACGAAAGCAGCAATTTCCGAGGTTATTTTCTTGAATTTGTTAGAATGTTATTCAACGGAAACATCTAAAATTGGCGTGGCCTTTCGATGCGTGTACGTTTCCCTAAATTTTAGACCACACTGAAGAGCTTAGCGAATAGCGTAGCCTTCGAGCACTGTTCTTCATCTTAGTCTCGTTTCAACATAAGCCTTTTTCTGTGCTGAAGGCGTGCAGCTTCAAAGCGAGGACAAACTACACTAATTTATTAGCTCGTTTATTAGACGCTTAGTAGAGTAACAAGATTTGACAAAGCTGACATGATTAAACAAACTGCTCGATGTCTTGAAGTGGAATTGTCATTGACTTGAAATAATAAAATGTTTCAATGTGTAAACATTTCGTCTAAGCTATATCAAGGATCGCAGTAGTTAATAGGGATTTTAGAGCTTTAGGGGTGACTTCACTTATTACAGTGGCGGTTTTAACCCTACGGAATCTGGATTGATTTTGTCCACTCTGCTAAAAGTGCCAATTTTCAGCCTTTTAAGATCCATTCCAGATTCAACAGGGTTGCCCCCTGCCACCTTAAAATGGCCAGTGAGTAAGTATAACTTAAAGGGATGCCATTACACCTTTCCCAGCTCTTCGTGCCTCTAGTTAATACGATGTCAGCGGCTAAGTAGATTCTTATTGTATAATAATGACGAATGCACAAATAATTCAGCTGTTTATAGAATATAATTTATTGTAATAATAGTAGCAACTTGAACAATTAGAAAAAAGTTGTAAAATTATGCAAAGCCTAGCGCTTTAATTTTTCTCGTTTTACTTTTCGTTAGTTTTATGTTGAAGCGCAGGGATGAATATAGATGCTTATAGATGCTCATATGAAAGAAAGCCGTGAAATGTCTTTGAAGATGTTGTCTGTTGTCTCTAATCTTGATCTAATATTGTTTCACTTGAAACTAAAAAATACGTTGCTCCAGGTAAAACAATTATTGCACAATTATTGCATCGTTTCTTTAAAGCTTGCGTGGAAGTGTTCTTTTTTTTGGGTCTGTGAAAGGTTTGTCACCAAAGACCGTAATTTTATTCCCAGGCTCCATGGCCTCTTAATGGTTTCGGTGCAGGTAAAATATTGGAAAAAATATATTGGAACAGCCTGAGTAGTTTAACCTGTGTTCCAGACCCTTTCAACTGAAAAGAAAGGGTCTGGAACACAGGCTAGAGTAGTTCTGCTTCTAGCTTGGAATTCCCCTCCTCTTCCCTTACAATGTTTGTTTGGAACAAAAGTTGTCTTGCTCTACTACCAACATTGTTTTGGGGGTAAAGTAAAGGAGGCAATTGAAATAATGGAAGTAGAAGATCAATGAAACAAAGCGTATTCCTTAACAAAAAGGCCTTTTACCCAAATATTTTGTCCAAGATTATTGCTAATTGTGTTGGCCTGTGGCTCGAAACATGCTAGTCAGCTTCTGCGCGGTTTGAATGCGTGACAAAACTAGACATCTTACCACGCGTTTCCAAATTTAGATGTCAGTCGGGCAATGTTAGCCAGGCTACCAGGCCTTAATGACAATCCTTAAAAACGTTATGTCGTAAACGGCAAGTAACTTGATCCTAGCGATGATTCAAACATCATTTGATTGGTGAATCGACAAATGAGCCAAACCTCCTTTTAAGTTGACATGGACACCACACCTTAAGACTCTTTGGTGATTTTGCCCATTTTATCAGTCGATGAGTCGTATATTTTAAATCTGAGTGAGCAGCAATCAATTACGGTACATAAACTAAAGATAAGCTACCGAATAAGCAGAGAGAACAGGAAAGTTACGACAAATTTTAATTAAGTTCAGAGTTTAACACTAACTTTATAGAGCCCAAAGGTTTAGTTTCACATTTTTGGGGGTTGAGTAGTGTAAGGCTGAATTAGAATAGATCCCACTACTTTGTTTGATGTTGTTGTGTTGTTGTATTTTTACAATCGCTATAAAATTTTACATCAGAATTTGAAATGAAATACGGTAATAATTCGGTATAATAAAAAACAAGAGGACCTCAATTGTTCTTGTGCGGTAGCATTTCGAACTTTCCACATGTACGCTACAATGAAAACGAGGCCTCTATTCCTGTCCCCTCAATCACAGGGTTCCAGCACTCAAACGAAAACTTATTACACGTTCCTCTTGTTTACACCCCAAGACTTTTGACTTTTTTGACGACCAACTGAGACTCATTGCGTTAGAGATCTACCGGTACGTGTGAAGCAGCTTCTCGCAGCCTCTACTTCAATTGCGGAGAGGAAATGTGAAGGAGGAAAGAGCGAAAAACTCCGCTAGAAAAAAGTGCGATTTTGATTAGTTTTCTCGTGCAGAATGAAAACTTGGCCAGGGGGTTTAGGGTGATACAACGGCTGGTCATAGAGCCAGTGAAACAATAAGTAAATATAAATTGGCAAAAATTAAATACACAGACTTAATGAAAATAGGATCAAGCAGTCCGTCTTGGTTTAATCTGCTTACGAGGTTTCCGCTACAAGGAAGAGCGTCACAAAGAAGAAGACAAACAATTTTGCCGTAACATTGAAATTTATACGTAAATCCAATCGCCTGGCCACTTAATTAACTTATTTTCGTAAAAGCGGGTTTAAGAAGATGCAAAATGTTACAAATTGATTCTATTCTAGTGATGATCATATTCCAGCAAGTCCTAAGATGACGTACATGTCTGACAAACATACATCTTGCCCCACATGGGTCCAAGGCATAAAGGACAATTTCGAAATCATCTCGTGCAAGACTAAAACAGGCCCCGACGTAAGCTGACGTCATCTTTTCACTTGTAGAAATGAAAGATGTCCAAATTTTAAAAAGAACACGTTATGCTTATCAGCAAACAATTCAGGTAAAACCTTCCACTTAATCAAAAGTATTTTGTTAAACTGACAAAAAACCGTACCCTGTGAGCCACATAGCCCGTTATGTTACAATTCCTGAAATCATTGTACAACACGCTTCTAACAGGGTCCACAAATTGCCGAAATATGTAAGACTGGATGTCATAAGAACACAGTATCGTATCAATATCGTAACCTCAAATCATATAGTGAGGCCAGCCCTAATGTCAAAAGTACATAAGATCGGAGGACCAGTGTCATAAGCGCATGACATTGGAGGACCAAGTCATCAAGTCATAACCTCAAATCATACAGTCAAACCAGTTTTAATGTCATAAGTGCATAACATCGGAGGACCAGTGTCGTACTCGTAAGCGTATAAGATTGGAGGCCAACGTTATCAAGTCATAACCTCAAATCATATTGTCAAACCAGTTCTAATATCATAAGGGCATAAGATCGGAGGACCAGTGTCATACTCGTAAGCGTATAAGATTGGAGGCCAACGTTATCAAGTCATAACCTCAAATCATATAGTCAAACCAGTTCTAATATCATAAGTGCATAAGATCGGAGGACCAGTGTCGTACTCGTAAGCGTATAAGATTGGAGGCCAACGTTATCAAGTCATAACCTCAAATCATATAGTCAAACCAGTTCTAATATCATAAGGGCATAAGATCGGAGGACCAGTGTCGTACTCGTAAGCGTATAAGATTGGAGGCCAACGTTATCAAGTCATAACCTCAAATCATATAGTCAAACCAGTTCTAATATCATAAGGGCATAAGATCGGAGGACCAGTGTCATACTCGTAAGCGTATAAGATTGGAGGCCAACGTTATCAAGTCATAACCTCAAATCGTATACAGTCAAACCAGTTTTAATGTCATAAGAACATAAGATCAGAGTTCCAGATGCGCACAAGATTGGAGGAGTAGCATTAAATCACCTTGAATCAAATAGTCAGACCAGTTCCACTGTCATAAGAATATAGGATCGGAAGACCAGTGTCATAACCTCAAATTGTATACAGTCAAACAAGTTTTAAAATCATAAGAACTAAACAAAGGTCCAGTGTCATAAGCGCATAAGATCGGAGGATCAAGTTAATAAGTCGAAGCCTCAAAAGATACAATCAGACAAATACCAGCCGAGCGAACCAATGTCACATGAGCTAGGAGGACCAAAAACTTCAGAATTCTTAGATGTACCTTTGTCTCACAACCTCTGTACGGAAGAATGTATGGACGCAGTATACAGTACTGTATCTCCGCGAAAATTAATGGGGCACGAAAATTCAAAGGGAATAGGGCATGTGTTAACAGAAGTGGCATGTTTTGCCATAGTAGTGTTCAAGTTAAACTATAACAAGACAATGAATTCTATATTGATCAGTGCATATGCTCTACTGGCTTACTGCATGCTTCACTCAGGCATATCTTTTACAACCAACGTGTTCGTCTATAAAATTCCAGCAAAGCTGCTGTAATGTGCCATTTACTTCCACTAGTTACTTGCAGTTTCACTTAGGGGCTTGCATGCCAGCATTTCACCGGGAACACGCTTCTTTTATAAAGAACCACTTTAGAACGAACATACATGTAGAAAGCCCGAAAATTTAAAGAACTTGTACTACTAAAGAGAAAATCACTAAGGAACGTTTATGTTGAATATTTTTATCGCTGCAAATAATCAAATGACATAAACTGTACGTTACGCATGTATCAAATGTTTCCTCGACTTGTCTCGAGGTTTGCTTACATGCAAGTGTTTCTGTGACACTTTATTTGCAGTTGAAATAAATGAACTATTAAGGAACTTTTGGAGCTACAAATGCCTCAAAAGAGGTCCTAAAATAAGGAACTGCAAGAACTATGCCTTGAGCAAGGTTATTTATAAAAAAAAGCGTGTAAAAGATTTCGCTGCCCATACTTTTCTGTTCACGTTTCACTAAATATTTGCCAAGTCTCAGATTTTGTCCCAAATTACTGGAAATATAGACTAATAAAATCGTCTATATTCGACTCTTTTTGTCTGTTTAGGTCATTGTTTCGTCCAAAATGACCAGACAACCAGTCAGCATTGTGAACGTAACAGACAAACCATGACACGAAAGCTTTCAAAAGTAACTTAATCGAAATCAGACTGGTCTCCATGACTTTTTAAATCCAATCAAATATAGAATCCTGTTACTGTGGCGAGGAAATAATTCTTTCGGAACTTCTCAATGTGGCCATTTCTTTACACGCTCTCAAGGCTGCCACGCCCATCCAAGCGGTGCAAATCTATCTTGCGCGAGCATGAGTTAAACTTGCTTTACGCTTTTTTATAAGAGCAAAATTATGAAAACAAGATGTTATGGTTTGGGTCAAATATTAATTAATTCTAAGAAACGTCTTGATTTTAGTACACATGGACTCTGCTGGCGTGAAGCGATTGTTCCTTAACGCATTCACAGAGCGCCGTACACAGTTTAAACAGATTTCTCCACATAGGGCACAACCACAAGTGATGGGATCCAAACCCAGGCTGCAGAATCAGAGAGATGATGGTCACTCAAGGCTCCACGAAATAGCTGGAAAGCTCCTAAAGTCACACAATCCAAGTCTCGTATCCCACTTGGCTTCTGTGTTTCAGTTTTAACTGTTAAGCTACAATCAACATATTTATGTATATTTTTTAAGGGGTACACACAAAGTTTCGGCTACATTAAGTCTTAATCATCGCTAGACATATTTAGGCATGAATCTCTGAATGGCAAACAGGGGTTTTAGTGGACGAGAGCTGACGAACATTCAACTGCATGGAATAGCTAAAAAACTCTCTAGTCACTGCCGAAGTCTCTCTTCCAAACAGGGTTTTAGCTTTGACTATATCAAACCTTGCGCGGAGGCGCATTTCAATCCATACAAAATCTTCTAGAATAAAAGGATTTCCCAGGGATTTCTGCGAAAAAATGGGTTTTCGAGAAAGGTTGTACGAGATTTCGAAGATAGTTGTCGCCACTGGAGGCGTTACACGTTTTTTTTTTTATAAGGAACCTTTGGTCTGAGTTGAGGCTGGAGTTCCTTAATTTTTGAACAAAATGAGGCTGAAAGTTCCTTATACTGTTCCTTGCCGTGGGATACGTATAAATACTAATTTTTACAGCAAATCCATATAAACTATTCTTCCTTTCAAACTTTAAGTATAAATGGAGCCTTTTGGGGAAGAACGATGGGAAATATATTGTACTTCTGTTCCTTTTTCGTACAAACCGTCTTGTTCTTTAAAAAAGAGTTTCTTAGTTTTTCATCCGAGCCTGGACAGTTCCTTTAAGTTCCTTAATTTTTTGGGAATTTTCAGCCTCGAGTTCCTTATAAAGGTGTTCCTTATAAAAAAAAAACGTGTACACAATTAAAAGTGTTCGAGCATTTTATTGTTTTAGCGAAGGTTAGGAAATGGTAACGTGGGGGCAAAATCAGTCTAAAACAAGACAATGCAAGCTTATGTGTTCTAATGAAAAAGCTTCACCGTTCGTTATCCCCACTGGAAAAGACCAGTGTTTACGGGGGATGATCACGTCACTACAGAAGCAACAATAAGAGTTCTTTCTCTTAGATAAAATAACATTATAACTGTATAAATCCTTATTGAGGGTGCTATTTATCTAGATATAATAAATATCACTAACAAAAAGTCCAAATCTTTCAAATTGTTGGTCTGTTAGTCTTTAGGATACCGTGAATTCATGTCGCCTTGTTTTTAGAAAAGTCAACACCAAGCGGCTGTTTTAGATAGGGTAGCAAGACGGAAATAATAGCAGTTTTTTGCGTTCTAAGATATCCCGGTTAGTTAAACACTCGTTGCTATTAACAAAAGCATGCTCTTTGTAAGACGAAAAGGCGGCAAGTTTTCTATGGTTAAATAAGACATGGAAGTAAAGGTAACGGTTCAGGAGTGGAGAGTAATGCTCGTAAACAACAGATTGTTACACTGTTTATTTGTGGTTGGCTCCATGGCGTCATCGGGAAAACAGGGAAAACTCAAGATGGGGGCGAAAACTCAAAAAAGAAAGTGGGAGCAAAGAATGTGTTGACGCTCGAAAGTGAGACTATAAGGACAAAGCTATCGGGGGAGATAGGAGGCGACAGCCCCACCGCTATTCTTTCAAGTTCTCATCTGCTTTTGAATTTTTCAAGCACTATCAACCTTTGGTAAGGCCACATGAAGTTATCAAAGCGTGCCATACCTAAAACGTTTGTCTGTGACTACTTTGAACCCCCTTTGTTGGCATTCACTAAAGCTAAACTTCCAGTATCACTTCTCTGGTTTCAACAGTCCCTGCTGTTAAATCTACCAACTTTACAACTGCATAAGCCCTAAAAATGTGAAGGGACATTTCAAGTCGAAGAATAAATTTCTTTTCAAATGATTCAGGGTTTATGCAAGGATAATTTAGAACAGAAAATAACCTTTAGCCCTGATAGAGCGACGAAGCATTTGGATGCAACATTTGTTGCCGACCCAATGTTGCGTCGTTTTGCCGACCAAGTTGCAGTGTGCAACATTTGTCGCACGATGTTGCATGAAGTTAAAAAACGGACAAAATTGTTGCGCTGCACAACATGATGTTTGGCCGGAATTTGCAACATTTGCTACACGCACGCATGCGTATAGCAAGCATCTTTTGTGGCAAAAGCATGGTTATTATAGAAACAACACCATTGATTTGGTCCCAGTCCTTTTTGTGATAACGCAGACAAATGTTATTTGAAATGTTGCATCGTTTCGCCACCTACCCAAATTTGCCTTTTCAGGTTCTTGTAACAAATGTTGAACGAAATGTTGCATCGTTTGGCCAGGGCTCTATAAGCCAACGTGGTTAAGAAGAGAGGTACAGTCGTTGTTAAGAAGAGTTAAGTAGTCGAAGGTGAAAAGAAGTCCTTTAACAGCATATCTTGCGGAGATTCATGCATTCGTCATAAATACGAACAAGAACAATACTTTGCAGGCCAAAGCACTTAACAGAGCAAAAAGACCGTATCATTTACCTCAATTGGACAGCTACCAAACATCGGTATCATGGTTCAAATAGCAAGACATTTAAGCTGCTTAAAAAGCCCACTCTTCTTTTCAAAAATAAAACAAGAGGAAAGCTTCATTGACGAAACTTCGACGTAATGGCGTCAAATAAAAGTGACCAATGAAAACGTTTCAAACTTACTTAGGCATGTCTGGATGCAGTGTAGGACTCTAATACGTTTTAACAGACCAAGAGATAGGGCATAATCCATAAGGTAGGCTTTGATTGAGTTAACAAACCTCAATTTGAAACGGAAAAATCCATTGCAAAGGTTTAAGAAATGGAAGATGTCAAGAATATCTATATGACACAGAGAATAAAGAGCTCGTAGTGGGGAAATTCTTATTTGAAAATGAAAAATGGAAGAAAAAAGGAAATGTTATTGAATATGTGAAAAAAGAAAAAACGACTCATGAAAAAATGAACAAATAACAATAATAAAAACAAAAATAAGAAAAAAAACAAAATGAGGCTGCCGATACAAAGGCATTAGCTTCATAAATCACTTGACCTGACGAGCTATAGGACTGGAGGACGCTAATGCATTTTAACAGAACACGAGATAGGGCATAGTCCATAAGGATAAGGCTTTCATTAAGTACATAAGCCTAAATATAAAACCTTTATCTCTCTTCAAGACAACCTTAAATTAAGGTCCTAAATGCAAAGAAGACAGCATTCACTGCATGTCAAGAAACTAAGAAAGACTATATAAGAGCGTGAGATTGTATTTGAAAGGAGGCCTGGGGACAAGACACTAACTTAGTGCTTTAATGAATAAACCTGATAGCTATAGCTCTCTCTTCGAGACAACCTTAGTTTAATAAGGCCTTAAAGCCAAGAAGACAGCTTTCACTGAATGTTGAGAAACTAAGAAAGACTATATAAGAGCGTGAGATTGCAATTGAAAAGAGGCCTGGGGACAAGGTACTAACCTAGTGCTTTCTCTTCAAGACAACCTTAGTTTAAGGCCTTAAAGCTAAGAAGACAGCTTTCACTGCATGTCGAGAAACTAGGAAACCTATATAAGAGTGTGAAATTGCAATTGAAAAGAGGCCAGGGGACAGGTTACTAGTTTAGTGCTTCAACAAATAAATCTCAATATGATAAATCTCAAAACCTCACTCTTCAAGGCACAAGATAACCTTAGACGCTAAAGCCAAAGAAACACCTTTGATTGCATGTTGAGACGGGGTTGAGACATTTTAGTAAACATCTTTTTCGCCTAACGAAGTTAGAGGACAGTTCAGAGAACAAATGATGAACAAATAAGGGAAATACAGGTTAAAAGACAACACTGAAACTTATACACCGTTCTTTAGCAAAAAAAGAACTTAATTTTAATTTATTCTATAGCAGAGTGTTCTGTAGCATTAACCTTCTTCGTAACATAATGTTCAGTCAATACATATACATACAGATACATACAGGATCAGGTACATACAAAATATACACATGATTCGACAGCTCTACATGCATAGACATCAAAAAAGAACAGGCCTGCTTTACATGTATAGACCTCAAATTATACACTTAACGATAATATGTTTTAAGAAGCTGTAGACCTTGTCATAGATCAGAAGCATTAGAAGACTAAGTCAGGAATTAAATACATCAAAGTTATTGATGGCCATCCTTTCTGTTCTCTAAGCGTTCATAACTATGCTTATTCACTGTAACTAATGCTCCCAATTCAAAACTAAACCTGATTGTGGTTAGTCTCATAAACTTATACGTGGTGTATAAGATATTCTAGATTTTAACCATAACTCAATTAGTTTCTCACAAGTACCGCAGTTCGTTAATATTTTCGCTTCGAATAGTAGGGGAAAGCTATTAAAGAGATAATATTTCCCTTGTGTACCCTGAGACGCCTTTAGGACAGAATCTTATGTCGCAAACAACCTTTATGGCAAGTTTGTAGTGTGACGTCACTAAAGGGGGGTCTCAGTTCATTTGCAAAGAATGGAACATAAAGTTATCGTATAAGACAATAGGAAACACAGTACGGGGGCTTCAGATAAAGAGCAGGTCGCAAACAGTCCTTTAACATTTTCACTTAGTTTTTCTGAATGAAAGACACTTGCAGCGCCGAGCATGCTTGTCCCAGGGCCGTAGCAGCCTATAGGGGCTGGCCAACCCCCAATAATTTGCGAAGTCTATTGTTTTTGCATATAATTTAGATGAATTTCTATTGTTCCTATTGTTTCAGCCCCAAGAAATGCTCTACTTCCTACACTACTGCTTGTCCTGAGGGGGCTATCTGCTGTTTCGCAAGACCACAGACTATAGCTATGATTTAGAACCGAAGATGCCTTCGAGAAAAGGTTAGAATGGATCATTTGGGCAAATCGATATATTTGAAAAGCACAGTAACACACACACTGTTCCTAAATTTGTCAATCGAAGTAATAGTAAGACAGCTAAAGATCTTCCCCAGAATACTCAATTGTCGGTCAAGCTGATCCGAATTTGGATTGGACAAATCTGGATACAATGAGACAGCAGCAAGCAAGCAAGCAAGGAATCTTAATATGTTAGAACAGGTCGGTGGTATAGGCATCTATAGAAGCCGATGCAGACTTGAAGCTTGTGCCCCAGACTAATTTTCTAGAACGAACACCATGGGTAATCATTCTTCCGACCTCGGAAACGACGGACAGTTGAGTGAACTCCTTGATTACCCGTCTCCGCTATCTCTGGTAGAGTAGCTACCACATAAAACATAATAACACGCGTCTTAATGATATCGCCGAAAGTAGTGCGTACAGATTCGCTAGTATAAAAGCAAAATAAAAGAAATTAGCTTTGATTACCTGAAGAAACTTTCAATAAACAGTCCATGAAATCTGTCTCATTTTTCGCATTTGAATTCTCTCTCTTGATTGCTCCGTTATTAGAGGACATCCATGGAAAATAAGAATCTGAAGGTGGGAGCAACAGTCCAGAAGGCAATTTATCCCAGCATCTGTAACGTCTTTACAAAAACTAACATGAATTTCCTGAAAAGAGCAAAGATACTGTTAACTGAAACTGATACTGTCTCAATCAACTTATACATACTTATACATCGCCACATAAGGTAATAAAGACAACGGCGACTGTAACTTATACAAAACAAGTATGATTTGCTAACAGATTGTCTTCCTACGGTGACCATGAACAGTATACAAATGTGTACCTTGCTACATGCAGAGAAAAAGCCATTTTTATTAGCCAATGAAAGTCACGGTTTTTAGAATATATATAGCTGGCATGGACCTACAGGTTCTACTCTCAGGTTTGGAACAATAAACAAATAACCTTTAGTACCAATTTAGGCTTCGAAATCGGAAGGATGGCGAACTGAGCCGACTGTTGGCTTACCGAAAGTGTTTCCGACTAGTCTCGAATCTACATTTGATCTACTGATCGTAACCCGAATGCTTTTAGCGCTTAGCTTAGTTATGAAACGTCCTTCTTTATAAAGAATGTTTCTTATATCAATTAAGTACCACCAAGTCCACCCTTTCTAGAGCCAAAAAAGTGACCGCTGCTTTCACGTTGACTGACTGAAACACTATATAGACTACTACTGTAGTCAACTGTGATGGTTTTTCTTCAGTTGTTGGTAGGGAAGCTGTCATTTCAACCTGAGAGCATTTAACAATCCCAAGTCAGGTTCCATGAGCTTATTAGTTCATTTCGAGTTCATTTGCTTCTGAGATCCTAACGACTGATGCTAAATACACAATTTCTTCTTTATAATCTGTAAAAGGTTGCTCCTTTCTTCTACTTTTCTGCCAGATATATAGTCAAATTTCGACCAATATATAACATTTGTGATACCAGTGATCAATCGATTATATAGGCAGAGAGGAAAATGGTACTTACTTTTAACTGGTTTGTACAACAGCCGTTAGATAGTAACTTCATACCAATGTCTGTTACCTAAAGGATAGAAAAAAACAACCATTAGAAATACAGTGTCGTATGATGACTATCATGTCCAATGTCCTACAGCATTAGTCTAGAGCATGAAGCCGCGGCTACAAGTGCGACATGTTGCTTGAAATGGCGACAGGACATGTTCAAAATTGTTGGCGCCACCCCAAAAACTAAGAGTCGCACGTTTAGCCAGGGGTAGATTTTCGAATATTCTGTGACCTTAGAAAATACGGTCGCAGAACATTGCTTTGGTTGAACTTTTTGCGACATCTTTTTACGTGTCGCCAGTAAGGTAGCAGCGTGTAGCCGGATTTTTTGAATTGGCGACGCAACACATTGCATCGTTTTCGCGCCTTTTCCTGGAAATTTTCTAGGGCAAATTCTTCTTATCACGAAAGTTGATTGTTGCGGAACTTCTGTCGTAGCATTTTCTCGCAGCGTGTAGCCACCTCAGGATTCCTCAGAACAAGACATTTTCAGGTGTGTTGCATTGCCAGAACATTAAAAAGTCGCACGTGTAGCCACGGCTTAAGCTATAGGTCCAAATCAGGCATATAACTGCCTCAAAACAAGACAACTGCAAAATAAAATTGCTTGCTAGTTTCCTCACCTTTGTTCTTGCGACATTTAAACTTGTCATCTTGGCACTATGCTTTGATATTGAATCAAGGGAGACATCAGTTATGCCACAACAACCATCTAGGTTTAACTGAGTTAAGTGAAGGCAGTATTTTGTTAGCTCTGTAACTGCATTATCATCAACCAAAACACATCTTCTTAAGAAAACAATTTCAAGCTGCCTGCAATGCTCTGCTATATGCCTCAGACCTATAAACAGAAGACAGTTAGGATAAATTTTGATTGATGTTTATATAATTTGAATTTTCTTGCAGTGTTTGAAATAGGATTGATCTTAGCAGTTAAGGTGTTTGGTTTCATATAATTACTAGGGTACTTGTTGCATTAGCTTGAATCTTTGAGTCATTAGAATAATGGAAAGCTTTAGTAATGATTTCCCTCCACATTGTATTGGCACCCTCCACTATACTGCACATCCTCCACATAAATGCAGCCAATGGACTTCAGTGAATTAGTCTGCAATAACATGCCAGTGAAGGCATAACTGTAATGGATATACTTTGATGGTGGTATTTTTTGCATACTTTGATGGTGGTATCTTTTGCGTACAGTGGTGGATATGCACAAATACGATGGGTTATTATGCTTGGCATGGTGGTATTTCTTGCTAGCTTTATAAAGCATCTATGAATTTACGACATTCGGACTCATGCTCACCGATGGAGGAAATTTGTCTTTGGAAGTCTTTGGATGCATTCAAATCTATTTTCTCAACTTTTTACAGGCACAAATCGTCTTCAGGCCATCATCACTAATATTTGACTCTGAAAGGTCTAATTCAGTAACGTCTACGTGAAGAAACTGCAAATCAAAATCAAATCATTAAATAATAACAAATCAAAATTAATTCGCTAGGTCAACATATGAAGAGATATTAATAAATATGAGATAATTCTATCAAGACAATGCAATCAATGAGTCAGAGAGGCAGGCTTTGGCCTTACTATCTATATCACTGATCTTAAAATAAAGATCATTATTTTAAGATCAGTGATCTACTTCTACTTTTACCAGATACCGTCTCCTTCCAAAAGGAAGATTGCCCTACAGCAGGACAGGCCAGAGTGGGAAGTCAGATAATAATATGTTTGCAGATATGGGGACCCACCTATGTCAGTATGATCAGCAATGGATTAGGCCTAGGGCACATCATCTACTTGCTTTGCCCATATTGCTATAATGAAGTGCACATAGGCTCTAAACTAAGTAGGATGGGAGTTTGCACATTTTACATACTCTCCACTCTTGATGCCAAACAATTTAAATATATCATCTACATTTGGTACCACCTTAAACTTGCTCACAAGTCACACACACTGTCTGACATGACCTTACCTCTCTAATGTTTGCATCAACAAGAAAGCCCCTTTTGGACATCAAATGCAAGAGCCGATCTTTTAATTCAGATGGCTGATTTCCGATTCGATTTACATAAAGATCAGCGTTTTCTGCAACTTTATTTACGCAAATGCTTTTCAGTTTGCTGGGAATGAATTTTGCGGCCATATTTGTTTTCTTGAAATCTGCCGCGACAACGAAAGCTCTCCCCATGCCCCTGGAAACAAGGGGCGCGACCAAGGGTAAGGGATAGGGTGGGGCAGTATGGGATTTCATAAGCACTTGAAGAGATTTCAGACCCAAATCCAAAATCTCAGTCTTTCGTTTCTTATAAAGTTTACTCCGAAAAAAATCACGTGCACTAAAAATAAATATTGAGGGACACAACAGGAAAAACAACAAAAATTTCGCGTTCCATCATTTTTGACACACAAGTTAAATATATCGCTTCAGATAAATAAAAAATATAACATTAATACCATAAATACCAAATCCAAACAAGTGAAAACTAGAAAACCCATGTTTACTAAAAATATCATAACAGTTTTTGGCACACGAAATCTCAAGCGAAAATCTCCAAAAACTACCATAAAAAGCTGAAAATAGTGATTTTGAAAACGAGTACCATTGTTTGAAAGAAAGCGCAATTGCTAAATCTGAAAAAATTATTTCGCAAACTAATGCCTGTAAATGCCTGGTTTCCATATGGGAGAGTTGCAAGGTTTCGTAGAGTGCTACTATACTGGGTCAAACAACAGTCACCATTGACAATGGTGGCGAGGATGGGTTGCTAAGACGCTTGGCTTATAAGTGATTTGTCTCGAATCTTATCTTGATAACCCTAGACTATTTACACATGTTCCAGTTATCGCTTTAACAAACTGAAGTTGTTGTTGATGCAAAAGCAGCAGCTCCAACTACAAGCTCAAGCTGCCAGCTCAGCTAAAGAGAACTGCTGTTGTTATTGGTCTAGATTCAATGATCAGAAACTGACACTCTTGTAATAACCAAAGGAACACCCTTCATGAACAGACACCTCTATATCTTTCCAAGGTCGGAGAAGAGTGCTAAGGGCTGTCTTTCAAGAAAAGAATAGGGCAGAAGCTGCAGGTTCACATCAGTTGTAAGTCTAAAGCGAACTAAGTTGTTCATCCTTCATAGGTCGTTAGTTTAGCACCCATCAGGATTTATTCTGGGGAAGCCAGCTGCAGTTCTGCATAAAAAACATGGCCTACTGCTTGCTTTCTAGCTCACTATGCCATAAATAATGCGGAGAAGGGAAAACGTTTAGTGTAAATTGAGTATTCTTACTGCCCTTTGTTGCACATAAACTAGCGCCAAGTCTGATATAGGAATATTTTACAAGGAATTTTCGAAACTGGTCCTGCATTAACGAGCGAAACCCTGCAACACTCAGTAACCGTATGAAAACAGGGTTTCACATGGTAACTCTGGGTAATTAACACCTGAAGAAGGCTGGACATAGCCGAAACACAAAGCTAAACGGGAGGAGTTCCTTGGGCTGTATGACTTGGAGAGTTACTCTACCATTTCGTTGAGACCTGCATCTCAGTGGAATTTTTCCTGTTCTTTGATCATGCATTTTTGGGTTCGAGTCCGATCAATTGTGGTATGTCACCGGTGGAAAGTCTCTCCTCGTGTTTGCCCTGCAGGAATAATTAATACATTTGGATGAAATGTGATACCGAAGAAGGCTGAACATAGCCCAAATACAAAGCAAAATGGGAGGAGAGCCTGGGGTTGTATAACTTGAAGGGTTACTCGACGATGTCATTGAGCTCAGTGGAAACGTTGTTGGCCCTTCGATCATGCAGTTGCTTGCCATTTGTGAAAAACATTTACAATTATGTATGTTACTAAAGAAGGCTGAACATAGCCGAAACAGAAAGCCGAATGGAAGGAGAGCCTTGGGCTGTATGAGTTGGAGAGTTATTCAACGATTTCACTGAGCTCCTATGCTCAATGCAAACATCGTTGACTCTCTGATCATGCAGTGCATGTTCGAATCCAATCTACTGTGGTATGCTTCTTATGGAAAAAATCTATCCTAGTGCTTGCCATTTGTGAAAAACATTTACAATTATGTTTGTTACTAAAGAAGGCTGAACATAGCCGAAACAAAAAGCCGAATGGGAGGAGAGCCTTGGGCTGTATGAGTTGGAGAGTTATTCAACGATTTCACTGAGCTCCTAAGCTCAATGCAAACATCGTTGACTCTCTGATCATGCAGTGCATGTTCGAATCCAATCTACTGTGGTATGCTTCTTATGGAAAAAATCTATCCTAGTGCTTGCCATTTGTGAAAAACATTTACAATTATGTATGTTACTAAAGAAGGCTGAACATAGCCGAAACAGAAAGCCGAATGGAAGGAGAGCCTTGGGCTGTAGGAGTTGGAGAGTTATTCAACGATTTCACTGAGCTCCTAAGCTCAATGCAAACATCGTTGACTCTCTGATCATGCAGTGCATGTTCGAATCCAATCTACTGTGGTATGCTTCTTATGGAAAAAATCTATCCTAGTGCTTGCCATTTGTGAAAAACATTTACAATTATGTATGTTACTAAAGAAGGCTGAACATAGCCGAAACAGAAAGCCGAATGGAAGGAGAGCCTTGGGCTGTATGAGTTGGAGAGTTATTCAACGATTTCACTGAGCTCCTATGCTCAATGCAAACATCGTTGACTCTCTGATCATGCAGTGCATGTTCGAATCCAATCTACTGTGGTATGCTTCTTATGGAAAAAATCTATCCTAGTGCTTGCCATTTGTGAAAAACATTTACAATTATGTATGTTACTAAAGAAGGCTGAACATAGCCGAAACAGAAAGCCGAATGGAAGGAGAGCCTTGGGCTGTATGAGTTGGAGAGTTATTCAACGATTTCACTGAGCTCCTATGCTCAATGCAAACATCGTTGACTCTCTGATCATGCAGTGCATGTTCGAATCCAATCTACTGTGGTATGCTTCTTATGGAAAAATCTATCCTAGTGCTTGCCATTTGTGAAAAACATTTACAATTATGTATGTTACTAAAGAAGGCTGAACATAGCCGAAACAGAAAGCCGAATGGAAGGAGAGCCTTGGGCTGTATGAGTTGGAGAGTTATTCAACGATTTCACTGAGCTCCTATGCTCAATGCAAACATCGTTGACTCTCTGATCATGCAGTGCATGTTCGAATCCAATCTACTGTGGTATGCTTCTTATGGAAAAAATCTATCCTAGTGCTTGCCATTTGTGAAAAACATTTACAATTATGCATGTTACTAAAAAAGGCTGAACATAGCCGAAACAGAAAGCCGAATGGAAGGAGAGCCTTGAGCTGTATGAGTTGGAGAGTTATTCAACGATTTCACTGAGCTCCTATGCTCAATGCAAACATCGTTGACTCTCTGATCATGCAGTGCATGTTCGAATCCAATCTACTGTGGTATGCTTCTTATGGAAAAAATTATCCTAGTGTTTGCCATTCGTGAAAAACATTTACAAATATATATTGTAATGAAGAAGGCTCTACATAGCCGAAACACAAGCCAAACGGGAGGACAGTCTTTGGCTGCATGATTTGGAGAGTTATTCGACAATTTCATACAGCTCTTTTTAGCTTGATGGAAAAAACATTGGCTCATTGATCATACAGTCCAAGTGCGAACCCCATTCACTGTGATATACCAGTTGTGGAGAATAATTAAGAGATTCGCCCCTACTTCATGACCCCCGAAATAGCAAACATGAGCTTCTAAATAGTTTCAGGGAGGACATTAAGATTGGGGCGATAGCAAAGGTTAAAACAACTTTATATCCAACAAAAGGGATGTATAGTACTACAAAGGCAACAAGCCAAAGCTTTATGGTTTCAAATAAGCAAAACATCAGCTTTTTTGCCCTTGCTCCGTTAACTCATGTTTCCCATTAAAGAAAATCCTGTAGGATCTTACTGAAAGCAATTAAAAATAAAGCATAATTTCCACTTACTTGAGTTTCTCCTTTGCATCATCAAAGCTTTCTGCCACAAAATAAATTGGCTGAAAACTGGTTATCGGATATTCCTGTTCACTGACTTTATCTGGAATGAAATCTCTTCTTTCACATTTATCACTTTCGATGGAGTACTGAAAAGAATGATTTACACGCTAGTGAATCTATAATCACTACTGTGGTGGATAGTCACTACTGTGGTGGTACTATTTGCGTACTGTGGTGGTAGTTTCTGCGTACTGTGGTGGATAATCACTACTTGTGGTGGGTTATTATGCTTGCGATGGTGGCAGTTTTGGCGTAATGTGGTGGATAATCACTACTTGTGGTGGGTTACTATGCTTGCAGTGGTGGCAGTTTTAGCGTACTGTGGTGGATAATCACTACTTGTGGTGGGTTATTATGCTTGTTGTGGTGGTAGTTTTTGAGTACGCCAAAACTGCTACCACCGCAAGCATAGTAACCCACCACAAGTAGAGATTATCCACCACAGTACGCAGAAACTACCACCACAGTACGCAGAAACTACCACCACAGTTCGCAAATAGTACCACCACAGTAGTGATTATCCACCACAGTTATTGATTAAAGGTTCGTTAGCGTGATTTATATATCACAATTAATATCGAAGTATTTCTTAAGGGGTTTTCAGTGATGTGGAAAAGGCAAGCATAGGGCCCCGGCTCTTCATGTAATTACATGTACCTCGATATGCTGATTCATGCTGCACCGAATTCGTGAGGAAAAAAGCACCGGAATGCAATGGTTAAATACCTAGTTGACACAAGAGACAATTACAATACAAAGTTAAACTTGAATACAAAACATGATTATTAACCAATGGTGCTAATTGACCAATTAACCAACCTGGAGGACCAGGGGAATGATTTCTCGGAAAAGGTTTTTTATCACCGGAAACTTCAGGAGCCCCTTTTATTGGATGGACACGAATGCCATCACTCATTCAAAGAAAACGTATAAAAATAACTTCTATGACAAACTCGAGGGAGTGGATCAAATTTTTCTAAATCTTTGAAAGTGCTCGACTTTGATAAGACCATGTCTGGGAACGGGCGTTAAAGATATTTACACTTAGTTGATCTATGATCGTTTGATGATTGCATTTCTAAATCTGCCCGAACTTTCGCTAATTAAGGTGCTTATAGGTGGGGTAATAGGCCATTCAATCGTTATCAATTTTTTTTATTGTCATTGCCATAGTTACCTGAAGCTCTCCAAATGAAGACAAAAGACCTGCGCCATATGCTTTGATTTTTCCATGCTGTCTGCAGAGACCAAACTCAACAGTGAACCAGTAAAGCTAAATATGAAAGAAATCCAAAGTATTATGAATCAATGAATGAACGAATAAATAAATAAATTAACTAATTAATCAACGAATGAAGATATGAATGAATGAATAAGATTCGGAGTGAATGCTCATATAAATTTCATATTTTAACTGATTATTTTGAAATTCGTGGTAATAACACGCTTCGTTGTTGTTAATACGATCTGCACCAATTCAGCTTGAGATCGCAAGACTGGTGACCGTCGGCAGTTGTTTGTTGAGCGACTTTCACGGATATAAATACACTTTTTTAACGAGCTATTTGACTATACAGTCAGCCGGAGCCAGCACTAAAAGTTGCTCATAATTAACAGGTATATCAGCCCTCGAAACAGCCAAATGTCGGCGAACAGGATGACAATTACCCACAAAAAGCCCAATTTTGGCTCTATCTTGCTTAAATGTAAGGTATATTTGACAAAACTTTCAAGATTTCAACGATATCTAAACAAAGCTATCTCAACCAAAACAAAAGGTTGACAAAAGCAAATTATAATTTCTTCAAAAAAGAATATATGACGGTTGCTTACTGTGGCCAATTTGGTTACCCACTCATCTGAAATGCCCAGAGAAAGCAAGCCAATTTCCTTCGAAAAAAGATGACAGGAATCAAACTTTATCACATCCATTTTGCTCTAAATTCTTTAGCATGTATTAACATCACAAAACCTATTACTAGTAGTTCTGCTCCGTAGAGCTTTTGTTGTGTAGAAATAAGTGCCAACAACTGGCGAACGTATGTAGGTCATACTGGGTAATGTCCAATGGTTTTGGCTAATGCATGCAGAACATTGGTTGCTATTACAGTGGAACCTCCATACACCTGTGAGACCAATGTAATTGAAGTTGTACAGAGGTGTCCGCTGTATGGAGGTTTTTTATCAGAAAGCGAAACGATTGCCTCTTTGAATGTCCGTTAATGATGTACGTTAACGAGGTTCCACTGTAGTACATTTCATACGTATACAGTTGAACATCCATTAACGGACATCTCTATATAACGGACATCTCCGAACAACGGACAAATAATTTCGTCCCAGAGGTCATTTCTCTGTAAACGTTGATCCAACGGACGTCCGTTATATGAAGGTTCTATTGAACACATACCACAATTGTAAATGCATATACAGTATTATCCCACCACCAAGAAACTGACTGCAGCCTGTCAGATGGCACAATAAAGGTCCATTTGATATATATCTATATATATTTATAAGAAATCAAGCAGGCTGGTTTTACAATAATGAGTTTCTCAGTGGTAAGGTAGAGGCCTGGCTTAACTAGGAGACATGTCGTGCACGACATTGTCACACGTTACATGTCCCCTCGATGTCTCCCAGTTTAGCCACCTTGGAAAATTCGTAGCGCGACAAAGTTTGCAGTGAGAGACACGCGAATGTTACTGGGAGACACCAGAAACATTTTTTGTCTCTGTGACTCGGGGGACATGTTTCTTACTTGTCACTCGCATGTTTGGTCACTCTAGGAGACACGTCGAATCCAATGTCGCGCGCGACAAGTCTCCTAGTTTAGCCATAGCTTAAAAGTGTATCACTTTGTAATTATTTTTTTCCTTAGCGGTCATCGAATATGGACTAGAAATTTGTTTCATGTTTTATGTTGTAAAACACTCAAAATGTCAAAAAGAATCTAGAAAAATCTGAAGAGGTATTTTGCAGTGTATCTCCACCAAGAAGAAATCATGCATCGTGTAAGCCACATACCTGCGAAAATCTTGCAAATTCTGGGTTGCTGAACAGTGGAACATGACCAATTAACTCATGACATACGTCACTAGGGTAGAAAAGATGAATACATGAACACGTGTCAGAATAGGCAAAAGTATGTTCTGTGATAGTTGCTCTCTGATAACTGTTAGCAATAAATATCAATTCAATTTAATTATTGTCTTTGCAGAATACAAAACTTAAATTATCATATAACGAGATTTACAAGATAAGAAGTCGAAAGGTAAGATAGGCAAATAAAAGACAGAAAAGAAAATATACTTACGGCTCTGGGGTGTACATAGGAACTGACGAGTGTCTGATGTATTGAGTTGAATGGAACACACGGAAAGCAAGACCGTTCAAAAATCTCTGGAAGATAGCAAACCAGCGACCGGACGCAATGAAAATCCAGTCTTTTCTGCAAGGAAAACCAGGAAAAGTTTGAATTACAAGGAATAGAGCAAAATAAAAAAATAATGGAATTGTCAGCCACAGAAATAGAAAAAGCAACACCATTTAGTCTAGTTTTTCATCACAAGGCGAATACAGCAAGTCTCACTTAATATGACCAAATTTTGACTAGAACACTTCAACTTCACGTCATTCATATACAAGAAAAAAAATCTGGATCATCAACAAAATGAATTTCCCTATGCAAACGAACTCCATTCAAGCAGCATAATGACGATGATGAATGATGTAGCTGTAACTGTAGCCTTCTTTGCCTCCTATTTTTGAAATGTCTCGATTATAGTGTTTTGGATGCTTTTCTTTGCCACCAGAATATCTTATTGTTATTACGAAGCTGCTATCATAAAAGCTATTAATAAGGCTGCAGCAATGCAGAGATTCCATTTACAGGAAACAGGCAATAACTCGTAGCATTGAATGATGCCTTCACCTTCACTCTGGCAGCTGTCATAGAATGAGGACAGTAGCCTCTCGGCTCTTAAATATGAAGGTCTGCATACCAGGATATCACTTTGGAAAACTGAAACTGTAAACGTTCCAGTTTTTAAAACGACCAAACCAATTTTTAATAAATAATGAAAATAACGATGACATAAATGCTTACTCTTCAGAAAATTTGAAACTTTTTCCAGCTGTGGGATGGTATCAGCTCTAAAATGAGAATAAGAAAATCAGATTCTGTAAAGGGTGTTCTACAAAGCAAAGCAACCTAGCCTGGGATTCAAATATACCACTGATAATACAATTGCAACCTTCATGGAGGCTTTAAGTCCATTCAGAGCTGATAAAACATAGTCAATAGGATAAAATAACCAAATACATGACTTGACGAAGGGGCTTAACCAAGAAAAAACATCAGCGTTCTGTATGCACATGTTAGGGTATGCACATTTCTTTTAAATAAGAAACTCGTTTAAAAGAGACTCAGTACTGACATCAATATTGGTTAAGAAACTTTTAGTACTCGACCCAAAATGATAAGGAACTCGCAGGTCTCAACAATCTTAAGAATTGGAAATAAAGGCTCGAGAAACGAACTTTTGTTTCGGGTTAAGTGTCTATTTTCACAAAATAAACAGCTCGTGTAAACGTATATTGTATTGCCTCTTCTATTTGTCAAATGTAAGTGTCAATTACCTGTTTTGGCATTAAAAATTTGATCCTAAGAAACTACTTACGAACTTTCCGTTCCAAAATTCTCTAAAAATTAGAATAGGAGGAATTCCACCATAAACTATTCGCCAAACTCTAATGGACAGTGATCCCTATGAGATGCTTAGGGACAGAGGCTTAGTTTTTCCCCACCACAGCCGCCACCGAAAAACACTTATTCAAATTCACGACATATCCCATGATCCTGAGCAAAACCTGCCAAGCATTCGACCACGTAGGACCATATGCAGATAAGCTAAATTAACGTCTAAAAATATAAGTAAGTTTGCATACAGTAATGACGCATTTTGAGAAGTAAAGCAATATTTAGATTTTAGAGTGAAAAAACTATTGGTGCTTTTTAAATGGATGCACTTTCTTCAGAGCAAAAGCAACGAGACGGGTATTCATAAGAGTGCTTGTTACTACGTGTGCCACAGTCCAAAACACGTAAATTTATAAAAACATTTTAACGAGTCCTTTTATCACCACTCTCTGTCTTCTGGTTAACGCTATATCTGTGGAATTGCTCAGTGAAGGGGCAATTCACTCCTCAAAAAGGTGTACGAGATTTTTATGAAAACAAAAGGATTTCCAAGGGATTTCGGTGAAAACAATAGGTTTTCTAGCCAAGGTGTACGAGATTTCAAGGCGTGGATCGCCCCTCGTGCTCAGTGACTCAATACTCATAAACTTCTAGGTGAATATAAAACGGCTAATATTACCTGTAATCACACTCCTCAATCAATTCTGGAAAAACTTCATTCATCTCTTTGCAAGCATGTGTTGTATACAAATTTTTCAACTTGCTGAAAATTGTTCCCCTGCAAGACAAAAATGTTTTACGGAGCACTCTTTAGCATGTTGTTTCATTTAAGAATCCCTTCAAGAGACTTTTACTGACGAAGAAAGTATCAAAACTGTACTACAAATAACTGTTGAACAAAATGTTCTTATAGTGTAATACACACCAAAGAAGGGTTAGCCCCACTCACCCTAGAGCACCCTAGAGACTATAGCAGAGACGGAAAAACGAAGGGGCGATGACTCGCCTACCCCACGGACGGCAAAGAGTGAAAAAAGTTCGATTGCGGCAGCTTCGACGGCCCAGGAGGATGAGCTGGGACTAAATTATCGCTAATCCGATTCCTATTTTAGTATATACAGAAGGAATTGGACTTTTGGTTCAGCCCTGAAAGTTGCTTAAAATATAGTATTTCAGCTCTCAAATAATGACTAGTACCCCCTAAAACTCTTTTCTTCGGTTCTTTTCTTGCTTTTCAATATAACTGACAAGTTTGCAACGATGTACTTTATATAAAGAAAGCTATCCTGACCAAAACGTTTAAATATAGGCCAAGTTGCTTGTTGACTGATTGCTTATAAAAAAAGTGTACAACATACCATGTCTCAATTTCTTTTTCGGTGTAATCGACACGAGGGATTGGTTCACCACTGAAAACAGAAATTAGGAACAAGATAATTTGAATAACGAAGAAATTGATGCAAAAGAAATCGATTAAAAATATTGAGTCATTATGTTTACTATTTGGGCATCTTTACGTTTTTACTGACAGATGAAGTTTGCACAAGAGCCCTGATCTTTTAATACTTAATGCCTACATTTAATGGCATTTTCCGGAGAGCTAAAAGTTGGACTAAAACCTTAACTGTTAAGTACTTACTGCCTATATTTAATGGCAATGTCTGCAAACACCTTTCTTCGCTCTCTATAGACTGGGTCTGTGAATCCCTGAAATAAAATGACATAGCTTATACGGAGTAAATATATTCGAACTAGTTAAGGCTGTTTTGACACTGTATTAAACATGACAATCACCGCTTACCTAGTGATGCAACGTAGATTTTAGGCTCCCTTAGTCCAAGAACTAAGTGCCTCGACCGTATTGTGTGCTTTTAAGCCATACTGGCCAAAAGGCCCCATAAGGCAATCCCAGTAACAGTCGCTAACCAGAAGACACGTTACAAGCATTGTCAAAGTTTTCAAAAGTTTTCCCACTACTTCCAGCCCTCTTTTCCTGTAGACCCCACTTAGCTTCTCTGTCTCTGCATAAACGCCCCATATTACTAAATATTCCCACGGGATCTGAGCTTTTCCATTTTACTGTACTTATCAGGATAAGCCATTTATATCTAAACAGGACAACGTTTCAGGAAAGATCCGTTTCCAATCATCGGGCAAAGAGAAAGAATAAGCAAAAAATAAGAGAAAAACCACATTTATCTTAGCCCAATGACGGAAGACGTATGTCCAATTGACAAATATCAAAGGTTTAAAAAAACAAGCGGTGATTATTATGTGTAACAGCTACGATACCACATACAGTTCTCAGGGCATACCATTGCATAAGCAAAAAGTATGTCAAAATTGGAGCCTACTGCAGTGAAGCCTTATTTCGATTTTTATTTTATAATCATTTCTAGAAACTTAAAACATCAACGCAAGGGCAGAGAAAAGTGACAGTCATATCATATTGGCAGCAATAGTAGCAATTTGTCCTTTTTTAGAAACAACAATGATGTTTGCACCAGCCCTAGTTCCGAAAGGCATCTATGGTGGAATCAACCAATTGGCAGTAAATTTTCTTGTTGAAGCAATGGAGCAAGAAAGTGTGGGAGCTGTTAAAAGACCTGTTAAAATGTTTCTGTGGTCGGCCAAGCCATGATACGTTTAGGCTGAATCTCCAAACTTTGGACCCAATTTAGATCAAATTGAAATGAATTTGGAACAAATTTGCTACAAATGCGAAACAAATTTGAACAGATTTGGTTGAATTAGAAACAAATTTGGAACAAATTTTGAGTGAATTGGAACAAATTAATTCGCTTAGTCTCTATCACCTAGTACTTTATTTTCAAATTCAATTCGTAAAGTAGAAAGTGGTGCCACTAAGAATTAAGAATAATATTTTACACAACAGAAAAGTTTATTTCAAACTCACTGGATGGTCAGCATCTAGTTCATCTCCACAGCTCAGTACTCTGTCAGCAAATTTGTCCAAATCAGATATATGCCTTGGAAACCATGGAACTAGAAAATAAAGAACACAGTACAGCAGTGGTTGTGCAGTACAGCGGAGGGATATCATTCCACCGCTGTACTGAACATCCACCACTGTACTTGTGGTATCCCTCCAAGGTACTGATGGTATCCCTCCGCTGTACTCATGATATTCCTCCGCTGTACTGATAATATCCCTCTGCTGTACTGTACATACGTTATCTGGGGTGATGACAGACAACCTCTGAAACAGACGACCTCCAAACAAAACCTCAAAATCTTTACATCTCAAAACCAACACCTTGAAAATTAAGATCAAGAAACTAAAACTTCCAAAAACTAAGACCTCCAAACTAAGCCTCTAAAACTTAAGATCTCAAAACCTAAGACCTTAAAAACTTAGACCTTAGAGACGAAAACTAAGGTCTCCAAGAAGGTCTCAAAAACTTTGATTATTTTTACCTTTTTCTCCTCCATGTTTTTCAACTTTTGGCACAGTTGGCTTCAGATTCTCAATGATTTTTCTACAAACATCTTCTAGGTTATCTGAGCTTTCAAGGCCAACAAGAAAGTCTTGCATGGAGGAATTGTCTTTGATGGGCGAGACTCCAGCTGAGAAATCTTTGCGCTTGCATCCTACAGTTAAACACAAAAACAGAAAGAAATTAGATAGGTATTATAAGGTTAAGATGAATTGTGCCAGTAGCTAGAGCCTCAAATGCATAATGTTTCATACATCAAGCCTTGCATTATAGAAAATAAATGGCACCTTGAAAATTTTCAAAGAAGGTTGCAAACCCTCAAAATCTGATGTAAAAGTGATTGAAGTGGGAAGATAAAAATCATCATCTCCATTTCCACCATTCACCTGGAGAAGAAAAAGATATCTTATTAGATTGACAGGGTTAAAGCTTTCACCTGGAATATTTCCAGGAATAATATAGCAATTCAATCATGGATTTAGAGTAAAACAAGGAAAACATTGTCTTCTGTAACACTCAGTTTCTTGATCAAGAAAATTAAGCACAAAACTTGATTGTTCTTAATATCTGCATTAAATTTCTCAACAGCTTCCTAAGGTCAGTAATTTGAACATAGTATGGTTAATGCACTTTGCAAATTAGTAAAACAAAGAACCCCTTCTATTGTTCTATCCTATTGTTAGCCAATTGTTCAACTAAAAAACTGGAATGTGCAAATGCCCAACTCAGCAGTGTGCTTCCCATGCATCAACCAGACCAGAAGTTTATAAACTGGTCTATTACAGTTGGTTAGTGGGTTGGTTTTGGTTTTGACCCATTCATGAAGATTAATTTTTCGATGGTCTTTGTGGTTCAAAGACAACTGACTAGACTAGATAGTATAAATTCACAAAATCAAAAATTGAAAGAAAATTGGCCTGCATCTGATCTGGATTGTCTGTATCTACAGCAGGAAATTAAATAACATTGATCGTCATCATCTAAACATGCTGAAAATCTCACCATCAAATAAAACAATGCTTCTCATTTAAAGTTAGTTACTTACAGCATAACCATAGCCGTTCTTCTTCTCGTCGTCGTTGTCAGCTTTTCTCTTCTTTGAAGCTGGCTGCCCGTCCATTTTGTTTTTGTGCGTGGCACTGAAGACCAAAAGGAAGCGGTTGTGGTTGAGTTGCTCTGTTGTTTGGCCACGTGGCCACGTGATATAAGGAGGTGTGGCAGGGGGTTCGGTTCAATTGTACTTTATCTCAATCGATCACAAGCGATTGGTCATCGATTGGTTACTGTATTTTTGTTTACGAGTAAACTTCATCCAGAAGTTAGGGACAGAAGTGCAAACTAAGTTTTGATAGAATTTAATGTAATACAAATACAATTTAATAATCTTAACTCTGACCTTTCAAACAGAAAAATAGCGGAAATTTTGAAGAGTTTATTGGTCTTTAACTTGCTGCTTAACTGAATCGTAAATGCCAAGTACCCTTATTTCTACGAGATTTAATGAAAATTAGGCTAAGAAATTACTTTTAATATTGGTGCAAAGGATAGTGATGGACTCTGTGTTTGGGCGTAACAGGTCACACAACGCTCGCTCGCTTGCAATACCAACAAGACAGAAAGATACTGTGTCAGTTATAAAACAATAAACGCTTGCTTTTGCAAGTATAACTGCTATAGCTTTGAAACGCAGCTACCAAATTTATGCGACTTTCTATTCAATACACGAATTCATTGTTTCATTCGATGATTTGTAACATATCTCAATATGTAGCTAGTCTTAGTTAACAATGCACAACTTGCTCGGAATAATACTAAGAATATCACCGCATGGATCATGCGTACAGCACGTGCAGTTTGTGGGGGATATTATACGGAGGATATCAATGTAAGAGATATCTCTGGTCTCCAAAAAGCGCAGTGAAAGATTATTTTTGGTGCAGTCATGTGCAGTGTAGGGTGACCACACCGAAAAACCGAAAAACTCTCACATTTCGATTCTCAACCATTAACCATACGCCTACAGGCTACTAAATACTCGTGGACACAAACAAAAGCGATGCAGCTCAAATATTCGAAAGATACTCTTAACTGAAAGGTGACTGAAGAGTCATCAAAGACTGGAACATATTGCCAAATAAAGCAATTAACTATACCACAGTGAAACAATTCGAAAGGATTTATGAAAAAAAATGATATTGGAAATAGATGTTAATTTAGTTAGAAATAGTTTAGTTGCAGTGTTTAATGTAACTCACAGGGTTTTATAGGTCTTTGACCTTCTATTCCCATGCAGTTAGTTATTTATTAACACAATTATCATTATATTATTATGGTGCTCAAAGATTAGCCTCAGCTCTACTGTCCATCTCCCACGCTACTCGGAGATAAGCCTCCACGCTACAAAAAGAGAGGTACACGCTTTTTTTTATAAGGAACCTACCTCATAGTGGGTTCGCTTAACACCAAAATCGGTATGAATTGTGCATTTTATGATACAAGCATGAAATTTGGCACAAGTACAGAGTTTGATGCGCCAAACAAAATTAGAAACAGACCCAACTCAGAAAATGGGCCCGAAAGCTATTTTTAGACTGGGGTACTTGGGCCCAGCCCCCACAGAGTTTCCTTCTATAACTTGGAAACTATTTGCGATGCGCAGCTGAAAGTTAGTGCAGTTACATATTTTAATATGTTTAATACAAGGAATAACAAATCCATTCAAAAAATTCCCCTGAAAGCTATATTTAGACTGGGGTACTTGACCCCAGCCCCCAAAACATTTTAGACAGGGCATTTTTGGCAACATTCTAGCACACTGGGTAACCGGAAATTTTAAAGTAGTTTTGGACTCTTTGGTGGTTGGTGGTCATTTTAAGACTTGGGAACATTCTGGCAAATCAATGGTTGTGACGTCATCGATGACGTAGAAAAGTTACGGTCAGTGAAAATCTGACTTTTGAATTTTGTGTTTTAAGATACGGTCAAAAGAACATCTCAAATGGAGCAAAAAATTATAAAACACCAATTCGATTTGGCTTAATACTCAGAAGTTATTACGATTCGAAATTTGTGTGACGTCATCAAAACGCAAAACTGATATTTTGAGTCTTAACCGTTTCGTGCATAAATCTTTCTTTTGATGTGTTCAGCGTTACTTTTAGGATAAAAGCATCATGTTCTTCGTCACGTACGCTAATTTTTGCATTTCAAACCTTAAATTACGAAGAATGCTCGTAATTTCAATTGCGATACAGCTAGGGCTCCGAAATATCATGAATGTTGAAAAAGATGCAAAAGATAAAACATTTTCTGCTTACTTTCTCTGAGAATGGTAATATGATTGAGCCAGATAGAGCGAATTACTTTTTTATGACCACGGTCTTTAATTTGAATTATGTAGCCGTAAATGTTCGAGAAGACGGCAGACACCTTTGTCGATAAGTTGTAGACAAAGGCATAGGCGAAGGCATAGGAACAAGTGTAGGTGTAGATGAAGGCACAGGTGTAGGTTAAGGCACAGGTATAGGTATAGGCAAAGACATAGGCGAAGGCATAGGCATAGGCACAGGTGTAGATCTAGATTTAGGCATTGGTGTAGGCGAAGGCATAGGCACAGGTGTAGACGAAGGCAAAGGCATAGGCGAAGGCACAGGAACAGGTGTATGTGTAGGTGAAGGCATAGGTCTAGGTTAAGGCATAGGTATAGGTGTAGGCATCGGCGAAGGCATAGGCACAGGCACCGGCGTAGGTGTAGATGTAGCAAAGGCATAGGCGAAGGCATAGGCACAGGTGTAGGTGTAGATGAAGGCATAGGTGTAGGCGAAGGCATAGGCACAGGTGTAGACGAAGGCAAAGGCATAGGCAAAGGCATAGGAACAGGTGTATGTGTAGATGAAGGCATTGTTGTAGGCCAAGGCATAGGCACAGGCGAAGGTTTAGATGAAGGCATGGGAGTAGACGAAGGCATAGGCACGGATATTGCTAGTTTGGAAACCAGGCTTGGTGGTGGATTGGAGGGGAATTCAAATACTACAGTTCACCCGAAACACAGAAAAATCCGTTCATGTTCGTGCTAAAGTACGAAGTGTGCCACTTTTTATCAGTCTTAATAGGCATAATACAGAGATTTATACAAGATTACAATAACAGTAATCGATAAGCTATTTGAATTGACTTTTGCAAAGAATTTTGATTACGTTTTTAGAGCTTCAAGGTGAGAGACGCAGTTCGCAAGTTGTTACGTTGACAAATGTATAACTTTGTAAGTGCGGCTTTGTGGGATGAGTTCTCCAATAATAGCAGAGACGAGCACTGAAAGATAATAATAAAAAAACGTAAGAAAAAGGCTAAATAGGATTTATAGGGTAAGTTCGCAGATTCAGATATTATCTGGCTTGTGGCTCCTATTCTGGCACAAATTTTGTTGCCGAAATATTGAACTAAAACTGAATCGGTCGATTGGCTTCGCTAAGATTCGCTCCACTTCATTTCAGCAATCGCAAGTAGCTGGCAAGTGGCTGCACAATTTCTTCTTGTCTTTCGCCAATCTTGTCGACTGAAATGGACATACCTATAGATGATATGGAGTTTCGTCTATGCAATGAAACTCAACCCTCAATGGCAGTTCCCCTCTTTCTTTGAGCATTCTTCCTAACCAAGTGACCACGTATCAAACTGCGCCTGTTCAACTTTTGTAAGCAGTGCCCCTATTTTTGGTATATGATTACCTTGAGATCCACTTTTTAGTGCTTAGATCTATCTAGCTCAATCATATTACCTTTCTCAGAGAAAGTAAGCAGAAAATGTTTTATCTTTTGCATCTTTTTCAACATTCATAGTAGTTCGGAACCCTAGCTGCATCGCAATTGAAATTACGAGCATTCTTCGTAATTTAAGGTTTGAAATGACAAAAATAAGCGTACGTGACCGAGAACATGATGCTTTTATCCTAAAAGTAACGCTGAACACATCAAAAGAAAGATTTATGCACGAAACGGTTAAGACTCAAGATATCAGATATCAATTTCGAATCGTAATAACTTCTGAGTTGGAAACCCTATAGATGGCTACACCAGAGTACCCATGTCTAAAAATAACTTTGGGGAAATTTCGTTGAGTGGATCTGTTGTTCGTTGTATTAAGCATACCAAATATGTAACTTTGCTAATTTTCAGTGCTGTATTGTAAATAGTTTCCGAGTTATAGAGGAAAAATGTTTTGGGGCTGGAGTCAAGTACCCCAATCTACAAATAGCTTTCGGGGGAATTTTTTTGAATGGATCTGTTGTTCGTTGTATTAAGCATACCAAATATGTAACTGTACTCATCTTCAGTTGCGTATCGGAAATAGTTTGCAAGTTATAGAAAAAAATATTTTTGGGGCTGGGGTCAAGTACCCCAGTCTAAAAATAGCTTTCGGGGGAATTTTTTTGAATGGATCTGTTTTTCGTTGTATTAAGCATACCAAATATGTAACTGTACTCATTTTCAGTTGCGTATCGGAAATAGTTTGCAAGTTATAGAAAAAAATATTTTTGGGGCTGGGGTCAAGTACCCCAGTCTAAAAATAGCTTTCGGGGGAATTTTTTTGAATGGATCTGCTTTTCGTTGTATTAAGCATACCAAATATGTAACTTTGCTAATTTTCAGTGCTGTATTGTAAATAGTTTCCGAGTTATAGAGGAAAAATGTTTTGGGGCTGGGGTCAAGTACCCCAATCTAAAAATAGCTTTCGGGGGAATTTTTTTGAATGGATCTGTTGTTCGTTGTATTAAGCATACCAAATATGTAACTGTACTCATCTTCAGTTGCGTATCGGAAATAGTTTGCAAGTTATAGAAAAAAATACTTTTGGGGCTGAGGTCAAGTACCTCAGTCTAAAAATAGCTTTCGAGGGAATTTTTTTGAATGGATCTGTTTTTCGTTGTATTAAGCATACCAAATATGTAACTGTACTCATTTTCAGTTGCGTATCGGAAATAGTTTGCAAGTTATAGAAAAAAATATTTTTGGGGCTGGGGTCAAGTACCCCAGTCTAAAAATAGCTTTCGGGGGAATTTTTTGAATGGATCTGTTTTTCGTTGTATTAAGCATATTAAAATATGTAACTGTACTCATTTTCAGTTCTGTATCGTTAATAGTTTCCGAGTTATAGAAAAAAAGTTTTTGGGGATTGGGGTCAAGTACCCCAGTCTAAAAATAGCCTTCGGGGCCATTTTCTGAGTTGGGTCTGTTTCTCATTTTGTTTGGCGCATCAAACTCTGTACTTGTGCCAAATTTCATGCTTGTATCATAAAGTGCACAATTTGACTCCTAAGCGATTGCACTATCAAGGCCTAGTTCTTGAAGTTCCTTATTTTTTGACCTCTTTTGAGGCAATTGTAGTTCAAATTAAAATAAATATAGCTACTTATCATTTACTAGCTTGAAAACGTCTGTCGTAGTTGTTACAAAATCAAAAATTGAATGAGATTGGTGTGACGTGGAGAGAAGGATAGAAAAGTGTCTCAAATGCAATTAAATAATGACGATCGTCATCTTCTAAACATGCTTAAAGCCCTATCTGCAAATAAAACAATGCTTCTTCTCTACGTTTAGCTACTTACAGCATAACCATAGCCGTTCTTGTTCTCGTCATCATTGTCAGCTTTTCTCTTCTTGGATGCTGGTTGCCCGTCCATTTTGTTTTTGTGCGTGGCACTAAGCGCTGATGAGCGGTTGTGGTTGAGTTGATCTGTTGTTTGACCACGTGATAAAAAGGAGGTGTGGTAGGGGGTTTGGTTTTATGGTTCTAAAGCTATGATAACAAGTGATCTCGAGCGATGAGTTCAATTTTATCGATCAGTTTTCTATTTTGTTGGCAATACAGTTCCATATACTTAAGCTAAAGGGGAAAATCAACTTGATTTTGCTAGAACTTAATGTTATTCAAATACAATGTAATAAACTTTGCTCCGACCCTTCAGAAAGAAATATTCCCGAGTTGATTGGTCTTTAACTTGCCGCTAAACTGAATTTTAAATACAAATTATCCTTATCTTATCTCTACTTCATTAAGTGGAAATTAGGCCAAAAATTACTGTAGATATTGGTTTGATGAGGACATCGCTCTTGGAGCTTGTTCATGGTGCATCACTAATGTAACACGGCGAAAATTAAGAAATGAAGTAGACTAAATAAAGAAGTCCAGTAGAACGGTCCCTGCTCTTTCAAGTTTCAATTAGAAAGTTTCCGGCAGAGTACAAGCACAGAATAGCCCAAAAAAGAGATAAGGTAACAATCCCTATTCTGTGGTACAGCTATGGACGCGTGCTTGGGTGTCAAAGCTAACACAACGCCTGCAATACCTACAGATAGATATTGTTTCTGTTTTAAAAATAATTAACGCTTGCATTTGCACGTTCGCAAGTGTAAATGCTAGCTTTTAACGCAGCCACCAAAATTATCCGACTTCCTATTCAGTACTCATAGATTCATCTGACAAGTTGTTTATATATCTACTCTATAGCTTTAGTTAACAATGCACTACTTTGCTTCGAATAATATCAGCAATATCACCACCTGAACCACGTGTACAGCATGTGATGTGAGGGATGTGCAGTATAAGAGGAAGTCTACAGTTTCAGAGGAGGCTGCAGGATATCATAATGATATTGCACCTTAAACAATAAAGGAGGAGGAGGAGGAGGAGAAGACGAAGACGAAGAAGAAGAAGAAGACGAAGACGAAGAAGAAGAAGAAGAAGAAGAAGAAGAAGTCTATCTGAGAGATGTCTGAAATCTCTAAGTAGTGCAGTGTAGAGCCCGTAGAGGATGATCACTACTTAACGACTCGTACATGTAGGTTCCTTATAAAGTGGTTCCTTATAAAAAAAGCGTGTAACTTATACACACTTAACTAACATAACTAACGCACACTTATCACTCTTTTACACACAGTGCATTGGGTATGGTTGTACAGACATGCTTGGTCACACTAGCGGCGACAATAAAGATATTTTTAAAGTGAAACTGGAAAAGTGGATACTTTAAAAACAATTTGCTGCATTTTCAATCTCGTATACATAATCCTGAATTTCAAAACAGAAACCAACATTTTCCTCATATAAATATCGTTGGATCATTTAAGTTAAATCAGCACCTGATTTGTAGAATTGAATACGAATTCTTGCACTATAAAACTCATGGGTAATTCTTGCATTCAATTCAAAATTACTATTTGATAAAATATGTCGTCCATACTCGACTCAACCATAAACAGATTTGTCTCAAAATTGATACATACACAATTTTGATTTGATAGCGTCCACAAATAAACAATTTTCCTTGGGTTTCTTTCAAGCATTAATTCAATCCATAGTGTCAGGGCATAGGTAGTTCATGGGCAGCTGCATACCTAAAAGGAAGAATAGATTATTACGTTACAGTTTGAACAAATTGAAAAAGATGGTTGGCCTACTAACGCTGGCAACAATAGTCTAATATACTCACGTCTACACTCTTGTTTTATAAGAAACTCGTTTATTAGAAACTCAGTACTGAGATCAATATTGGTTAAGAAACTTTCAGGACTCGACCCAAAATGATAAGAAACTCGTAGGTCTCAATAATCCTCATAATTAGAAAAGTAGGCTCGAGAACGAAATTTGTTAGATATGTTAAGTGTGTCTTATTTTACACAAAACAGCTAATGCAAACGTTAAATTGTATTGTTTCTTCTATTTGTCCAATGTAAGTGTCAATTACCTGTTTCGGCATTAAAAAATTTCATCCCTAAGAAATTCCCAAGAAACTTTCAGTACCAAAATTCTCCAAAAATTGAGAAACTTTGAGTACTGAAAAAAATCTCAGTTGTAGTAGAATAACAAGTGGTAGGATTTTTATCTTGATTTCACCTACCTGCCGTAGACATGGTGATAGAGCTGTCTTTCGACATCAGTAAGGAGAGAACTTGCTCCGATGCGAAATAAATGGGGTCTTGTCCACTCGTCACCGAGTTCTTCTTTCATCATCGACAACCAAACTAATGCATCTTTGGCACTTCGAATTCCGCCAGCTGGTTTAAAACCAACTTTATAACCAGTACGCTATGAGAGATAAAACGTGTTGGGATATCAGCAGGATGAAAAGTTAATAGCTAATTGCGTTATTTAGATAGAAACACACAAAGCTTCATCGCCTGATACTGACAATTTACAGACATCATAGATTATCTACAAAAGAACAGAATGCCTGGGATTATCTGTGGACTGGCAGCACCATTCCCTCCCTCTCGCTTGTTGTTTTCCAGGGCGGCTCCGTTATTAGCGACCCATCAGTCCTAAGGAGCGTTACAAAGACTTGTGTAGGGAGTCTAGGATTTCTACAAAGTTTCAACACAGTGTATTCTCGTTGACCGAGCCTCGATCAACGGAACGAGTCTCAAAAGCCATATCTGAACGAAGGAAATACCGATTATCTGAGTATCTCCAGGCCCTCAAATTCATCGATGATACTAATCAGATAGCTGAATTATTTTATTCAGCAACACAGAATACAGCTTGCTACATGCTTCCACTTGGAAGATTTTAAGGCGTTGGGGCTACAGCAAGATGAAGCAATAGCCCTGAGGGGGGGCCTATTATAGGGGGTAAAGAAGCCGCGAAACCGCAAAAAATGTGGCTGAAAGCCGCAATCCGCGATGAAATTAATTGCCAAACCGCGGCCGCTATTGTTTAGACTTCCACTCATCCTCATTAACATTAGCTTGTCAATCGACATTAATCTGGTTACTTGGTTACTTCCCTGGTTACTGTACTCACCCATTACATTTTCTAGCGGAACAGAGCCCTTTTCAGCCCATCTGTTGTGAAATTCAGAATATAGCCGCTGGCCGTTTATTCGATAAAAAGCCGCAGCCGCATTCACAAAGCCGTAAACCGAGGCCAAAACAAAGCGAAAGACGCAAGCCGCAACTTTTTCTGAGGCCGCAAACCGTAGCAAAATCATTGCCAAATCCGTAAACCGTACGCAAAATAGGGGTCGAAGCCGCGAAGCCGCAAACCTATAATAGGCCCCCCTGAGGCCGGTGATGTTTCTGCAGTTGCAAATGCTAGAGGCCTCAGAACATGAATGCTCGCGAAGATAAGAAGACAATCGTTCATTTTTTTCAAACAAAATCTATTACCACGAAGTTTACTTCGACTGTGAGTATTTGTTGAAGATATTCAGCGCAATCACAACAAGACATCGTTGATTAACCGGTATTTCAGTATATACAAACAGAAATTAAACAAATTGATTCCGAGGCTTATAGTGTTTTAATAACCGAGGATGAACTGTAATATAAGTTGTTTACCTCATAAAATTCTCGTATGCTTCGAACCATCACCAGAGCAACAGGAAAAATAGCATTCACTCCCTCTTTTCCGGTTGATGTTTTAATAAAATCTGAACCAGCCATCATTGAGACCATTCCTGCTTTGTAAACATTCTCCAAAGAACCAAGCTCACCAGTGGCTATGATTGTTTTCAAGTGTGCTGGCCCACATGCTTCTCGACACGCTTTCACTTCATTATATATTCCTTCCCAATCACCAGTCAGTGCCAGGGTCCTTGATATGACAATGTCAATTTCACTTGCTCCATCTGCCACTGCATTTTTTATCTCCAACAGCCTTATTGACAATGGAGTTTGACCTAAAATATCAAATACATTGATGATGATGACGAATAATGATGTTGATGATAATGATGTTGATAATGAAAAAGATGATACTGGTGATGATAATGATTATGATGATGATGATACATGCTGGATGATGACAAATGATTATGATGATGTTTAGGTGATGAGGATGAAAATTGATAATTTTGATGATTATTATTATGACAATGAGGATGATAACAAAGATGATGATGGTGATGAGGTTGATAATGATGCTTATGATGGTGATGATAATGATGATGATTGAAAATGATGACCACAGTGGTGATGCAGAGGATGGCAATAGTGAATGTATTGATGATGATAATAAGGATGTTAACGATGATGAGAATGATGATGATGATGATGATAATGATGATGGTGATGATAATGATAATGATCCAAAATGATAATGGCAAAGATGATGCAGAGGACTGTGACGATTATGATGATGATGATGACAATGATGATGATGATGATTATTATTATTATAGTTGTGGTGATGGTGGTGCTGACAACGATAAGGAAGATGATGCATTTAATGATCTTGAAAATATCGATTTTTATCATGTCAATAGCAATATTTTAATTCAGCATGTTGCCTTTCCATTTTTGTGTTTCTCAAACCCCCTTATGTACAGTATACTCAATTTTTCTTTTTCACAAAAACAACAAAGTATAACTGAACCTGCAGGAAATCCAGCAGCAACTGATGCAATAGGAACGGATGACTTTGCAGCCTGCAATGCCTTCACTGCATCAGGAACCCTCGATGAATAAACACAGACTGCTCCACATGTAATTCCAAGATGATTTACTCCCATGGCATCAATTAGATCTTTGCGAATTGGGTTCTGAGCCTTGAAACAAAGTCTTGTGACGTTGCATGCTGTGTCATCACCTTCGATTAAAAGAATGTATTAAATCAAATGAACAAGAGTAAATGGAAAGATGATACAATGTTGGTTTGGCAGGAATCGGCTGTACCCACAGCCCACAGGGTATTTAAAACAGTCTCCAAGTTGGAAAACATACATTATTTCAGTACCTGGAGGCTTGAGAAGCAAGTGAAATTTATTGATGAAAGGTATTAGAGTAGTAGAGGTGGGAGGGGAGCTAGCTGATAAAAAGCCGGAAAAAAGCAGCATCTTGCGCAAAAAACTTTCCCTCAATCGCATGTGTAATGTTTCTTTGGAGACATGAGTCGCATTAGTATTTGTTAATGCTTACAAAAATGGATGGGAAGGGCCTAAACTTTGGGCCTAAAAAACTTGCCTGCGAGTGTGGTAAGATCAGTGCACGTTACAGCTCTTAGCAGCCAAGCAGCTTGCCATTCTTTCTTGATTGAACGTCTAGTCCCAAGAGTTTCACCTCTTGCTTTTGTGCATGCAAAATTTACGTGAACGTTTTCAATCCAGCTTGCATCAAAAGAGACTCCAGGATTTCTTTCCAACTTGGCAGCCATCTTGACACACCACCTTGTCCCAATGAGCAACAACAACAACAAAAACTCGAGTTGGATCTCTGTCATCTTGGATCCCTGTAAGTTCTGTGACATTGCAACCCCGTTGCAACGGTTTCATTGCAACAGGTAAATTGAGAAAATTGGTAATTGGCAATACCGCTCGATCTGGCATCTGGCATCCGCATCAGGCAATTTTGATAGGGATTGGAGTTCATTCGGTTTACACGGGAATGGATCAGGAACGGATCCCAATGGACTCGCTTGGGACTCGATCCTCTTCCTAATAAAAACGAACGGATCCATGCGTACCCGTGCAAAAAAAGCCTAAAGTGACCTTATCGGAACGTACGTGTTAACGGGGGTACAAGACACGCCAAAAAACCACAGCAAACAAATCTGAGAAAAAGGAACGTTAACCTATAAAGATTCTGCAACGTCTTTCATAATATCCATCAAAATGTACGAGAAAGTGTTTAAAGATATATAGGCCTAGATCATATGTCCACGAAAATATACCTGATCCGAAAAGTCAAAAAACGAACTCTCTGTCCACAAAAAGATTGTTCTTGATTCTCATGGCTATCGTTTCAAAACTGATTCAAGAAGTTCTAAACAATTATGTTTCTTAATCTTTAACCTCAGGCAGGTTTAGCAAAGTTTTGCTGTGATTAGGAATTCTGAATATTAGAAAAATTAACGTCCTTGAGACTTAAGCTTAAGCTAAATGCTGTTCTACCTCATCATATTTAAAACAAAAAACTTCCGAAAATTCAAGGCCTGGATAAACCAGGACATGTTTCGGGAGACAGTGCCGCGAGGGACATGTCCTCTCGACGTCTCCCAGTTTGGTTACGTCGGAAACTTTGAAGGTAGCGCGACAAAATTTGTAGCGAAAGAAAGAAACATTTCTTGTCTTCGCGACTCGGGGACATCTTGCTCTCTTTTCACTAGCATGTTTGGCCACCCTTGGAACGGGAGACATGCCAAATACAGTGTCCCGCGCAACAAGTCTCCTAGTTTAGCCATAGCTTTAGGATTAATAAAAAGTTTCAATAATATATACACGTTTAGATAACAAACAACTGAAGCACCTTCGCACTAAGGGTAAGTTGAGTTCAATTTAGGAACTTCACGTCATCATTCCAAATGACTATTGTCTTTTTGTGGCATCATATCTCCCAAACTAAATTGGACAGCAACGTTTCAGTTTAATTTAACAGCCATTAACAAACAGCTATCTTTATGGTGCATCAGGTGTTGGTCCTTCCATTCCATCAAAGCCTCCTTTTGACCTTACACGTTTTTTTATAAGAAACCTGGCTCGGGGCCTAGTTCTAAAAGTTTCTTAATTTTTGGCCCAATTTTAGTTCTAAAAGTTTCTTAACAGTTTCTTAATTTAATGGAAATAAATTGCAGTAAAAACGATAAAAACGTGAATATAGCAAGCAAATTATTAATATTATTGTATTACAAAGAATTAGCCATGCTGGTGCGAGAAATCGCACGGAAATGCTTGAGAATTGATTACTACGTCCACAAATGTGAAATCAGTATGTCGGAAAACTGACTCAAAAATTTCTTAAGTTTCTTAACTCCTTCCTCCTAGTTGTAAAAGTTTCTTAACTTTTGGGGTGTTTAGTTCTAGGTTTCTTATAAACCGGTTTCTTATAAAAAAACCTGTAAGTGCCTTTGAAATGTACGGTGTATGTTTTCAATAATCATTGTCCCGCAACCGATTCAATCCTGTTCGAAGCCGCCCCCCCCCCCTCCAGCCTTTAGGTACCTAAATAAACATGAAGAGTTCCATCTTTTCAACTTTGACATCAGGTAGTTTCGAACAGCCTGCAAGAGTTCTCAATTCCGTGTCCATAAAGTACAAACAAGAGTAGACTCCCCTTGTCCTCTTACTATATGGAATGGTGGACCAGAGGGGAAGGAGATTGCGAAATAGAATAACTTCAATGAGTCCCAAACATCATTTGTTCCAAACGCTATCCAAAACAGATTAAAACCTAAAGCCAGTACCTTTGTTCCAGCAACCTTCTGACAGGTAGGTGAATCATACGTCATCAAATAGAACGGTCTTGTATTTGGTAAATTGATTGGTTTATTCACATCTCCCTTTGTACTGCAACAATACTTTATTTCTGTCATAGTTTGCTGGTAATTTCCATCAGGAAGATCCCCGATATGTCGATTTTGCTGATCGAGCTTCGAGTGTTCATCATCCCAGGATATGGAGCCTTCGTCCATGCCAGTGGGACAGACGCCTGGAAAGAAAGTTTTAAAGTGTCTTTAGCATCAATATTGAGGCCCTGGACAAACAATCAAACATTGTTTGTCAAGCATTTGAACAATGCAATGCAAAGTCTGTTTGTCGGATTATGTTTAGGACGTTGCCAAACGGTCAAACATTGTTTTAAAAACAAAGCTCCAATGTTTGACCAAAATGTTTGATCGTTTGGCCAGGGCTTAATATTCATGTAAAAAGGTTGCAGGTTGCATGAAAACTTTCTGACAGACAGATGGAATACAATTTCATATAGAGTGTGATTTTCTAACAAAAATGTGACTTTTGGGGGGCGTATTCGGTCAAACGTGCTTTAATCCAAGAATCTCCTCCGAAGAGGGTCTACCTGCCGTACTCTAGCATCATCACCTTGTAGTTAAATCAAAGGTATGGAAAGCGTTACCTTTCTTATAAATACAGTATTTTCCTTCAGGCCAAAATTCGCTGCCTCCTTCCGGTTTTGTCTTTATACAGAACCTTTGTTCGATACCATGTTGAGAGAAATTGCCAGCAAAGTGGTAATTCTCCGACCTCTTATTCGATGGCGCAATGTCAGTTGTATCGTGGTACGTATAGCCTCGTCCCCACGCTGATTCGGTAGTGTCTGGGCAGCCTGTCACCGGTTCTGGAATTCCGTATGTTCCGCTGGGCCATAGTGAGTCAGCTCGTAACCCTGTAAAAATATGAAGACAAGCGCACTAAATTTATAAATACTTTGATAGTGTATTAGCATTCGTTGATTCGAGCATTTGTTCGAAGAGTTTTAGCGAATGCGCACAAAAACTGTAATGGCTATTAAGATTTATCGTAAGACGGCACTGCGCTTTATCTCAGAGACCAAAAATGGAAATGTGCAACACTTTCTCTGAAGTTGGAGTTCAATTACAATCAAATGAGATGTGCCATTTGAGGAAATATCTATCCTAGTGTTTGCAATTTAATTTGAAAAATATGTGTAAATGTGTATGGTACTGAAGAAGGCTTAACATACCCAGGGCACGAAAAAAGTGGGAGGAGAGCCTCGGGCTGGATGACTTGGAGAGTTTCACACTCGACGATTTCTTTGAGGTCTTTAGCTCTGATCATGCAGTCTTGGGTTCAATCCCTATAGTATCCTTAACTAGGTAGGAAGTTTGCAAAATGAAAAGACAAGCAGTCATCTTAGCTCCTCGTGCTTCCAGTCAACGTGATAGGGGATTAGACCCTAGTTACCGACATAACAGGGGGTATGTGCTACACTATAATCCCATCAATTGGGGGTATACAACTTGAAAGAGAAATCTTACCTGGAGTTGAAATTACCAATATGGCAAACGACAGGAATATATCTGCTAAAGGAAGCTTCATCTCTCTGCATAAAATATAAGAGAATATTCACAGTCTATTAAGGATTGTACTTCAGTAAATTCAGCCCAAAAAACTTAGATGACAACGTCGCAGGCGTATAGAATTTAAAAATTGTACAGCATCAACTTTGACTATATCGTTAGACAGCGGGCTAAAGCAAAGCTTACTTGTCTGTGCTATATATTTTGATTTGTTTAAAAAGTGCATTAAGTTACCATCTCTATTTGGCGTGAAAGCAGACCATCTTGCAAATCTGCAGCTTTTTCATTATAGGCAGAGTCCTTAGCAGTGCTGCAACTTTCTTCATCTAGATTAATACGCAACAAAAATTTCCAGGGTTTATATATATTATCTGGACCAAAGTAGCAGTTTATGTGTTTGAATGCTCAGTCAAAGTTATGATTGTGCAGCGAAAGGCAGGTCGAGGGAGAGCTAACAACAAACAAGCGCAGGGCGCAAACATATAGCGTAAAATGCGTAATCTTAAACGCCTATGCATAGATAGATGCAGATAAGACTGATAATGGTTTAGAACCAAGTCTGTAGACTCTTATATTTTGCATTCACCTTAAGAGGTAAATTAGCGATCATTCTTTTTAAGATTTTGGTCGACATTTCCGAGCGAAAACTGCAAAACGATGCTTAGGAATAACGTCACTAAGACATCTATATTCAGATGCCAGAACAAAGGAAAACTGCACCAAACAGGGCAAAAACATCAGAAATAAACAATCTTACCTGTTTATTCGTTGTAATAATAAAATAAGCATTTATAAATCCATTGTTCGTTATATTTTCAGTAGAAAACGAGCTTTTCTTCCAGTATGCAAATTGCCAAATTGATTCATTGGTTGCTCAGTGAATTAGTGGTCACCTGTTGACCAATCAGTTTCAAATGAACGTGCTGACGACATCCACTAGCGGTTAGCCGATCAACTTCAGATAAATTGAATTTTTTGCGTGCAGCCAAGAGCCGTCTTGGCTCGGCCTAAACATCAAACAGTATAACACTGCGCTATGCAAAAGGACTTTACATCAATCGCGTTATACAAAGATAAACAATTTTGGCCCTTTTCGTGAATTCCAGAGGAACGTTCATTGATAGGCCTAGACACATATTACCTGAGTCCCAGTTATTGCTCATGCAACAGAGGCTAACACTAAATGAGATCGCTCAAACTGGGTGTCTGTTGTGGTAGTGTGGTTGTAGGGGGTGTCAGGATGGTGGTGGAGGAGCGGAAACTAACGACTCAGGTCATAAGTCTAGCTTAAGGGCTTAATAGAATGACATTCCAAGTTAGAATAATGATTTCTGTAGTAAACCTGCTAACGGAGCAAACTTAATCATTTTTTCACTTCGGTCACTCGATCATTCTTAATCACTTCGATCATTTTGTCGAAGTAGGTAACGGGTAAACAAACTACAGGTCTTCAAAGGGCCTTTGTTCAGAAAAAACTAAAAGACAACGGGAAATAAGCTTTAAGACAATGGGAGGTGATTCGAGAGCTTGTTGAGTTTCTACTTCTTATAAAAAGTATACAGTATGTACCTTTAACCACTGTTTCCGCATATCTATACAATAAAAATACCTTAAAAATACAATTAAGGTTGTTCAGCTTTACGAATGTCTTGAATGCCTCGAACACTCGCGAGGTTTTAAAACGACATAGCAGTTACATATAAGAGGTTCATAGCAGTTTATAGTTTCTATAGTATATGTACAAAATATGAACAGCCAGAGCGAAGAACTATGAAAAAGTGTAAGTCGTAGCCGAAGGGCGTTTTACTACTCCAAAAGATAATGAGATATCAGAAATGTGAAGTTGGACTATAGAGTTGGACTAGAACTATTTTCTGAACAACAATCTGCTCAGATAATTAAGGGAGAGTACAAACAAGAAACTGCGTTGGAGAGTCCCGAGAAAAAGGAACTCTTTCTGTGATTCCAAAATGGGATATTATTAAAACAATATGCCTAAGAAACCATTAAGCAGGAAAGAACATCTAGTTTTTGTGAGGCGTCCCCTGCCCCCACACCATTGGCTCTAACCGTACAATAGCTGATGCCACTGTGCTACCGGTTTACCCTGTGCGGTAATCGCTTTTTTCCAGTGGGATAAACACTCCCCTGTTGAATCTGAACCTATCTGAATTCTACCAATGTTTTCTTTAGAATCTGTCCTAACATCTTCGTGCATAACAACAAAAACAACGTTTGTTCTATCAACGGTTGCTTCGGGTACAAAAAAATCCATAACAGTATTAAATACCGGGTTGATCTGGTCTCTTTTTGTATCTGTCTTTTCCTTTTTATTCTTTTCTTGTTGCAGAATAAGTAGACTTTGACATATGGGTCTGCGAAGAAAAATGATTAATTTAGAAAAACAAATAACTAAGGGTAAATATGTCTTATTGTTATCTACCTCAGTAACGATATCGACTACACGTTTTTTTTTATAAGAAAGTGGTTTATAACAAAGTAGTGCTCAACATCTTAAAAGTTTGAGAGAGTTCAATACTGGATTCTTGAAACTTAAGAAAGTTCTGTTTCATACTTTCACTCCTAATGTTCTCTGTGCTGCTTTCGCTCTTCTATTCAGTTGCTCTTCTTGCTATTAAACGAGTCTAATGATTATTTTCTTTGAAAAACGTGGTATTTGTGCAATGTCTTAAACTGTGCATTCTTAGAAATACTGCATTCCAAAATTTTTGCTAAGAAAGTCACAAGAAAGTTTTGGTATTGAAAACATGAAATATCTAAGAAAGTTCCAATACTGGCCCAAAAAACTTTCTTATAAAAAAAACGTGTAGTGCGTCATTTACCGAAATTAACCATGGTTAAGTCCAGGTCGACACTACAATGACGGACCTCAATAAAAATACGGGTTTTTGTAAATGCAACATAAAAATAGGTCCGAGTTAAGCAGCAAATTTGACTATATTAGGCCAAAATGATAGGATGGTCTCACTCCCACAATGATGAATTTAAGTCTGTATGCCTGCAAGCATCAAGGATCATTGTCAAGGCATAGAATGGTAGTCATTTTTCTTGTATTTTATTAACTGCAGTGACGTGCCCAGAACTTTGGGCTGGGGGAGGGGGTGCAAAAGGTAGAATTTACTGACAATGATGCATATATGAAGAGTATGTTCACCAAAGGCAGAGACAGGGGAGACGGAGCATGCTACCCTGAAAACTTGGAGACGGGCGCAAACTAATGGACCAAAAACTGAAAGTTTGGGTTTGAAATAAAGCCCGCTGGGCAAATGGCCCACTAGTTAATATTTTAAAAGATTAAAACGGTAAATTGAATTCTAGAATGACTGCGATTGATTCCATAAAGTCAGCTTAAAGCCATTCGTATTCTCTCTACCCCACAAATCAATGCCCCGTCGTTTTAAAGAAGATAGTGGCTGCGTTGTCATATATGATTGTCGCTGCAACTATCAAGTCGAGACCAACGTTGATCGAAGGGCGACGGGGGTGCAGAAAATTTCCAGAACAAAACCACTAATTTTGTCCGTGATTGTACATGCTCCACAATATACCATAAGAGCAATGGAAGTTTAATAGGGCATGATGATATTACTGAAGCGGCAATCCTGCAGAGTCGTTCATATTGGACAAATTGCTATTGATAACAACATTAGTATTGTTTGCATGATTCTTACTTATGGTCTCCTGCAAAAGAGTATCTTCATGTGCAGCACATTTCAGTAATTTCCCTCTCATCATAATAACAGTTAGTTTTTCGTCCTCTTTGTTGTAAGCCAGTGATATCATAAGATATCCAGGGTTCTCATGCTCCTAATAACGAAAAAAACCGTCAAGACTTATGTAAAGAATAATCATAGCAATGTGCTGCACGCTTTTTTATATAGAACCACTCTATATATATAGGGAACCTACATGTAGAAGGCCCGCAAGTTGAAAGAATTTCTACTGCTCAAGAGAAAATCACTAAGAAACTTTTCAATGTTGAAAGTTTTTATCACTAAAAACAATCAAGAATTAGGAAGCGGGTTCCATTCATTTGCAGTCCAAAATCAAATAAATTGTACGCTACGCATGTATCAAATGTTTTGTCAACTTGTCCCGAGGTTTGCTTACAAGCAAGTGTCTCTGTATAATAGTCATGACACTGAATGTTCAGTTGAAATTATGGAATTATTAAGGAACTTTTGGAACTACGATTGACTTAAAAGTGGTCCAAAAATAAGGGACTTTAAGAACTAGGCCGTGACGTAGGTTCCTTATAAAAAAAGCGTGTATGGCTGTGTGCATGCACAAGGAAGATAAATTCGTCATTCAGCAAGATTAAACAATTCACCTCAAATTCAACTTGAAGCTCCTTCTCAACGACATTCCTCTGTGCGACATCGTAGCATTTAAGATCCAGTTTGAATCCACCAATCAGACTCTCTTTATAGAAATCATCAATACTCCACACACTAACCTCTACAGTAGAATCACGTGTTGTTTTTCGTGTTAGTTTTATCTCAAGTACTTCATCATAATCTGGATTGTTCGAGTCTTTCACCACGCGAGTTTTCCTCGGAATGTGGCGCGTTTTCAGTGGCGTAATAAGCAGGATTTTTACACGTGTCGTAAGCCTTTTGTTTGGATCGTGGCTTTTAAGCCCTTTCGCATGTAATATCTTCATACAAAATATCTGGCTGTATGACTGGTGATAAAATTCTAGTTTTACTGTTCCATTATTCAAACAGCATTCTTCATTTTGATTGGAATCTTCCTTCGTTTTACTGAATTTCTTCCATAAATATGCTTGATCGAATTTTTGAGACTCTGCACCTGACAAAAAAACGATAAATTTGAGATGCTTGAAAACAAACTGCAAACATCTGACTCTGCAGCTGACAAGAAAACGATAAAATTTTAGAAGTAGGCTTTTATTGAAATCCGGTTTCTTTTAGCAAGCATGGGTAAAAGCAACTTGTTCAATTTCAAGCCTCGGTCAAACGACGCAACATTTCGTGCAACATTTGTTGTATTAAGTTGCAAGGATAATTTTGTTGGTTGGCCAAAGGACGCAGCATCAGGCATGCAACCAATGTTGTATCCAGATACTTAAAGGCTTGGACAATAACTATGCTTGGACTTAAACTGAGCTAAAGTTAAAGTCGCTGAGATTTAAATTTGGCATCAACACACAACACAAGACCTGAACAAAAAGGAGCGAGTAAAGTGAACGATGCTTACCTAATTTACAAGCCAGTAAACTCTCATCCTCGTCATAATCAACGATTTTAGACCCTTCAGTCCCTAGTGGAGTCTTTTCTAAGACAGCCTTTTGGACTTCCAGCGCCTCCTCATCTTCTTCTTCAATCTCCTCCGTATACTCCTCTACGTCCTTTTTCGCAGTTTTAGGAAGATATATATGAACACGGAAACCACGACAAAAATCAATATGGTGGAAAGTATAACGATGAGGACGATGATAGTTGTTTTAAAAGCCATTGAAAATTCCTGAAAAGCAATATAGAATGAACTCAGAATGGACAGCAAAGTAAACAGAAGCCTTAGACTATGTAAGGATAATTCATATTTGGATGTCTTGACAAAGAAATTACGATCAAAATGGAAAACCAATTTGGAGAACAAGGCATCCTTACTAAGAAGAGCAAAACAGCTGCACCTTTAATCTGAAGTGTGGGGACTTCACCCAGCCAAGCCTTCCCTTCAAGCTCAATACCATAGATTCTTATACAAATACGTGCATCTGTTTTGCTTCTTTACAGACTGTTAGCTAGGCATGATGCTAGAAAACGAAACAAGATAATTGCCAGTGCGACTTCATCGACAGAGGCCGCACTTCATATTTTCTACGTTACTGTTATAGCTATAGTATCAATTGGGACTTTTAAGAGGCAGTAAACAAGGATTAAAATAAAGGCTTGAAAACATAAAGACTTAGATATGAAAATATTTCTAAACTCACCCCATCCTTATAAATACATCGATGGATAGTAGAAGCAGGATTCTAATTCCATCATTTCCTTTGGAGTTATTTCGAAGAAAAACTTTCTTGTTTTGATAAGAAGGCACCTGCTATGCGTGGATTTTTCCTCTTTTTGATTTTGTTCATGCTTGCTCACTGCACTTGTTACACACCAGCAGACACTGATAAATCTACAAAGTGGGCATAAATAACAATCAAATTTGCGATAAAAGCGTAACAACTTTGCATATTTAAAAGCGTTTTTTCTCTGACACTCCATAGAGTACAAACGTCAAAAGGTAACCGAAACAATTGACCAGTGCGAAACATAGGCAGATACGGATCGAAATGCAACATCCCTCCACTTTACTGAACAGCCTTCCCAGTACTGTACTGATGTTATCTCTTACACACATCATATTATCCCTCCATTGTACTAATGCTATCCCTCCACCGTACTGTACTGATGTTAGCTATCCCTCCACACACATCATGTTATCCCTCAACTGTGCTTATGTTATCCGTTATCCCTTCACTGAACTGAATGGCCTCCACTTTACTGACGTTATTCCTTCATAGACATCATATTATCCCTCTAATGCACTGATGGTACTCAGATCTGGATGTAAAAGTTAAAAGTTTCTTGGGAGAGGGGATATTAGATACTGCTTTGCGAAGCAGATCTTTTAGTTGATGCCCGATTTCGTTTGACATAAGGAAAGTTAACGAAAACCCCCCAAACAAAATGCTCAAACGAAAGTACGGCAAGATCTTCAGCTACTTTTACTAGTTTACTTTCAATTACTATCTAGCGCTTCACTATGACCAACCTGGGCGTAGCAGGTGCTTAAACAGGAGTAACTGAGTTTTAAATTCCACACAACCGCAATATCCTATATTTCAATGTACTTTAACCTTCTATTGCGTTAGTAAATGTAACCAGGAATATTTCACTTTAATTTCCCTTTTCCCGATGTCATGTGTTTCCTTAACCACGCGAAACCATAGAAAAACTGTGACGTCCTTTTGAAACATAGAATCCGCATACATTTATATTGACTCATCCAAGTTTTAACTCGCTGGACTCATATGATACCAGCATGGCACCATGGGATGTGTCATGAAAAATTCCCCTAACCTACGCCTCTGTACAGGAGTTAATTCTTCGCTCCACGCAAAGCCATAAGGCGTATATCTCGCGCATAAAGCTGTGCGAAAATTAAAGGGCGCGATAACTTTCTCATTTCGTCCGTAAAAATTAAAAAGAAAACATATAGGCATGACAGAATCACGATTAACATAGTCTTTTAAAGTCTTTTAGGCATTTAATCACAAGGAATTGAATACAAGAATAAAAATTTGGATTAGTCGCAAATATTAAAGGGTACCTGGATATATTGTGCTAAAGAGTGCGTGAAAATTTGGGAGGCGAAAAATCAGGGGAGAGGAAATAAGAAAGGCGCGAAGTTGGTATTGTATTTGTATATTGTGTAGCTCTTTTTACTCCTTAATTTAAAAAAAACAATCACTCTATGAAAATCCCGTTTAGCATTTAACAAAATTTGACTGTTTCCAAAGAAATCCATCAAAACATTGCTTAGTCTTGCTTATTTAGGGTTTGCATGCATTCTGGAGGACTAAATTCCACCTCACGCTTCACCGTTGAAACAGGACATGTGGACGTGTTTGGCTTTCCAAGGCAATCTTAAAAGAACAATCGCCTTATAATAGTGTTACACCGGCGTAACTATACCTATAACTCAGAATCATTCCCACAAATTAGAAAAATTAGATACCAAGTTTTCTCCCCAATAAATCAAGTGCAACGTTTGATAGAATTTCTCTACATTAAACTTAGTAGTTGGGAATGGTATCCAGCACAGAATATTTACAGGGTATCTTCATCATCGGCATATAAAATTAGTAGTTAAACAACTCCATAATATTGGTGTTATCGCCTCTAAATGTCTGTTTCTTTGAAAAACTTTCTGCAAACTTTAAAATTCACGGTAGACCCTGGAACGCTAAAAACTCCAATTTAATGGGCTCGGGTTGAGATGTCCAATTGAAGCCCCTCCCCCAAGTCTTTCCAAGTAGAGTATCATAATAGGAGCACTGGAAACCATTTGGCAATAGCCTCCTTACAGTTGTCATTATAAGCATAACAAATAAATTGGGAAAACCTCTTGTATATGAAGAAATGATTCCTCATACTGTCAAAATACGCAAAAAATCTATATTTAAATGATGACGGAAAGACACGGATAAAATAATGAAAATGGTCGTGTTTTCTGGAAGCAAAGGGGAATTTTTTCGATCTGCTTATGACCGCAGGAAGGCTTACCGTCAGTTTTCGTATAAAAGAGGGGTACTTCGGGGGGGTCCCAATACCGCAATACCGGGCCAAAAAATCGCCGAATCCCGAATATCGCACGAAAAAATTGCAAAATACCGCAAATTGCTGAAGACTAAAATATCAGTATTGTTAATGTGATTATGACACAGAACACCAGTGTATAAGAATTTGAATCCATCCTTAATACATTTGTCCCATTTCTCCCTCCAGATCCGTAGTTAGGTCATGTTAAGCTGGACTAGCGAGCAAAGAGAGCGAAATTTGGGGGTCTGGGGGTTAGCCACTAGAAAAATTTTTGGGACCATGCCGGGAAACGCCCTTTAGTGTGCCAGGAAACGCCCTATTTTGGATAAAATGAAAGAATATCCTCGTTTTGGCAGAGATGAAACAGTCAATGAGGAGGAAAGAACTTAATAAGAGCGTAATTATAAACTCAAGAACCCAGGGTAAAACTCAAGACACAACATTGAGAGCTCTGAAAATTTTAGACAATTTTGGTTAAAAACTGGTCCCGTGTATTGCTTAACTTGTTATTATATGTCTTCTTGTTGTTTGTCTTGGAATTTTACCTGGTTAGAGTAAAATTCGTTTCAGACAGAATCTTGCTCCCATAGTATGCACCGACAACGCTTCCTAGTGGTAGCCTAGTTGCCAGGGGCGCACATTAGTGGGATGTGGGTGTGACACCCCCAAATATTTTGTCAGTCGGTCCAGAAATTTTACCTTATTGGCAACGTCAGTCTAAAATTTGATTAGCAATTAGTCCAAAACTTGGACAAATTTGAAAAGTTTGGACCAGGAAAGTTCTCAGAAATCTTTCTGTAAAGTTATGAGTGAAGAACTGATATATCTAACGATAACAATCGATCCAGGACAGTTAAAATTGAATTCGGTCCCATGAGAATTGGAAAATAGTCAGTACGGGACCAACACAGCGTTTTAGACGAAAACGATGAACATAAATCACTATGGGAATGCGTAGAGCACTTTGAGACGCTTGCTTTTTTAAATTGTTGCTCGCCTAATTACGTATACTGTCTTTCCTTTCGGGAAAAGTCATTGGCAATTGGACATCAAAAGAGGCCCAGACGGTTCCCAAAATCTTAGTCTGTCCCATCTACGTTTACGCCCCCAAAAAATATTCTAGATGTCCGCCCCTGCTAGTTGCTCAAGAAAAGACGCACATTCTTGCATTTTGGTAATAATTCTTATTTAGTTAACTTGGAGATCGCAAATGTAGACAACACGAACAAGTTCAGTGCAATGCCAACTGGCTGCATGAACTCACAACACGATACAGGATTAGTAGCTAACATTTCATTCCTGGCCTTTTTGATCAGTTAAAAGAACAACTTCTGTATGATCTCAAAGATTGCAAACGTCTTGTCATTAATAAAGTGCACACCGAACAGGGTACATCTGCAGGGTTCATTCAAGTGACTTAAAATCAAGATGCGTACATTATTTGCAGGGCTCACCGGGTGCTGGCCTTAGATATTCCAACATCATGGGAAATATAAAGGAATCATCATTGAAGCATAAACTGTACACATCACTGCAAACAGTGTCAGTCAAAAACGTCACTCACTCTTTCACATTTCAAGCCTACTGCATCGATGTTAAGTCTTGGAACCAAAAAGCAAAATCGCGCAACGCAAATGTAAAATCGCGCAAAAAAAATTGTAAAATCAACTAACCAAACGCAACCAAAATGTATCGTCGTGGAACAGAAATGTAAAGTCATGAAGTAAACAGAAAAATATCACAAATTACTGTCGAAAAAGTCATATCTTTGGCCGGTTCGGTGCGCCAAAACAATCATACTGGCTGAATTTCACAATTCAATACATTAATCTTCTCTTCATTTCGACTTACTTTCTTGTATTGATGTCTGGTAACTCTTAAGTTTTTTCTTTTGCTATGGCTCTTAGCTGTTCCTTTCAAGGTTCGTAAAATACCGAATACCGCGCTGTGAAATTTCAATACCGCAATACCGCCAGGTTTTTCCTTCAATACCGAAATACCGCGCATATTTTACCCCCGATACCGCAATACCGCAAACCCCGAAGTACCCCTCTATAAAACGATGTTTCACTGTGCTCATTCCTTGAAAGCGGGTAGCTTGTTAGCATCATATACAGCCAGCACAACAATAAACTAGAAGAACTTCAATATTGCAAAGGATTTCTACAGAATTCAACTAGAAAATTTTATAAGATGGCTTTTTACTGGAGATGTGGTGTTTTGCGGCAAAGAAGCTTCATCGGCAAGGCAATGATTTTTCGACCGTACAACTCAAGTGCAATGACTACTGAATTGAACCAAGTGGAAACAGAAACAGTACACAAACGTAATAGCATTAGAGGTATTTTTTTTTGCTTTTCAATTGGTACATTTGTCGGGGTTGTTACCTGCTAAAAAAAAACAGAACTAAGACAGCTGACACTTCAAAATTGCGATGAATAGCGGAATCATTTTCGGGCATACTTAAAAGCTTTTTTTCGTCTGACACTCCTCAGAGTATGAACGGCAGAAACAGACCGAAACAACAGACTAAGGCGGAATTTATACCCAGATACAGCTCGAAATGCACCAATCAGAAAGAACGAAAAGCTGAATTGGCAGGCGAAAAAAAAGCTTTCAAGTATGCCCGAAAATGATTCCGCTATTCATCGCAATTTTAAAGTTTTGTACAACTCAAAGACTATTCACAGCTGATCTATTTGAAAGCGCTACAATATTGTATATCGGATTGATTTCCAGCAGATAGCGGCATAATTTGAAAAAGAAGAAAAATAATGATATGAATAGTCGAAAATGATGAAACAGAACATCTTTTTAACAATTTCCTGCCCTTTTCAATTTGTACAAGTATCGTGTGTGAACAGTAGCTTAATTTTTGTTCCGCCACCTTTTATACCGTTATCATAGTCTACAGGGTGTCCAATTTGTCAAGCTTGTGAAATTTGCTTGTTAAACACTGTTTTCCACACTGTATAACATTGTTTCTCGAACCCTTTTCTCTTTTGAAAAACACAAAAAATGAAATTGTCACATGAAATTTGATGGTCCTTATAATAATAAGAATGTTCTTTGCACTAGTAGGCCGTTGGTTTCGTTTGAAAATTGCTTCTTTCCCTCACCCTCATCAATTTCCATTTTGTTCTACATCATCGAAAACAGAATCATAAAAAAACCCTCGTAAAGAATAGGGCATTAAACGCACAACAACCAAACAACAGAGACGGAAATTTCAAACAACATGCATGCAACAAATATTCGATATCGTAGTACCCTTTTCAGTTTCTAAGTTGAAATCCGAGTTTTTCAGTGTCTCGTGAGGTTAAACAATCTTGAAGGCTTAATCGTTATTTCTAGGAAAAAATAAAACCATTTCAGATGTGAATTTATTGTTTATTTATAAAACACAGCACAATCTGGAGGCTGAATTGAAACTATAAGTTGCATCATTCAAATGTACACGCTTTTTTTTTATAAGGAACCACTTTATAAGGAACCTGCATGTAGAAGGCCCGAAAATTTAAAGAACTTATACTACTAAAGCGAAAATCATTAAGGAACTTTTGAATGTTGAATATACTTTTATCATTGCAAATAATCAAGAATTTGAAAGCCGGTGCCATTCATTTGCAGTCAAAAATCACATAAATTGCCGTTAAGCATGTATCCAATGTTTCTTTGAGTAGTCTCGAGCTTTGCTCACATGCAAATGTCTCTCTTTTATTGTTAAGACCACTGTATGTGTAGTTAAAATTAAGGAACTATTAAGGAACTTTTGGAACTACAATTGCCTCAAAAGAGGCCCAAAAATAAGGAACTTTAAGAACTAGGCCTTGAGGTAGGTTCCTTATAAAAAAAAGCGTGTAGACTCTTATTATTGCAATCTTAACCATTTTAGATTAGTGGTTCTGGGAAATAACAAAGTTTTATTTACAAAAGTTTTAAAGATCAAGGTCACCAATAAGGAAATGCATTTGGTATTAGTCACCTACACTCTTTTTTTTATAAGAAACTAAGAGTTTTTTCAGTACTCAAAGTTTCTTAACTTTTGGACAATTTTGGTACTGAAAGTTTCTTAGCAGTTTCTTAGGGATCAAAATTTTTTAGTGCCAGAACAGGTAATTGACACTAAAATTTTACAAATAGAAGAAGCAATACAATTCGCGTTTACATCAGCTGTTCTTTTGTAAAAATAGACACTTATGGTGTAACAGAAGTTCGTTTTTGATGCTATATTTCTAATCCTAAAGATTGTTGAGACCTGCCAGTTTCTTATCATTTTGTGTCGAGTACTGAAAGTTTCTTAACCAATATTGATCTCAGTACTGAGTTTCTTATAAACGGGTTTCTTATAAAAAAAAGAGTGTATTCATTTCAATAATCTCAACATTGCTGGCTGTCTTGATGCACAAATTCATCTGACTTTGCTTGCTTCACGAAGACAAAAAGTTCAGTGTTATTATATCAGTATCACACAGTATTTAATGCAAAAGATATAACCGAGTGAAGTTTACAATGATTTCAAATGAAAGCTGAAAATACAATCTTAAATATGTGCAATACTTTTTCAGATACAGCGTTTTCCTACAGTGATCATTTCAACAAAATGCTTGCAGCTAAGAAACAGGATCGCACTTACAGAGTATTCAGAAACGTCAATAGATTAGCAACCCAGTTTCCATATGCAGATGTACTAAGTTCTTCTGGTGACGTCAAACAGGTCACTGTATGGTGTAGTAATGATTACCTTGGCATGAGCAGACATCCTGAAGTTATTTCCATTGCAACGTAAGTTAGATTATTCTTTCGATCTAGAATTAAAAATTTGATTATGAATATTGTCAGAAATTCTTCTAAGCATGGTGCAAAATGTTGTATAATACATTAACTGCATACAAGAATCTTCTGGAGGCACACTCTAAAAAATAAAGGTGCTTTGAATAACCCTTATGGGTTGTTTAGCCGGATACAAATACGTCACCCCTGGAGGTGCTATGAAAAACCCTTAGAAGGGGTTTTTGAAAAACCCTAGCCCTGCAGGGCAAGAAATATCACCAGTTCATCGCAAGTAGATTTTGGAAAAATGTGGAAGTTTGGTGGAACAAAAATGGAGAGCTGCGATTTGTCACCAGCGAATGACTTCGCTTTGCTCTACCCGATAACTCCTTCCCAGGTGTTCTTTGCAAGCCTTAGCCTCATCTCCGTTCTAATCTTACATCGAGCTCTGGTTGTTGTTTTCTAAGCTGTGGATGGCTGTGACAGCCCCCTAGATAGGGGCGTCCGATCTCCTCGATAGTACATAAGCGTAGCGATACCGTCTAAGTGTACGGATAGAGATGGGCGATGTGCAGTATGGATAGGCAGCTCAGATGAACATTGCCTTGAAAGCTAAAAGGCGCAGGACTTGCATATGGTTGCATCGACCACTAATTTTTTCCAAAAATTAAGTAATCAGTTAAAAAACATACTATAGGTGGTTTCACCTTAATAGTGACTGAACGCTGAAGATGGCAACAAATAAAGACATTTTAGGCTAATTCATTTTCATTATATATATATATATTTATGTACGATTAGATTTTCCACAAGTGGCATACCACAATAGATGGGATTTAAACCTGGACTGCATGACCAGAGAGCCAAAGACGTTTCCACTGAGCTATAGAGCTCAGTGAAATCGCCGAGTAACTCTCTAAGTCATACAGCCCAAGGCTCTCCTCCCGTTTTGCATTATTGGAAACGTCGTTGGCTCTCTGGTCATGCAGTCCAGGTTCGAATCCCATCTATTGTGGTATGCCATTTGTGGAAAAATCTATTCATTTACGATTAGTTCATGTGTTGGACATGCAACAATGACTAGATCTGACGATTCTGTTTCTTTAGGTCAGTCATTGATAAACACGGGGTTGGCGCCGGTGGCACAAGAAATATATCAGGAACAAGTCAGTACCATGAACAACTGGAAAATACACTTGCAGAATGGCATAGGAAGGAGGCTGGTCTCCTTTTCACATCATGCTACGTTGCCAACGATACAACACTGCAAACCCTTGGAAATCATTTGCCTGGCTGTGAGATCTTCTCTGATAGTGGAAATCATGCTTCTATGATTCAAGGTGCGAAGAAAAAACTTTTAACTAAATTCAAACTCATAAAATGAATCAGTCTCAACAAACCCGACTGTCTAATTGGTCACCTGAAGCCCGTTTTTCAACCGCCAGGCTTGTGTCGACATTGCGCACGGTCAGAAATGTTTGACCGTTTGGCCACGTCGCAAAACATTGCGCTTCAAACATTTTTTGCTTGTGAAGAAAATGTCGAAGCCTTCAAAAACATTGCTATGAAATTCTGCTTATCAAGCAATAGTTTGTGATGTGGCCCAATGGAAAAATATTGCTTGCAAAGCAAATCTCAAATGTTGATAAACGATGTTTGATAAAAGCAATGATTATTTGCTGTTAAATGCATTTAATAATATATACTTTCTCTGACCTCTTATACCATATTAACAAATTTCAATATTTTTAGGTATTCGGACCAGCAAAGCGAAAAGGCACATTTACAATCACAACGATCCTGCTCATTTGGAATATCTGTTACAGCAATCGAATCCAGACACGCCAAAAATCGTCGCATTTGAAACGGTGCACTCCATGACGGGGTCAATATCACCTGTGGAGGAGCTTTGTGACATCTCTCATTCATACGGAGCAATGACATTCATAGATGAGGTAAAAATATACGGTATTGAAAGGAAATTCACACCATATTGTACTTTGCATAACATTTGAGAAACTTAAGAAAATTTATTTTAGGTTGAACGTTTTTACCAACAGGTTCGGACCACATAGTACTCAAAGATGCTATCTTACACTCTTCCAGGTATAAAATGTCAGTTATTGCTACCGTAGAGAACTACCTATCGAAACTTAAGCGAAAGTACCACTGAATTGGTGTCAACACCAATCAGCGCAAAGGAAGTAGTGGGATAACCAATCAGAGTAGTTCAAATGACCGTTTAAACGCCTTTGGCGTTTACATGTAAACCTTTATTTTTACAGTAGGTGTTAAGCAGGAAGTGCGTTAAAAACAAAATCTAAATTGTATGGCATGAGAGCATGACATACGAGATTATGACATAGAAGATTGAGTATATACAATAAAACATACGCCAAAAGTTGGTAATTTTGTATAGATATGTATAGGGTTACTGTCGATTTATTTTCACAAAGCACAAAGCGGGTTACGCATGTTGCCAACACTGCACCAAACATTTTGGCGGTGAACTTCTTTTTGCATGTTGGCTGCTGTTGGTGAAAGGGTGGCTAACCGTTGCCAACAAGGTGGGCAAACATAGTCAACATTTCGCCCAACGTGAATGTTGGCCGATGTTGGTAAATTTTTGTTTGTTTTACTGGGGTTTTATGTTTTGAATGTGTTTTCAATACTTTGAAAAGCAAAAGAAGTTACCTTAGTTACTGAACCCTTCTTCAATTTTCAATTACTACAGCTGCTGTGTCTTTATCTTTAGGTCCACGCAATAGGGCTGTATGGTAAGCATGGTTCTGGAATAGGAGAACAAAAGAATATTCTTGATAAAATGGATATTATTAGTGGCACACTTGGCAAAGCTGTCGGCGGTATTGGAGGCTACATAGTGGGAAGTTCAGCATTAGTCGACATGATAAGGAGGTCAGTAACTGTGACGGAGATATCTTCTTATTTTATACTGTCATCAGTAAAATACGGTAATTTTAAAGTACAGCGCATCTTTAATTATCTGAGCACCTTGGAATCAATTTTTTTAATTTCCGATCAGACTTGCCAGTTTTGACCACTTTCTTGGCTGAAAATCTTCAACACATACTGACATACTTGCGGTCGAAATTCACCTCTTTTGATCCAACCATGCATGTACAAAGATATAATTAATCTTGTGAATTAAGGTATCATAAGACATGCCCATCTTAGTGACACAAGACTCCCTTGACTGGCCAACAAAGTCAATCATAGAACGCTCACTCTATAACTATCCTGGCTTGCTACTTGATGCCTCACGGCTCACACTGGTCGGCATTCTGTTCTCGCGACCGTTTTATAGACTGTGGCAAACTACTTCATCAAGAGTTGTTGAGGTTTTAAAGTGATTTTGTGATTACAGTTACCAGGAAATTTGACGATTGAGTGCCTTTTGCAAAGAAAAATAGAAAATTTGCCGAATAATCATTTCATGGCTGGAAATCCTTGACGGACCGGATAATCGAAGTCCGGATAAACAAGAGCGCGGCTAATCGAATAAATGCTGTAACTTGTGAAAAACAGCCATCTGAGCCAATCTGGAGGTGGTATTTTGAAAAATCAGAACCTCCTTGATGGACACAACTTCGGTGCGCTGTGCGCCTTTGACGCACATTCTCATCGTCAGATTCGTGCTAATTATTTACTGAAGTAGAGCCCCCCTAGTTATTTTTCAGCGCTACACCACTGGGTTCATTTTCACAACAGCTTTGCCTGGTGACAAAGCTGCAGCAGCATGCAAATCAATTGAAATTCTTAAAGGAGAAAAAGGAAGGCTGCTGAGACAAAAGCACCAGGAGAATGTTGGAAAGGTCAGAAGAAGACTTTTACAACATGGTCTGCCTGTGGAAAATACCCCAAGTCACATTATACCAATTTCGGTAAGCATCATTGTTATCCAATTTGAGCATAAGTATACTGTGTCTACTCTCTAATCTTGAAGAGTAGAGGGCTTAGACCTACTTTTCTGTGCTATGGAGACAATTTAGATCAACAGAATATGTTTCACAGAATATTCTGGACCGTTTTTTTTTCAAATCTCAACGAAAAAAGGATGAACTCCCACATAAAAATGTATGGGAATTGAACATATTTTATTGCTATTGGTCTTGATATCATCTTCAAAGCACAGTTTACAAAGCTGGGGCCACTGAAGGTGAAGGTGAAATGTTGTTTTTAGCACCAGTCGCTGGGAGCTCAGTAGTAAGTTAACTAATCGAGACCTCAACCCTGGCCGTGACGCTACCGTGGCTGGGCTCGAACCCTGACCACACTGAGCTTCTGACACCACGAGTCAGCTGGATTTCACCACGATGCCACAGCACCTTCACTGATTCTTGATTTATGCAATTTTTAAGAAGGGGGAGACTAATTGACTCCTGCATTTTTCCGATCTGCCACAAGGTCTGCGGATCACAACTACAACAATTCAGAACAGATGGAATAGAACAGATCTACAGTATTGTTTCCTTGCCTGGTGTGGGATGTCTGAATGTGTGGTGAAGTGAATCAATATTAATTATTATTTAGCCCTTCCAATAATTTCATTTTTCTGCAGATTCCTGATGCAGCCATATGTACTGAAGCTTCAAACATCCTTCTCGAAAAATACAACATCTATGTCCAAGCTATCAACTACCCAACTGTTCCAAGGGGGAGAGAAAAGCTAAGGATAGCCCCCTCCCCATTTCATACGGACGAAATGATCAATGAACTGGCTTGGGCGACTGATCAAGTCTTTGAAGAGCTAGAAATCAAGAAGTTTTATATGCATCAATAAATTATATCTAATCTAGGATACTTTAGATCAGTGATTTGCTTACCCATTTTGGAGAGGCGGATTCCCTTTTTCCCCGCTCTTTTGTCGCATGTTTCAGGTCCAACTGATACCTCCAGCAATGATTTAGGCCCTGGATGGTGGAAGCGGAAGCAAACGTCTGTGACGTGGACCGAGGCTAGAAACATCCTTAATTCATTCATCCTTTATTTATTCTTGTACTTATTTAATTTGTCTTCATCTCTTAGAAATATATGTAGACATTCAAAAATCAATCTAAGTGAACTTTCAAATCTTCGAGCTTATCTGCCGAAATAAAAGATATTTAAAAAAATATTATTGGTAGCAAAACTAGAATTTTAGAACATTTTTTCAAAGTTTCGTAGAAAATGTATTGTAGGTGTTATCAGCTTCGATTTCTATTTATATTATGCATTGACGATCAAAATATAACACATTAATTCATGTATTAATATTAATAATTATAAGCTCTACAAGAGGAAATGAATGTTTTCGATCTAATTGTCACATAATCTCACAAAGATAAAGGCATGGACAGCAGTATAGACACCTTCTTCTTTGATACCGTCTTGCAGCTTTGAGCACTGGCATTGCCTGACTTAATGCTTCTTCTGCTTCTGTTACATTGTGCTCTATATTGTCGATCATTTCGCCCTACAAGGTAAAAGATAGTCAGAGGCGGACTGGCAGCGAATCTCAAGGGTTGCTACAGTATTTCCAGTAAAAGGGGCCTGTTTTTACTATAGCAATTGTTCTTGTCAGTTGCTTCTAGCGAGCTACTCTGTAAAAAATCGATTCGAGACAAGGGCTACTGCTCATATAAAATACTTCTTTTCTCATTTGCGATATTTCGATGGCAAAATCGTCTCCCTTTACACATATTTTCGCATTTATATATTTTCTTGCTTCCATATATTCTTGTGCGCATATGCTGATTATCTTTTTATTTTACTTCTTTCTAATTATCTGCATCGAGAAACAATTTCTGTTATTTCCAACTGTTTTCAGACTGAGCGAAAACAATCAAAATCTCTTCGAAATCCCTGCTAGTCCGCCGCTGAAGCTAGTATATCTTGAAATGAACATAGCAATGAGAAAGAGAGGAAGGTTTAGCTTGCTAACTCGAGCCTTCGATGGAAACAGCATCAATTTTGTGGAATAAGAGCTAGAGCAGTATTCGAGTTATCCGGACCATAATTAACAGATAAATCTTAATACACTCTTTTCTTTTTATAAGAATACTGTTTATAAGAATATTCAGGCTCAGAATCATCCTATTTTTAAGAATATTGTAAGAATATTGCTCAGCCTCAGGTTCAGGTCCCATATTTAAAAGTCATAGAGATAGGATAGAAACTTGATTTCCAAATAGGGGTGTGCGCAACGAGGACTGGGGTAATCCAATCCCACAATACGCGATAGACATCCTGGGGGTAATTGGGGTTAACTCTTCTTTGGTCTAGGCAGTTTGGTGCCCTTCTCGTGCCACTGAAAAAAAGATCGACTATTTCTAGATTTACTTTCTTTTTGTTTTTACGGTCACCTTTATGATAACTTTCTAAAAGGCGACTGTGTGTCTAGAAAACTTAAAGGAAGTTTGTAGCTATAGCATCTTGCAAGCAAGTTGTCTGAAATAAACACCTAGAAGAGTGTCGATTGTGGAACATGCATAGCCCAAATTTTGCTGAAATTTTAGCGTATGACAGTCAGCCCTTGTCGCAAACACGGACGACTCCCTTACTGCCCTTATCTTGACATAAACGAGGGGTATTTCACTCTTCCAAAAAGCGTACGAGATTCCTGTTAAAACATAGCCCAAAACATAAGAATTTCCGAGTGATCCTTGAAATTGGAGGAAAATACGGCAAGGGTGTACGAGATTTCCCCTCGGCCACAAATGTAAGCATTGCATATATGCCTCAAGCATTACTTAGTCCTGAAAGATCTGGACATAACTGTTTATTGTTGAAACTTGCAATTAAGACCTGCAGCTATCAAGACTTAGCTGCAATGTGACGAACTACAAAGGGGAGATTTCCAGATCTGATAAATAGTGATCAATGTAGAAAAAAATAGATATTGAATAGACATTGAGAATTCGCCGTACCTGGCGTTTAACTGTCGTTGCAATTTCATTAAATAGATCTTGAAGCTCCTAAGGCAAAATATAATTCCATTACTCAAAGTCATACACTATGACAGCTTTTAGCGTTCTCAAGAAAATAAAAATACCTCAAAGGCAGTTAAAGTCCCGAGCCTTTAAAATGACAGATTAGAGCTTAGTCATGTCCTCGCGCAGCAGCCTGTGCTTGGATCTTCACCCTCTCACCGCTGCTCTGCACGGAGAAGTTATACCAGCAATGGCACTCTGAAGCAGAGTTTTTTAGCCGTTGACGTACTTGTAAGAGACCTTTGCTGAGTAGTGTGCAATGTATCAATGTTTTAACCACCTTGACTCGAGTGGTCGAGTGGCAAGGGGGTGGCAAAGTCCTGTAAGTAGCTACTAGAAAATAAATTCCTATATGGCTACTGAAATGGAGTGAAATATTTGACTGTGACACTACTAAGACATATAGAACATAACTAGATACCGCCACAGAGTATTAAGATAAGCAGGGTATCAAAGCAAGCCAAAGAATATTGTAGATAAGCCAACAAATATTGTAGATGTTTAAAAATGCATATAATAGTCAGAAAATCTTACGTATAAACTCTTCTCTAATCGAATGATATCACCATGCCTTGTTTCTACAATCTTTAGGACATTTCTGGCCTCCTCTGTTTCGCTTAGCAGCTATAGAATGAATTTGGGTTAACATGGTTAAAGCCTGTTGAAACCAAAAATATGACTCTATAGGGCTGCAGTGGCTGGTCGCTACAGGAGAGGAAGTGAAGCAAATTATCCTTTAAATTCACGAATAATGGAAACCAAAAAGAGAAAAGGAACAAGCAAACATTATTTTCAGATAATTCCAGAAACTCAGGAAACAAGGTGCGAAAAGGAGAATACTTAATTCAATGCCTCTTTGAGCAGATATGCTGAGACATCAATCTTTCCTTTAACTTCACCTCGATGAAACTTGAATTTGAAGCCAAATTCGCTGCACTACCTCTCCTGAAGCGACCGCAATACAGATCACGGAGAGGATTCCCTTACTCAGGATGTCCGCCATCTTCCAGAAAATGTCGACCTGACCCAGACCTCTTTAAAAAGGCCTATTAACGCTGTATTTAGGATATACGGAAAAGCCTTCTAAAGAGCAACGAACACGATGTCTAATGTTATGGTACATAAGTTTATAAGGCAACAATAAACATCCAATTTTTGATTGTCTCATATGAAATATTTAGTAAGGCATGAAATAAACAAATCAAAACATCAATAAAGAACCATACGTTTGAATAAAAAACGTTCAGATCTCCATGCTCCAGCATAGTCTCCACTTCATCTTCAGATTTATTTTCGCCGGCTGTTCAAACGAGAAAGAACGTCCTTTTAATGACTAAGACTTATGCATCATATAATACACACTTTTTTTTATAAGAATATCCTAATTTTTGCCGAGGCTCGAACTTTTCCATTGTTATTCTTAAATTTCCATTGTTCTTTGGCAATTTTGAGCCTGAATATTCTTATAGACTGTATTCTTATAAAATAAAAAGTGTGTACTAGGCATACAGGACATAAAGGACACGTAGTTCATACTCATCGAAGGTGAAGGTGAAGGTGAAATGGTGTTTTAGCGCCAATTGCTAGGATCTCAGTAGTAGGTTAACTAATCGAGATCTTGACCCTGGCTGTGACGCTACCGTGGCTGGGCTCGAACCCTGACCACACTGAGCTTCTGACACCACGAGTCAGCTGGATTACACCACGACGCCAAGCACCTTCATCATATCATACTTTGCAAAAAAGCGATAGAAGAGGGACTTACATATTTCTAATTGTCGAACAATTCTTTTCTTGCAATTTTCTCTGTGTTGGACTTGTGCTGCATTGTAATCATACATTAACTCTTGAAATACTCTTTGAAGAACCGACACCTGTTAAAAATACAAATGTTTCTCTTTATAAAAGCTGTCTTTATTTATACAGCTGGAGTTTAAAAGAGTGCAGGTACAATATGAAGTAAGCTCGTACATACAAACGGCTGTGTTACAAAAGTTACAATATTATTTTAAGTTTCTTTTGGTTTGAATATACAGTATACAGCCTTGAAATACATGTAGTTTAGAGTCTACATCAAGAATGTCTATAAACGAGCTGTTCACTTTCTGATAGCCGAGCTTTGTACATCTACAATCTTGGACGAAATATATTAGAACGGCCTAAATAATTTTGCTATTATCTATTGATTCTCCCTTCTCCCCCGTTACAATTTTGTTTCGAACAAAAGTTGTCTTGCTCTACTATCAACATTGTTTTGGGGTAAAAGGGGGAAGCATTGGAGTTATGGAAGTAGAAAATCAATGGAATAGGCCTTTCTTTTTCCTTGGAGAAAATGCCTTGTTCCAAATATTTTGTCCAAGATTGTAGTTACTCTAATGCTAAGGGGGTTTGAATAAGCAAGGAGACGTAGAAATTCAGAAAAGACCTAATTAGCAATGGGTTGGAACAACAGGGAGGTTGATTAGCTTCTTTTCGAAGCAGGGTTTCCATTTGGGCGAATTTTGTTGTGCAACACGTGCGACCGCTAGAAAGCAGTAGCGCAAATGATTTCCACTTCCGAAAATTTGGTCACATTGCGCAAACGATGTCCATTTCCGAGAATATGGCTGTACGACCAGTGGTCTAAGAAATTTGATTGCCTCTACTCTTTTGCTGGTCGCGAAAAAGTCGAAGTCAATCGTCCATAATCAATCAGATGCAACAGCAATCTTCGTCACTGAAACAAACCAAAGAAGTTGACAGACGATTGCGGGACCGAATTCGCAGAAGCCGAAACTCGCCGTTAATAGATATCACCCATACCTGACACTGTTTGATTCTTCTTTCGACTGGCCACGATCTGTCGTCAGCCTCGCACTGGTCCTGCAAAACTAAAGAAATATCATAGAGTTAGGAGAAATATTGATCTCGTAAGATTGATAATCCTACATTTTATGCAGTTGGTTTGTCTTGTATACGGAGGGGGGGGGGGTAACTCTCATAGGAGGATAGGTATACATGTGCCTGCCCGGGTATTTGCGATATTTTTCCCGATTTATGGGTCCTGTTCTGCGACATTTTGGCTGGGTTATACGTCAGTTTAACAGTTTGTGAAACATTTGTCCTAGTTATGGGTCTGTTGGCCTGTTCAATGAAAAATATGCCAATTTTTTCTTTTGAAATCGTGCCCTGATTCTGGGTCCAACATCAGGCTTCCCCGAGACACATGTATACCCACCCCTCTGTAGGTGACCCCCGTCATCTAATCATAAATTCAGAAACATACCATTAATTTCCATGTGAATAGTTTTTATGGAATCTTTAATTCTCATCATAAGGCAGTCGAGATCTTCTTCTAGTCCTAGAGGCAATTGAAAATTTCCTTAGACAAATGCTGAACTGAAAATCTATTTTATTGCATATGAAACTTCTTATTCATCTCATAGTGGGGAAAACGTCGCTGCCGTTAAGTGTGGTGGAATCACAATACATACAGGGTGATGAGGGCGATGCTCTTGTCACCTTCTGCAAGTTGTTCAGGCCTTTAACCTGTTTCCCTTCGCCGGATCTCGTATCTATATGGATGTGGTTTTGAGATAAAATCCTAGCCCTCCGCATGCTTCAAGCCTTCAACTAAGAAAGTCAACTTAAATGTCTACTAAGATTTGAAGCAAAGCAGATAAAAATTTTGGAGACATGAATCTCGAGTTTTGTAACTGCACTGCGTTAAAACGATATATCAAGCAAGGTTCTGATAAAATCACATTTTACTGCTAAAAGAGAACATGGTATATCTTACTGTCATTTGAATTTGTCTGTATCAAAACTTCACTTTGCCTAACTTTCATTTCATCGATTAGCTTCTGACAGCCCACCATTCGCTGTTGCAACACATCAGCCTTTAAAATGATAACGATATGTTGCGTCGAAATACCAATGCTTACGAAATTGGAGCAAGATTGCAAAGGGGGCAAGGGGCGCATCATAGGAGGGGCATCAACATCAGAGATCGCATTTTAATATACTGTATTACAGCGGAACCTGTTATTAACGGAAACCTTTATATAGCTACAAGGAACAAGGTCATAATTTTAGAATTTTCTTTATTACTGCACCTTATCGTAGTTGGTCGCATACTTAAAGGGGCAACCTATAGAACTTTGAAAGTAAAATTAACCGAGAATGACGAAAGCAAGTAACCAGGTAAAAGAACACTGAATGTGCACCAGTCTGGGAGGTTGCAGAGGCATGCCACCCGTTACACCAGTGAGTTACCCCCGCCCCGACAGCAGCGCAAGGCACAACAAAATGCTTTTACGAGGCTCGAAGAGCTTAAAGAAAGCTTCGTCTACCTACATGTGCAAGAAACCTCTCTGTTTCTTCATCAAGTCCATTCTTATGACGACCTGAAAGACTTGTATTAGCATCGACAAGGCTGAAATCTGGAACACGACCAGGCAGTCTCTGCAGCTGTAAAAAAGAGGGTGCTTTAAAAGAGGCAATTACCAACCTGTCAAGGCTCGTTTTTACTTACAGATTTTTGAAAGTTCTCGAGAAAAAGCTGCTAAACATGCGCATATGAATTTCGCACATTTGGCTCTTGAGAAGTTTTATTTCGCAAAAATTAGACTTGCTTTCAACCTTTTATGTAGACTTATTTCATGAGTCCAACTCTTTACTTACAGCAACAACAACAACAACATCCCTACAGCTGTTTACTGAGAGAGGGACTCGTTGTTTGAGTGTCCAGCGGTTCGGCTCAATAGCGACAACTACGACTCATGTAATTCTATCATTTTCGCTAGTTTCGTTTAAAATTTCGCAACAACCAATACTAACGAGGTCTTGCTGACGCTTGTTGACTAAAAATACACCCCTCGACCAAATCGGCTAACATTGTTTATGTTTATGCCCATAGCCCATTTCAGGTCACATGGCCATACTCTTGAGGAGCTTTTCCTTCAAGTAAAAGTCTAAATTTTGTGCCATGAAAAGCGTGGTTCGAGATCTGAATTTGACAACAAAGCAATGGTGCCTCAAGGGTATGACCATGTGACTTGAAATGGGTGTAAGCCAACGTTTACCGATTTGGTCTATTACACGCTTTTTTTTATAAGGAACCACTTTATAAGGAACCTACATGTAGAAGGCCCGAAAATTTAAAGAACTTATACTACTAAAGAGGAAATCATTAAGGAACTTTTGAATGTTGAATACTTTTATCACTGCAAATAATCGAGAATTAGAAAGCCGTTCCATTCATTTGCAGTCGATAATCACATAAATTGTACGTTAAGCATGTATCCAATGTTTCTTTGAGTAGTCTCGAGCTTTGCTCACGTGCAATTGTCTCTCTTTTATTGTAAAGACCACTGTATGTGCAGTTAAAATTAAGGAACTATTATGGAACTTTTGGAACTACAATTGCGTCAAAAGAGGCCGAAAAATAGGACTAGGAAAAATAAGGAACTTTAAGAACTAGGCCTTGAGGTAGGTTCCTTATAAAAAAAAGCGTGTATATTTTTGCATATTGGCTTACGCTTTTTGAGTAAAAAATGCAAACCTGCGCAGAATCTTCACGAGCAATTATGCAAGTCAAATATGAAATGATCGAAGATCATTTCACTTTTCAAAAAGGCCAAAAAGGCGTTTATCACTTTGTTTCTAAAATCATCCCATGTCCATTTGATCCCATATTTTATCGGGCTATTTTGCAGAGTTTAAGATAATTCTTGAATGTGCAGATGAGGACCAAAAACACAGGCAACAGACATGCAGACAGGTTGCCTATACAGCAAATGTGCAACGAGAAAAGCTTTTGAAACGTCTTTGTGAAGTGAAGGCAGTAACAGAACAAAACAACTATAGCTTCCCACCTGTAAACCATACAAAGTAAAACGAAACGATGGTGTCGGGGATTCGACAACAAAAACTCAAAACCCCTTGCGGATGTAAACAAGACTTAGATGCAGGACAGACAGGGAAAGATTTGTAATTACACACATGCGTTTAGCACACGCACCGTACATGGACCGTGTGGGATATTCCTACTTTATGGGTTTGCTAGGCCCTGATTTTCTGTTCAAGCTGATGACGAATTTTCCTTAAGTAAATTTATCTTTTCTTTACAAGAGGTGTCTAAAAGATACAATTAAATCGCAACAAACTAAAGAACTACTCTTGTGCAAACTGCAAACTTTTACCTGCATAAATTCTTGAAAATCATCAATTCTGTCTTTCATGGTATGAAAGAAACATCAGCAAACTGCAATGAAGCAAATCGTTGGTTTCAAAGTTTCAATATAACCTCGTGGATGATATCACAACACACAATCCGCAAACCTCGACTCCCGTTGTCAACATGGACATGGCAATATCGAAGGCCTTCTGAACAATATGATTTTTCCACTACTTCCCTTATCATTACAACGACTTAGTGATACTAGAAAATAGACAATACAACAAAGAGTTTTAACCTGCTCTTTTTCCGCTCCTTTGAACAAGCCCTTGCTTTGAATTGAAATAAAGATCATCCATAAAACACTTTTTTATGGAAAAGAGGAAAAAAACAATAATAATTATTGGAAGATTAAATATTAGTGGTTTCTATAATTAACTCAAGAGGCGTTTGGTCATTAAAATTTTGCTGGTCCAACAAGCAATGACGTCACTTTAAACGTTTTTGACTTCCGTGGGGAAGGGATTCGGATTTATTAAAGATGATTTAGTTTGGATGTTGGATTTGGTACAAAGTTTTTCAGGTCTAAAGGCCTGGCTAAACTAGTAGGAGACATGTTGTGGGGAAATTGTCGCGAGTGACATGTCCCCTCAATGAATCCCAGTTTAGCCACCTCGGAAACTAGCGCGCGACAAAATTTGTAGCGAGAGACACTCAAATGTTTCTGGGAGCCAACAGAAACCTTTCGTGTCTCCACGACTCGGGGACATGTTGCTCGTTTGTCACTAGCATGTTTAGCCACCCTAGAAGACACGCTGAATACAATGTTGCACGTGACATGTCTCCTAGTTTAGCCAGAGCTTAAGAGTGAGATCAGATGGGCCAAGCCAGCGCAACAAGATCTAAGGAACATGGGCGTAACTTGAAGATGAAATATATTGCGGTTCTCCAATGTTTCTATAGTTGAGAAAGATTCTGCAGCCCTTCCAGCTCCCTGCCTTAATGCCTACTGTATGCTAAGGAAGTGAAGTGCTGTAAATATATACAGTACAGTACAAGGCAGTTTTCAAGTTAATTCCCTCCATCCTGTTAGTCCTGCATTGTTAATAAGTGTGTTTCATTCCTCCGGAGCTTCAGGGCAAATTTTTAGAGTCCAGCAGAATTTGCTTGTCGTGGATCCACATAAGCATGGATGCCTTCATTTTTCACAATAACAACAGCAACTGTGCTGTAACTGTACGGCTTGTTGTTAAGACCGAAAGATGATACCATTTCATTTCCCAAGACTCGGGGCTATTTGGAGAGCCCTTTATTGAAGCAGTTTAAAGTCAACAATTCTATTTAAGAAGCTGTTTAAATTGCAAACTCGTATTTATTTTTACTGAATTGAATGTGATCTTCAAAAAGTGCAATATCTTTGACTTTTGGTTTGATCAGCTTTGCAATTAGTCAATACGTTGCATTGTTTCACAAGTTAGTTAGTTCCCAGGGGGTACTCATATATCTTTACGATAGGGGTGCTCAGGCGGAGTGCCAACCGTAAACCCAAAAAAATAATTTCAAGCAAGAAAATTGACCCAAAAATTATTTTGCGTGCCCTGCAAACCCAAAACAATAATAGGCCTGAAAGTACACCGTGAAAAACCACAGTATGACAAGGGAGTGGTCGGAAATTTCTGCAATTTTTAAGGGTGTGATCAACTTTCTCTCTTTCCTAAGATTTTAGGACGAAAGCACGACACTACTGTTTCCAGGTGTCAACAAAAACTGTTATAATATGATATACTATCAATTCTACTGTCTTATGAATTACTGTACTGAATGATTGTATTTGGAGACCCAAAAAAATAATTTTGGATTTCATGAACCCATGAGCACCCCTATCGTAAAGATATATGATACCCTCCCTGGGAGTTAGTTTCTTACGAATATAGCTAGTTAGTTTGTTAGTTAGTTAGTTAGTTAGTTAGTTAGTTACTTACTTACTTAGTTAGTTAGTTAGTTAGTTAGTTAGTTACTTACTTAGTTAGTTAGTTAGTTAGTTAGTTAGTTAGTTAGTTAGTTAGTTAGTTAGTTAGTTTGTTGGTTACTTACTTACTTAGTTAGTTAGATAGTCTAATTAGTATGTTTAACTGGTTAGATAAACAGTTACTTAACTGATTAGTTCTTTAATTTTAATAGCAGCTGCTTTATTCCATCGTTAGTTAATGACTGAACTAGTTAGTAGTTAGTTACGTAGTTCGCTGGTTAGTTAATGGCGTATATATATAGCTAAGTTCGTCAGTTAGTTAGTCAGTTTAGCTTGTAAGTTAAATGGTTAGTTAATTAGTTAGTTAGTTAGTTAGTTACGTAGATAGTTAGTTAGTTAGTTAGTTAGTTAGTTAGTTAGTTAGTTAGTTACTTAGTTAGTTAGTTAGATAGTTAGTTACTTACTTACTTAGTTAGTTAGTTAGATAGTCTAATTAGTAAGTTTAATTGGTTAGTAAAACAGCTACTTAAGTGATTAGTTGTTTGATTTTAATAGCAGCTGCTTTATTCCATCGTTAGTTAATGACTGAACTAGTTAGTAGTTAGTTACGTAGTTCGCTGGTTAGTTAATGGCGTATATATATAGCTAAGTTCGTCAGTTAGTTAGTCAGTTTAGCTTGTAAGTTAAATGGTTAGTTAATTAGTTAGTTAGTTAGTTAGTTACGTAGATAGTTAGTTAGTTAGTTAGTTAGTTAGTTAGTTAGTTAGTTAGTTACTTAGTTAGTTAGTTAGATAGTTAGTTACTTACTTACTTAGTTAGTTAGTTAGATAGTCTAATTAGTAAGTTTAATTGGTTAGTAAAACAGCTACTTAAGTGATTAGTTGTTTGATTTTAATAGCAGCTGCTTTATTCCATCGTTAGTTAATGACTGAACTAGATAGTAGTTAGTTAGTTCATTGGTTAGTTAGTTGCATATATAAATAGCTAAGATCGTCACTTATATAGTTAGTCAGTTAAGCTTGTAAGTCAAATTGTTAGTTAGTTAGTTAGTTATTGAGTTAGTTAGTTAGTTAGTTAGTTAGTTAGCTATTTAAGTAGGTAAGTGAGTAAGTTAGTTAGTTAGTAGTTAGTTGGTTAGTTAGTTAGTTAGTTATAATAAGTTACTTAGCCACTTGGTCAGCAATTTATTTCAGTTAGTTATGTATTTGTTAGCTAGCTGGTTAGCTGGTCGCTTCTCTTAGCAAGTTATAATTACTGCTTCTTAGTTGATTAATCAGTTAGATAGATAGTTAGTTAGTTAGTTATTCAATCGGTCGAAAACCAATCTTTGGAGGAATCGGCGAGTTTTTAGAATATGCCCTCCTAGAGCTCTAAAGAGAGAGAGCGTTGCTTCTAGAAACAAGATGTGGACTTGAAGCGTCGTTACGCATCTTTTCACCTTTCGGCGTTTTTAGATTCGGCAGACAAGTTGTTGTCCTTCTTTGTCTTCCAAATATGGTCAATTACTGAGGCTTTAGTTCTGGAGACGTTTCAAATCTACCTTTGAACCATTTCATCAAAGCTGCTGAATTCGTGAGATGAAATTTCGTGACATTATAAGACAAAAAACCTCAGTCTAGACACAGTATCCTGAATTTGTCTGGAATCTGTCATGAAACTTTTTGAAACAAATGATTGGCCTGTAGGTAATGACAAACAATCATGAATCATCTTACGTAATAAGACTTTGTTTTGTTCGCCGATTATCAAAAGCTGTACACACGAACAACCTTTGCCACCTTGATTCCTGAGATGAGTCACGTGGAACTGAGGCTTTCACTGATTGGTTTTTAGTGAAATGCATCTGCAAACAGTGAAAGCGCTCATAGAGAGCCTTCGATTTCCTGAAACAGGCTGAACGAGTTCTGTACAAAAGGTGTGTAACAGGATAACAGCCCCAACAAGTTCTTGAACTGTTGCTCAGGGAATGGAACTGGAAAGTTTCTGCTTACCACTGCTCAACCCAGATTATAGATACCCTTTGCTTCTTTTGTTAGCTAGCTATAGTTAGGCAAGCATGTTGGTATGGTTTGCCATACTATCACAACATCTGAGATATTTTTGGTTGCTAACGTCATCTACAAATGAAGTTTTGCAAACATGGTCAAAAAGGAAGCAGCTGTTTGTTTATTGCTCGCTCTTTTGGTTGTCGACGAAGAAAAAAAAACTTGTGTTCAAACTCAAACCACAAGCTTAAGTCTATTTCTCTATTCAAGGTATGGCATGGTCCATCTGATCTCACTCTTAAGCTCTGAAACTATATTCGGCGTGTCTTCTAGGGTGGCTACACATGCTAGTGACAAGCGAGCAACATGTCCCCCGAGTTACCTCCCAGAAACATTTGCGTGTCTCTGGCTACAAATTTTGTCGCGCGCTACAAAGTTTCCGAGGTAGCTAATAACGTCCGAAATGTTGTGCAAACATGTTGGCGAGACATAGCGAACCGCACCAACGCATCAATTTGGCTCAAATGTGGACCAATTTTTTTCGATAACAACATTATTTGTTTGGACAACATTATAGCAACCGTGCCAACAGGTTGGCCAACGATTGTTGCTGGCAATGTTCGCCAACACGTTGGCACGGTTTGCGCCCGGCTTAAGACAAAACACGATCAATAAAACTGTGAGTTAATCTGCATCAATAGTGATTAAATTCATCTAGATCTAAGTAAAAAATTCCTACTTCTACCTAAATTCAACATATTTGTACAACTCTAAGAGACAATTCTAATCTACATAACATCTAGCAATCTTGAATGGATTTTACAACTAAGACTATAATATACGAATAAAAATGACTCTAATTAATACCGATGAGGACTGAGAAACAAGACTACACACTTTTTTTATAAGAAACGACTACTCAAAAGATTCACAAATTTTGTGTATACAGAGTAGGGCTTGATATTGTTACTAATGTTATATTATCATGTAAAGTACTCTGTTTCATAAGAGAAAAACTATTGTCGTTTTTGCAGGACAGCAATGATTTTCTGGTTCAGGGCCTCTTTTAACATATCATAAGGAAATGCCCCTAGTTCCCCCTGACAGCTCCCCCAAAAACATAGCCAGAATGCCAATCAAGGTACCTTAAAGTTGCACTTTTCTGTATGTCACAAGCAAAATAAGAAACGAGAAAAGTTTCTCAACATTTCTGTGCCAGTACAGTAAGTTCAACAACTTCTTGGTTGGCAGTTCAAATACCGAGTTTCTTATCCAAAGTTTCTAATAAAAAGGTGTGTAGCCTATAGGCCTTGCAGTTATTCGATTTTTCTGGAAGCTTCAACCGTCGACAGTTGTACATACAAATGTAATGTGCAAGAGATTACAAACACGACTGGACAACGACAATGTCTGAAACATACATGGGACATGGAACCTCCGAAACAACAACAAACATGTCTTCAGCGAGTGAACAGAACATTAATGTGTTGAATAATATATACATACATGTGTATATATGTATGGGAACATGCTAGGCCCAAGCCAAACGATCAAACTTTGTTGGTCGATAAGCAATGTTTGACCGTTAGGCCACGTCACGAAACATCGCTAGACAATCGAAATTGTATGGCAATGTTTTGAAAAAACTGAGAGGCAGATTTGCATTGTCAAACGGATGGGTGTTTCAAAGACATAACTAAAACGTTTCAAAACAGTCCTCATCTGGTACATAAGCTAGCTTTAAGGTCAGAAAAACCAGTCAAACGTTGAAAACCGAGATAAAATAAAAACTGTATATTAACTAAAACACTAAACGTGATGCGTGCAGTAACGATTTATAACAAAATAAATATCAACGACAGCGTAATAATAATTTTTGTTTGCACATAATGTTTTGCTGAAGTACGCTTTGAAAAAGTTGCAAGCGCTAATGACTTCGGGCTTATCTTCCACTCTAACATGAGGTGATATGGAGGCAAGCAGTAACTTGTGTCCCAAATCTCAACCATCAAAACGATTTAGGCCCTGGTACCGGCCAAAAAATCCGCAAAAATTTTGGCCTAGGCATCGGACAAGATTGGGATACCGAAAGGATTCGTTCTTAGAAAGAGAATGTAAGAGTGATGTGTCTTTTGTAGTGCCTTTGAGAGGAGGAGAGGGGTATATGTCTATATATACTGTATATGCCTATATATTTATCAACGTGCAACTAAAAACAACCTCTATGAGACTAATCGATGAAATGCGGTGTCTGATGTACTATAGCTGCTCTTCTGCTCTGAAAATTATGATAAAATTAAAAATAAACGATGAACGAATGTATTTGGAAATTACAGCGGATATACAGTTTACGTGCATTATGCATAATTTGTTGTCGCTTTTCTGCTCTCTGATCATGCTATAGCTAATATGTGGAGTTTAATGCGGGGATTGTAGGAACAAGATACATACTTTAGCTGTGTGGACATTTAAAGAATTAGGCCTATAGCGATGACCAGATAGCAGAAAATCTATTAAGTGTTTCATCAATATTTACATGCTTGACTTACATTACCTTTAGATTCAGAAGACTTAAAAATCGTGTCAATGGTCTTGTCAATACTTTGCGTAATGGTTGCTGTAAGGCCTTGAAGTATGTGTGCGAATGATGTTTTAATGTCATCTATGTTCGATGCATCGTTAGTTATATGCGGCATATTCACGTCTTTGCGTTGAACAGTGTCCTGCGTTTCCTCAGAAAGCTTCATGTTCTTCAAATCTTTGTGTACACCATTTTGAATAGCGCCTCGTTTCGCCTTATCCTCAGTTTCATGCGACTCCCGTTGACCAGCAACGACAGCGCGAGGCTGATTGTTGTCATCCAATCCAAGGATTGTGCTGATATGAAAGCCTCGGTTGGGATCCTTCTTTGGAGGGCTCAGCCTCGATGGAGAGGTGCTATGGGGTGAAAGCCTTGTTGGAGAGACGCTGCATGGAGACGTTCTCGAGGATGGTGCACTACGAGGAAGATGTGGAGGAGACAGACTCGGAGGGACATCTCAGTTTTAGGATAACCAGATAATGACGCCCTTCTTGATTTAGGGTGAACTCTTCCGTGATGTGTACATTCCGCCGTCCGACCATCTTGAACATCTCTTGGTGTGGCAAGCTCATCTCTATATGCAGCTCTGCTTTCAGACTCAACCAAAGTCAGAAACTCCCTTCTGTGTTCCTTTGCATAACCATTGACTGGATATCCGATTTTGCTTTCAATTGCACCATTAACCGTCCTACAATAATCCGCCATACTTTCTTGGTTAGCTCTTGGGCTGATACCATTGCGAAATACACGATTGTCAACCGACCCAACTGAGATTTCGCTTCTATCATCTGAGCTGCAGTCAGATTCGTAATCCCTGAGTCCAGTTCGTTGACCATCTAGTCGTTTCTGGGTCGCTTGTAACTGCATAAGGATGCGTGCACTGGAATGAATATCATCCAACTGTACACTACTGTACCTTGAATAAGATAAAATCCAGCATTAGGCCATTCTCCTTGTATTTTCTTCATTGCCTTATTGCATAATTAGTGCCGTACCGCGCCTTGCTGCATCAGACAAAATTTAGCTCGACTTTGGTTCAACTCAGCACGCCTCAACGGTTTTTTTCTGGTCGCATCGGCACCACACCATAAGGGCCCATAAGACATGCGCATAAAAAACCAGTACCATGGGTCAGCTCAGGGACATAGTCAAACAATAAACCCTTTGCCAGAGCCCTGGAACTGACTGACATTTTTCTGGAAGAAGGCAGAGTTTTGGGTAAGGGAACGTCTTGCAGTATCATTGCATAGGAAAGAAAAATAGCCACGTAGCACATCAGTCATCTTCCGGGAAAATATTACGCAGTCCAAAAAATCTGACAAATTATTTATTGGGATATTTGGTTATTATATACAGGGCTAGCTGAAGGAAAAATTTAATAGGTACGGAACGGCATTGCGGTAGGGCAAGGAACGGCATGGAACAGTACGATTAATGAAACAGGCCTAACAGAAACGTAACAGCAAAAACATTCAGCAGAATAAGTAATACTTATTAAACCTACCCATTTTGATTGGCTCTATAATAGTTTTCATCCAGTCTTGGATTCTTTACATTGTTCTGGATGTCACACTGGTCTGGACTCATGTCAGCACTTGATGCACGCTTCATACCACTCGGAGAACTAGCATCAGAGATTGGCGAATTCGAAAGACTTGAAGCACGTGGATCCCAGCGTGTAGAATACCTTCCTGCATCTTGATAGCAATCATTGAGCATTTTAAATGCAGATCCCAATCTTGCAGATTGATGGAAAAGACTATTGTATGATTGATCTGGACGCATATTAACGTTGTATCGCCTTGTGCAAGGAAACTGCTGTTGACCAGATTGCCGTCCTTCGTTATCGTTTTGAGGTATAGGTATTGGAGCAATATGAGGACGCAAGCGTGGCTCTATGTGAAGCCCAATCATCTTCATATTAGTCCTATAAGTACCAAAACTCTATTATAGATGGGTGAGTACTGTAGACTGTTAGAGCAGTCTGTTTAAAAAAAAACCCAGCCGTAGGAAAAACCCTAGCGATATTTCTTACAAATATGACACTGGAGGAATCCTTGGTTTGTTTCTTTTCAGGCTGCAAGTCTGGCCTTGGACCTCTATTTCACGTCATCAAGTGAGTCAGATAGAGAATGATTTTACACCAGGCAGAAGTCTGTCCACTTAGAACTTGACCATAAATTGCAAAGTTAATAACTACAACTCAACAGGCATCTCATCAAGCAAAAGTTTCACAAGAGGGATTCTGCCATTCCAGAATACAATTCGATATATCAACCTGTTTAAAACACCATCTATTATGATCCTGCCTGACTGCTAAGGGAAATGCCATTTTCTTTCGCTGAAACTGAGCTGTAATATTTTGTATTTGAATATTGAGTTCTGTCATTTATTTGGGTAGATGAAGAATCATCCAAAACGAGCATCCCTGTCAAAGCTCTTTCAATGGCCGGTTTGAGATATGTTACAGGCTTATAGCAAATTGATTATATCAGTACGGAGCCAATTTTCAATTTTTGAGGCCCCCGCACAAATTGCTGTAGTCTCATATATGCACTCAAATTGCAAATGAACTTTCTATGATAAAACACACTTACCCTTCTTGATCAATGTCATCAGAGCATGGAATCCTCGAATCATCGAAAATATCAGAAACAAGATCGAGAGGATCGAATTTCGCACTTGAAGATGGTGTTCCAAAAGCAATCAGGGTGTTCAAGGTCCTGGATTCTTTTCCCTCTTGTATAGTTGATCGCCGCACATGACCACTGAATTGAAAGGCCTAAAAATAAAAGACTGGAGGTTAAACGGACACAGTCTTGGTTAAACCGCATTTACGTATTGTTATCATAATTCATTAGTGCTATTTTAATAATACAGTGGCGGCTGATAACAGTTACTTTAAATATAGCTACACCTGCGGCCATTGAAAGATAAGAGAAACTCTCTGCAATATTTGACCTCTTATCTTCTTGGTGTCACAGTTAAATCAGAACATTATACTTTTACTCTGAGGAGCATATGACGAAAATCAAATTGGTTGTACTAACTGCCCAATTCCTTCTCTGAAGCTGTGCAAGTGCCAACGTAACCACGTGTCATATTTTCATACGTCTCTTCGTTGACCGTGCCTTTCGATAATATTGACTACGGACAGGAACCGATGTGTTGAATGAGGGGCTGATGAAGGTTGAAGGTGAAATAGTGCTTTTAGCGCCATTACAAGGATCTAAGTCGTAACCGTGGCTTGGGCTCGAACCCCTACCTCAAAGAGCTCTTGACAATAGGAGTTTAGATTGATTAGACCACGACGCAACAGCAGCTTCAGGAAACCAAGTTTGAGAATGGGACGGTTTTCTTGTCATTCCATATAAGATTGAAGAATCAATACCATCAACAAGACTTATCGTTGGTTATCTAGACTAGGTTATCAACTGGTGCCCACGAGTAGTAAATCAAGAGTATATGTGGACCCTGTTGGCATTTTACGTCTACTTGGGAACATTTAAAATCGCCTGTTGTCCCTAACTGGTTACTCCATTCAAAATTTACAACGTAGTTTGCTTACCCGAAACGCAGTATAAAATCTGCTACTGCAACTAAATCAGGAGATTTTTAACGGTAAGAAAAGTTTAGAACTGCACACTATCCTCATAGTCCAATAGGTGAAAAAAAAGACATTTTTACGAAGGCACTTTTTACGTAAATATAACTCAATACTTGAAATCACTTCTCAGCTGAATTCTCTATTGTTCAGGGTGTATAGATAATGCTTGACTCTCAATTCACTCGAGAACATTTTTAAATTTTATGGGTCTAGAATCGCTCTGGTGGTCATTTCGTGATTGAAATATGCAAAATCTAACTATGACCAGGCCATTTTGCCAAAATTATACCGTTTGTTATTTAGTATAGGGCAGCAAGTACTTAAAATAATGTGAATTATGTTTTATGCCAGTTTTCCAACTGCACAATTTATCTTTTAGAACTGCACAAAAATTTTTAGAACTGCACAATTTGTGTAGAACTGCACGTTAAAAAACCCTGGTTGAACTGAAGCCCGGCTCGATATATTCATTGTACCCAACATCTTTTACATCGGGAGAGGGGGTCTTTTAAATGTTGCATTGAAAAAGAAATTAGGTCAAATGTTCCATACACTTTGATAATGAGTGTAGCTGTGCTGCTCTCTAAATAGAATAAATAGCTTTTCCAGGTTATCTTGGTACTTAGGCCAAGGTACAATAGTGTTCTGCTGTAAATAGCTTCATTCAAGACCTTTCAAGATCAATTACTTTCTGCTACAGTCTTCCATAATAAGGCATTAGTTTTTGCACTTGTAAATCGTAGCTGCTCCCATAACTATAAACGGTAAACAGCTCTGACATAAAATAGGCAAAACAATCAAGCTGGTGGCAGAGTAAGACTTCTCAGCACCTGTAGACCTTGTCCCTTACAGGCAAGATTACACTGCAAACCCAGTATATAAAGGTTACCAACATAATGAATTTAGCAATACATCTCCTCTTCAATCTCCTTTTACCCGCTAAGACTGGCTAAACGAATAGAACAGAATGAATTCTCGAATAATGAGTTATATCAATCAAGGATTACAAGTCACTTACTTGACAGTATCCAAGATAATCCCTTACTGAATCTGAGACATAGAGAACTTTCAGATCTTCTGTTATTACGATTAGGAAGCCATCCAAAGCCTGAAAGGTTAAAAGATATAACGTCAGTCGTGAGCTCAAAGTTCCGCAAGTCTCTTGGCTTGTCAGTGGTGTAGAGCTAGAAAATAGCAAGGGGGAGGGGGCTCTGCTGTGACTTTCGTTGAAGAACAATACCAAAATATGAAAAGTTACCTTTTCTCCTAATAACTAGGGGGGGCTCAGCCCCCCCGCCCCCCAGCCCCCACCCAGCTCTACACCCCCTGTGGCTAGCCTATTTTACTTAAAAAAGGTTTTGTTAAAAGCTGGTTTGCATTAGCTGTTGTAAATTATTTGTGACTAAGACCCCGATTACACGGGAACGGCTCCAAGTGGATATATTCCCAAAAAGGTTGCGTTAGGCTTTTGATTTTTACGGATACGAATGGATCCTTTTCTCTGAAACGGGTCGTATATTTTTAGTTGCGCTAGATAAGAGTATCTATCATGAACCGTTCCCGATCCGATCCGGTGTGAAAGCAATCAAATTGTACCCATATCGTACACGAAAGGTAAGGATCTCCTAGATTCGTATCTTCTTCTCTCGTGTAAACGGGTCTACATGTTCCATCAGTTGTAATTTTCATGGAAATGCCTGGACTGATACGACCATGAAAGGCCTCAAATCAGCGACCTTGCTGTATTACTGTATAGAATGAGTACAAGCTCCAAATAATGATAGGTACAGGGACAGTTCATTCTTAAAAAATTAAGAAGCCTTCATAAAGACAATCAAAGGGGTGGCTCTTGCAGGGCGTCCTTCCTGATTTATGCTCTTTCTTATGATGGTGACGATAATGATGAGATGATGATGTTGATGTTGATGATGATGTTTATGATCACAATGATGATGATGATTATGATTATGATGACGATGACGAAGATTATGATGTAGTCTTGGAGCATCGCCGATAACAGACTCTGTACTGGGGCTGTACTGTAAACACATTAAACACAACTAGAGCTAGAAAACTTTAAGATGCCATAACGTTAGAGACAAACTAGAATGAGCGGATGACTTGTAGGGGATTGAACCCTTAAATATAACCCTTTTTCAGTTATTTAATTAACTTGTGGAAGCAAACCAAAAAATATCGACACCAAAAAATCACCGTCTAGACCAAAGAAAGGAAAACTACGTCAGGAATGTTGAAGAAAATCGACGTGGTGAACAAACTGACTAAAAATAATCCAAAAACAAGCTTAAACCTGCGCTAGCATGTCTAATTCAATACAGAGAGTTGTATAATAATAGACTGGAACCTTGCAGCTTTTCATTCAGCTCCAAATAGAATGATTCAGGGCTCCAACATGCATGAATTTACTTCTCATACGACGCCCAGCAGCCACGAAAATTTGTCGTGCAAAGAAGTGAAAGAACTCAAGCTGAACAAGGCTTTCCACAACTGTTATTGTGGTTACTAGAGAAAGCAGTACCAGCAAACAGCCTTGTTTATGTGCAGAAAAAGATTGAAAATTTGGTTGGACCGTGTGCTGTTCTGCTTTGGTAGAAAGGTTAGGGACAATGAAGGAAGGGGTAGCTATAACCCAGACAGCTAACAATGAAACCTGTAGGCCCGAGCATAGGAATGAAGAACAACAAAGTCACACTTGCTGAGGCAGTTTTTATGCACTATCTGCATACTGTATACACTTAGTGCCGACGGTGTAGAATTTGTATGAAAATTCGCACTTGAAATTAGGCGTTGCACTACTAGTTACGTTGTTCTTTCATACATTCCAAGCGAGCGTCAACGTTTGCAGTCTGGTCTGTACTATAGCCCTGTGGGACTTGCCTGACTTATTTACTTCGATTGCATTTACCAAACTCGAATTGCACCCTACCATTTGGATCCTGCAATGCTTATAATTAATTCATGCGCGGATCCTTTGAGATCTTATCTTTAAAAAACCTTGCAGCTGATAAAAGATGCTGGTATATTGTCTGGAATTTTGCAGGAATGGCGGGTTTTTAACCAGGGGGATGGTTGACTACGAGGAAGGATTATGATGAAATCTCGTAAGTCGCAAATACGTTGCTTTACAAGATGTTCGCAGATTGTTTCGTGGAATATGTAACCCTGCCTGACAGGCGCTTACGTATATTTTTCCAGTTTCTTAGCAAGAAGCAACGGCAACCGGAGCTCCTATCAACCCAATGACGAATTGGCCTATATGTACGACATTTTCGTCTTTTTGCCATTCACTCGAGCGAGCATTATTCTCATTCATTTTACTACCTTTCATTTTTGCGCCAATCCTTGGCACCCAGAGGCAATTGACCCCCCCCCCCCCGAACGCCCGCTAGACTCCTGGATTTGCTTCTCTTGAAACAGCTGCACACAAAGTAAGGCTCTGTCCATCATTGCTTGTGTTGGTTCTACAATTTTCCAACCAAACGTCGGCTACAGTGACGGCACCTTATCCTCTCCTCTGAAGTCTCTCAAGTAATCGCTTCATCTACTCTTCCACTGTTACTTGCTGTTCGGACTTGTAGCGGTTAGCGACTTAGTGCCCATACCTAAACAGGGATTTCTTTACGGGTAAAAAAGGGCTACCTACTTAAAAAGGAGTCAACGTAAAGTCATTTTAGGGATCGTCACGATAGTCAGTTGGCACAGCTCAATCCTTGTGCAATGCCGATGTTCGCAGGCTCGAGCGAGACCAGTTCTGGTTGCATATCGATCACTTGCATTTTCAAAAGGAAGACAGCTACTTATACAGTGCAGGCATAAGCAAACACACTAGAGAAAAAATAGAGTACCTGTAAAAACAGCTCAGTAAGACAAGTCTCCTCAAGAATACCATTGTATATTGAATCACCAGTCCTCCTTGATGTCAAGCCTCGTTCTGGTGCATCTCCATCCAAAGGGAGGGCATCTGGTATGAAAACATCAGTATTATGAGTATTAAGAATAAGATAACATGCATTCAAAGAAAATTAAAAAATAACAGTTTTGAAAAAATATTATTTCCTTTAATCAAGATTTCATGCAAACGGAAAAGATTTGAAAACATGAGTCAAGCCGTAACTGCAGATTAGAGTCCTATAAATCTAACGCATTGAAAGAGAAGGAGACAAGTCCTAAGCAAAATGTTTCCGTTTCTCAGATACCTGTAAAGATCTATAAGATAAGGCACTCTTCTCTAAAGAAACGAGAAGTATCTTTGCGTTTTTGTACATTTTCATGTACATCAGCAGGGAGCACTGGAATTTCAGTGATAAAAGCAGAAAACTGAAATAAAATTCTAGAATATTGTCGCTTGAATTCATCTCTTTCAAGTGTCCAGGGCGTCATACGAGTATTAGATGATTCAAAAACAAGTCTGTTGACTAATTAAGGCAATTATGACAAAATTTGGGGGTTATATTTGAAGGTGCTGTGGCGTCGTGGTGTAATCCAGCTGACTCGTGGTGTCAGAAGCTCAGTGTGGTCAGGGTTCGAGCCCAGCCACGGTAGCGTCACAGCCAGGGTCGAGGTCTCGATTAGTTAACCTACTACTGAGATCCTAGCGACTGGCGCTAAAACACCATTTCACCTTCACCTTCACCTATATACTTGAAATAATTTGGGGTACCCTATATATTATTGGGAGGGGTGGTTATCAAAGTGGATTGAAATACCCAGTTAAATAGAGAAACAGTCTTTTGAGTCGTACTTTGGGCAGTTCTGGAAGAATGAACTTCAAGTGGACTGGGATTGTGTTTTGAGCACCAATCAGCACACAGGATACAGTTAAGTGACCAATAGAATTTCAGTCCAATTTTGAACCCAGAAATAAAATAATAAGGTAAGGAGTTTCACAGTAGACGAATACACAGGGAAATAGTTGTGCAAAGCTAAGAAAGAGCCTAACCTATATGTTTTTGGCATGGTTTGATAATAACAGACTTTCCAGAAGTGTTGTTTTAACCAATTGGCATTTGCATCATTGGTTGAAGTGAACAGAGACAATATAACCAAAAAAGCAGGTTCTTAATTTAAATGGAAAATGAAAAATAACATTAATAGACCAGGTCACGGGTGTTCAAACTTCACGCTTCGCTTCTTGGTTTCAGTAACTGACCACTGAATTACAGGTAAAAGGTAGATATCCACGGATGTAGTGCAATCATATCTTACCAAAAAAATCCACAGAAAACTGTTTACTAAACGCTTCGGTGCGCAAAAGTTACTTCCTTAAGAATATACACCAGGTGAGACTCTTCAAATCGGACTCTGGCGCATTATAATACCGGTGCGCTTGCGCATCTTAAGAACTATGCTCCAGCGCAATAGCACGGCACTGTAAAGATAGATTTATAGGCCACAAAAAGGGCAAACAGGGCAATCTCCAGGGGTTGGCTGTTTTCATATTCAGCGGCTCAAAGTAAAATGTTCTAACTTTATGTGTTGGATGGGAACTTGTATGATATTAGCTTTGCAAATATTTTAGGACGGATTAGCCTCGAACTGCTCGAGCAACTGTTCCTCTATTTGACAGAATGGTGCAATTTTTAGGCTAAATTTTTTAGTAATGGAGAAACTGTGCATGCGCTTGGTAAACGCAGCCTCAGTGCTAGCGAGTAAGGTTTGGTGTTTGGGTTTGGTTTATCACGGCCACACAGTCGCCGGCCTCTCTCTTCCGAGAGTAACACTTTCTCGCTTAGGAGTCAAATTGTGCACTTTATGATACAAGCATGAAATTTGGCACAAGTACAGAGTTTGATGCGCAAAACAAAATGAGAAACAGACCCAACTCAGAAAATGGCCCTGAAAGCTATTTTTAGACTGGGGTACTTGACCCCAATCCCCAAAAACTTTTTCAGGATTATCCGTTAAAATAGCAATTTTGAATCCATCATTTCGCAGTTGCAATTCACAAACTGTAACTTCAATTCATTCCAGTCAATATACTTATCGCCAAATCCAAGCAACAATACGCGGACCCATTCAACAATGTAGGTACCTGGCTCACGCAAGCGTACCTTGCCAAGTTTGATGAGGCTTTGCACCCGCCAGAAAGCCTATGATCGCTGAAGGCTTTTGCATAACAAAGGCCAGGGCTGAAACTGATGAACACGTTCGCGAAAACGTTAATAATAAAAGAGACATTGTAACCAAATACCGACCAGAACAACATAAATTTTTCCTGATTTTGTATACTGTAACGGCAACGAAAGCTTTCCTATTTAAAATTCTTCGGCAGGTGGATGAGGCCCCTGGTGCAAAGCCGCTCAATATTTCAATCCCTTCTAATTTGCATAAATCTCAGACGGTCGATGTTAGAGGTGTACTGTATGTAATAGTCTGGTTATGGTAATAGCGCTAAAATCTTTGGTTTAGAACAATGGGTTGAAAGGTTGAAAGCAATGTATTGCAATCCAGATTTGGCAATATATGTTGCAATCTTTGGCATTCCAACGACACGGCGATATTGTAACTGTATCTATGGATTATTAACTGTACACAAATATAAACAAAAGCGGCGAAATAGCTTTAACTTGAAACGAAAAAAGGCTCTTAGGATCTAGCTTAGGATGATCGGAACTTCTCCATAAGTATTTTTGCAAGGTTTCCGATGTAGTAACAGTATCCCTTCCGTAGAATTTTCTCGGAGAAGCCTCCAAGAGCGGGCAGGAGGCCTTGAGATGAGAGCGAGATGCGCGGGTCACAGGGCGGAGAAGATAATAGACGATCACGCCATATTTCGTGCCGCGTGTCTTGTTTTGGTTTCGTCTTATGCTAACTAGGATGAACTTCGGCCACACAAAGCCTTTTGCATAAAAGATCAAACTTATACATAACAAAACCTTTTTGGGATCCGAGAAAACGCTATCGAGAATCCACTGCCTTTTAGTTCAAAAATTTGTCACGCCAGGTGAAAGGGGTGGCAATGGCAGGCATCACTTGTTCACAAAAGGTTAGCGACCTTATTCCAGGCCAACATGATCAGAAGCGTTTTCATTAAACGTTCGGTTGAAAATATAAGGTGTTTCTCACTAATTTAGGACGCTACACACCCAGCATTATTCGTCAGTAATGATTTTAAATAAACCATTAACCATAAACGCCTTGCACAAAAGGACCAGAATGGTAATACTTCAAAAAGAGAAAGATATCTTATAGACTGACCTTTGAAGAAACTTTTTGCTCTAATATAACTGACGGCTAAACGCAGAATGGAGCTTTTGTCAAGCTTTGCGATGACATTCTCTGGGAATGGAAGCAGTTTGGCCAAATTGTTAAATTCTATGTTGACTCTGTCTCTATGCCTTTTGGATGCATTGCCACTAGAAAAGAAAATGTCCTCTTGTTAATGTTGGTTTATGGAGCCTTAAAAAGCACCAAGCAAAGAAAAAACCATTACCTATCATATTAATTACATATCTTTACTATATCGAAAATCGAAAGACTTTGGGTGAAGTAGATAACACTTTCATTTCAATTTGAAGTGCACCATTCTTAGTAGGGACATGGGGAGTAAAGGGTATCTGTCTATAAAAACATGAAACAACCTTCTACTTTTGCGTAGATTGTATATTGTTTTAAAATGCTTCAAAACGGAGAAAATATTTATAAATTCATAAGTTCTACGAAAAGATGAACATATATATAGAAGATATATCTATAATTATAGGTTAAGCTCTATTACCTATACACCCTCTATACAGTAGCTGGAAAATTCCAACTTCTTATTTATATCTCTTGTAGCACAGAGAAATACTGCGGGAAAAAATGTTTCTAAATCTTATCCCAGCATTATTTACTGACGCTGTCTTTGGGAAACCTAGACAAAATATCAAGCTTTGATGTGTTGTGTGTACAGAGGCCCAGCTGCCTTCTGTCTGAAAAATACTTCTTGTTTCGTTTCGCCTGCTCAGCAAAGACAGAAAAATGGTTTGTGTTGAACGGTAAACGAGAAAAAGAAAGAGACAGAGAAATACTCACCCAGTAAACTTCTTCTTTCGTTTACTTGCAATCTGTGTTGCACTCATCCTTTACACGAAGAGTCAAGGATATAAAACAGCCTTTGAAAACGCGCGAACTTCCAGACAAGATTTTCCAGACAAAATATGATCACGCCGTTATTCTCCCAGAAGCTAAAGACGTCTGATCTTTCCTTCTCGTGCGAAAAACAAGTTCTTTCCCAATCATTCTGAAACATATAGAGACGATATTTTATTATTTACTACGAAATCATAATGCTTCAGTAAATTAATTCATCCTAAAATTGCTTTTGCCATACGTTGTTATTGGAATGAAGGCCTGGTCACGCTACTTTAGTTCTCACAGGTTCTAAGGCATTAACCGTTCACCAGCAACAATTTCGACCTAAAATGATCATTCCGTTAAGAGCTTCTTATGAACTAAATAGCCTTAAACTCTCGTAATGGTAACATCTATTAACATTATATGCCAATTTAGTAATTTTCATATTGATTTCAGTAAAGCGAACTCACCAAGACATATGCGTCCGACTTTTCTTTTCTGAAGATGCAAAGGCGATTGTTGCTCATATACGAATATTCCCCAGACAAAAATCTTCGTGCATCGATTGCTGCAAGCTTGGTATTATCGGTTTGTCCTCAAAGTCACCCCTGACCTTTGCAATGCCCAGACGTGATAAGTCAGAATTTCAGACAGGCATTCTAGACAAGATCCTTTGCTACAAATCTTGCTTCATGCCTGACTCACAAATCCTTGCATAAAATCACCAAAAACTATTGCAAATACCATTATCTAGAGGCGTTAACTTCACTGTCAGATAGGTCTCTATCCTCAAATTCCACAGGCACACTTTTCTATGCCAATTGGGGATATCCCTTACATTACGTTTTTGTTGTTATCCTTTGGCCTCTCGTTGGTTGAGACTGCGTGCCGCCAGACATTGTTGTTGTCTGATATGTCTGAAAATTATTCAAATTAGATGCGTGTACAGGGTACCGAGTGATCAAAACAAAGCATTTGTATTCTTTCCAGAAATAATGGTCTCACGAAAACTCAGAAAAAATCCAAGGTGTTTCCGACATCTCACGTAACAACATTTTTCATTTGATTTCGATAAATTTTGAAATTGCTGTTTATCTCGTTCAATCTTTAAAAACTTTTGCCTGTTTTGAAGCTTTCGAATACCGTCTTTTTACCTTTTGAACCTATCAAAGTTTCTTTTCTTGAAAGAGTTTAGAGTTCACACACACATACAGTAAAACAACAGTCATCATCTGAAACACCGTAATCATCATAATCATAATCATCAAAGCGATCACCATTAAAAGCATCATGATGGGAATTGCAATCAATCATACCACAATAATTGAAGATCATTATCTGAAACACATCATGATCATCATCTGAAACACTCTAATCACAATAATCATCATCAATACAACAGCCATGGTCTGAAACATCGTAATCATCATAATCATAATCCTCAAAGCGATCACCATTAAAAGCATCATGATGGGAATTGCAATCAATCATACCACAATAATTGAAGATCATTATCTGAAACACATCATGATCATCATCTGAAACACTCTAATCACCATAATCATCATCATCAATACAACAGCTACAATCTGAAACATCGTAATCATCATAATCATAATCCTCAAAGCGGTCACCATTAAAAACATCATTATGGGAATTGCCATCAATCATACCACAATAATTGAAGATCATTATCTGAAACACATCATGATCATCATCTGAAACACTCTAATCACCATAATCATCATCATCAATACAACAGCTACAATCTGAAACATCGTAATCATCATAATCATAATCCTCAAAGCGGTCACCATTAAAAACATCATTATGGGAATTGCCATCAATCATACCACAATAATTGAGGATCATTATCTGAAACATCATAATCATCATCTCAAACACTCTAATCACCATAATCATCATCGTGATCGCTATTCAGAATACCATGATCATGATCGCTATCAAACACATTACAATCATCATCTGAAACACTCTAATCATAGTCAATGCTATAATCATAATAATCATCATGACTATTCACAGTAGTGCAGTAGTGCAGTTGGGGTGGGGGTTGATGAAGAATGATCAACGGATCTATGTGGCATGACCAGTAGGGTAATTATCCAGCATTCAGGAATGGGATGAAGCTGAATTCTATTTTCATTTAACAACGTATCTTTCTTAGGTATCTGCAGTGCAATTCAATAAATTAAAGACCCAAATAATTTACAAATAATGAAGCATGAACTTCAGAGATCAAGGCGCTTTTACAGGTATTTTGAGTTAGCAATTCTGTATCTGCTGCACCTTCACTTGCAGCCACTTGCAGCTGCTGCAAGCAAACAGCCTGCAAACAGTTATATGTTATGGTTCAAGAGCCGTGAAAGTGTCGTTTCGGTGAATGCCGAATACTGTCAGTGAGGTCAAGTGAGATGGGAAAATGGAGGAAAGAAAAGAAGTGAGACGAGGACAAGGAGAAAATGATTAATCATTAGAACTCCCCCTCTATCCTTTCCTCTTTCTTATTTTCAACTCCCTGTGATCCATGGAGCCTCTGACACCCAGGGTAACAGTGATGGCCAGCTTCAATGCAGTGAAAATTCGTATTTTGAATATAGACTACTTCTCTTGCATTTTTGGTTGACTCCAGACGTTGTCCGGCATTTTACTAACTGGTTTGAATGTAATCGGTTACCAGGTGGCTGGGGTGGCTGTGATATAGATATCCCCTGACGGCAATGTCTCGTTCCTCTTGTTAATCGTTACTATGATAACGGGCGACATGGTAGAAAAGTTAGGAAAGCATTTAGGAAAAATGAAAACATTGCGTATCACATCCTTTAAAAATGTTGACGTTTACGAATTTTGGTAATGATGACCGAGGATTAACTCTGAAGACTATAATCTGAAAGAAAACTAGCAGGGTGAACACTAACGAGGCACTGGCCTCGTTCTCAAATTTCACATTTGTCCAGGATAATCACACGATCGCTACGATCTTGCGATCTACGCTACGATCTACGCTACGATTGCGCTCGATGCTTTTTGTGGTACGCGCGCGGCAAAGGATCCAGAGCCATGTTTAATTCAGAATGAGGTCTTATTGTCGCAGACTTATTGTTCTGTGTTGTTTTGATTTGCTCGAAGAGTCGATCTATCGATCGCAGTACATAGTAGGAAGAGTTTCTACGTTTTCTGCGATCACGCGTCAAGACCAAGCCGGGAATGAATACTATCCAAAGACGCAAGCCCAGATCCAAGCCCCATTAGGGGGTCAGAATATCTATCCCACATCCCTAATATCGAAATGAAGCCTCCAAAAGACATTGAATGGAAATTCGCCTTTTAGGAACCAGTCTCAAAAGAAGAGAGCAAAGGAATTGGCAGACAGTCGAATGCCACCAGACGCAGCTAATGTTCACGTCGTTGTTCCAGACAATCGAACTATCAGGTCTTGAAATGTTGTTAGTTTAGAATCGTTTGGTGGTAAATGGTGGGATATGGTGGTATCATGAATACACGAAAACAAGTTTAAGAAGGACTCTTTAGAGATGTCTCTTATCGGTCGTATAAGCATACCTGTTATTGCAAAGGAAGAAAAAAACAGTCCACAACATTACAGGGTTCAGTGATCGACTGATTGATTGATTAATTGACTTTTCGATTGACCGGTTAACTATCTAATACAATGCCTAATTTGGTTACATGTATCAACTTTCAACTTTTCTCAACCTTTGTTGTTGACAAGAAACCTAATGCTGTATAGGGGCGTTAATTTAGGGGCAAAGCTGCTTACATTAGGGGGGGGGCAGAGAAAAAGGACACCTTCGTGGAAGTGTGCACTGCAGGGGAACCTTGATAGGGGGTCAACTAGAGTACTTTATATTTTGAATCCGAATGCGATACGTCGACTCTCACATTAGCCTCTTTCGCGCTCTCTTGAAATGGACAAAAACAATCACTTGCTTCGAAATATCAAAATTCAACTCAAGGGGTGGGGGGCACTTGCAAACGAAGGGCATTTCATTCTTCAAACAGAGTATCATATTCTCTTTCAAACAAAAGGCCTTTACAAAAAACAAAAGGCACGTATTGCAATTATAACAGGTAAGACAGGCCTTATAACTGGCAAGTAGGGTAAGTAAACAAGTAAACAAGTAACATTCAGCAGGGGCAGAGTTCTTCGAGTTTGGGCTAAAACAAAGGATTTATGCAAAATGTGCCCAGTTGGTATTTTTAAATAGGTCCTATGAAAAAGATCCCAGCTCCCCCACTAAAATCAGCCGTCGCTAGGAACACACTTTATCAAGGCTATAAAGTGCTTCACGCTGTAGTATTGCTATTACAGCCAGTGCTAATCCCTGTGTCCCTGACTATGTGATCTTATACTTCTGTGGGCATAAGCATTATTTATGCTTTAGATTGTGTTCTGTTCGGAGCACAGTATTTTCTTGTGATCATCTCTAACGATGCCTTCCCACTATATTATACATGCCTTCCCACTATATTATACATGCAAAACTGATAATGCTAGTACAATAGCCGCAGATAACAGAATTGAATTGAATAGCAGGAATAATGCAAGAATTTAGTTCAGTGGCGATATCTAAGACACAACACACATGTCAATGTCGTTCGCCAAGGTAAATTGTTGCTTCCAGAATCATGTTCACTCTAAATTCTAAACACATAGGATCATTATCGATGTATCTCAGTTGAGTTGAACCGCCTATGCCCAGATAAAGCTGCCAGTTTGCAGTTTGCGCTTACCAAGTTTGATGGCAGTCTCGTTTTGACGAGAGACAGATACCTTGGATCGGAAACTGTAATAATCCCAAAAACATGGATTACTTCAGTCATTACTGTTTTAAAAGAAAAATTCATAACTCGAATGTCAGTATAGGCGAACTGTTTCCTAAAACATCTTTATTTTATAACCAATAGGATTCCAGCAAGCTTTACGTTGGAGGCAGATGGTTGCAACTGGTTACACCCTTGGTTACAAATGGAAAAATAATGCTTATGTCAAACGAGTAATTAGAAAACTAGAGACTAGATGAAAACGCGGCTAGAATCATCTCAGATTGAAAACAAAACAAATTAGTTTTACTCATGTTGCTTCTATGACTTTCATGTTTGAGCGATCTTTAGGAAACTTCATTAAGTTTACGCGGCTATTAATCCTTTAATTTATGCATCATGTTGTTCAGCAAAGAAAACAGCTACAACTGTTAGTGAAAACAGCTGAATTGCAACAATCGAAGGCTCTCCATGACATCGTAGAGCCCCAAAGGGCAATGACCTAGCTCGTTTTCGAAGAAACTATAGAAAAGGGTCAACGCAAACGTGAGGTGAGGTGGGTTACTGTCGGTTACTGTGGTCTCTGTTGGGCAGTGGTTAGCGTGCAGGGCTCACAGCAAAAATGTTGTGGGTTCGAACCACGGTCTTTCCAGTGTGATTGCAGAGTAACAACCTTGGGCAAGTTGTAAGCACAAATGTGCTTCTTCTCAGCAAGATGCAAAATTGGTACCTCGGCAATGAAAACAACGAAAAAGTTAAGAAGCACCGATTGCGCCTGCATGCTGTTCAAAAAACTTTCCAAGGCAGACAAAAATATGCTTGAGCTGACGGGGTAACAGAATTGTAAACAGCCTTAGAACATTGAATTATAGTTACGGCGCTATATAAATGCAAAAACCGTTACCTTTACCTTAACTCAAAAAGTACTGTGGCGTCTTAGTCTAATCCAGCTGGCTCGTGGTGTCTCAAGTTCAGCGAGGTTGGGTTCGAGTTCCAGCTAAGGTAGCGTCACAACTCACAGCCATGGCCGAGGTCTCGGTTTGTTAACTTATATACTGAGATCCTAGCGACTGGCGCTAATACACCATTTCACCTTCACCTTTAAAAGGAAGTATACTAACGATGTTCAATAAACCGCAACAAGAGCAGATTCTTATAGACTCTGAGAGCAAGAGCGGAGACGCTGGAAACATTGGGTTTGGGGCTGAGGGCGTCGCTTTCTGTCGAGAAGGACAGGTTGCACATAATTAGAGTAGAGTAGCAACCATAATTCGCCAACGAAGAATCCCTAGATGGCAAAATTTTCATTTTCCAATTCTTTTTCATTAGATGTTTTAAAAAGAGGGGTTCTGCATGCACAAAGGCATCCCCTTGCTCAACCAATGGACACTGGACTCACGATGTCAATTTTCCTGCTTTCCACGGGTTGAGGAAGAATAGCTTCCCTGACGATCACGCTTCGCCGTTATAACATGATATGGAAAGTTTCTTTCCTTTTCGAACAACTCCGCCCCAGTGGCGGCGCCAGGGGGGGGAATGGGGGGGACTAGTCCCCCCCACTTTTTCAGAAAGATGGTCTCTGAGATTCATGCAAATCCGATGAGAAAACTGGGGGGTCAACGACGTTCAGCCGACGTTCAACGCTGCTATCAACGGGTGTTGTTTCAAAACATTTTCGCTGAGATTGACTCTCGTGCACTGAGGTTTTTTGTGTTGTTCTAATAATGTATGCAGAAAGAAAAATCAAAGGATCCTAAGCCATTTTGAGACCTCAGAAATGACAAAACCCCGGGTGCTTCAGGGGGCTTCGCCCCCTGGACCCCTACCAGGGCGCTGCCCTGGACCTGCTGGGGCTTCCAGCGCCCCCAGACCCCAGCTGTTTTAGGCAACGGCCTGCGGCCATTGCGTGCATGCCTTCGGCACGCAATGTACCCCTATGGAAAATATCCCCCCCCACTTTTTTGGAGCTGGCGCCGCCACTGCTCCGCCCTAGTATCTGCAGTTGCTTAACAAAGTATTTCAGCCCTCGCAGAATGACTGACACCCCCCAAAACCTCTTATTTTGGCTATTTTCTGGCTTCTCAATGTAATTGACAAGTTTGCAGAGATGTACAGTATAAAGAAAGCTAAGCCCTAGTTGCTTATTGACCAGTTGCTTAGCTTTCTAGGGATCTACGTGAAAACGACAGGTTTTAAAGCAAGGGTGTATGAGTTTTATAAGAAATGAATTGCCCTCGAGATTGTCCAGTGTAAAACTCATGGGAGGGGGTCAAAAGGGCGTCTTCCCGCATTTGCAAGAGTTTGAAGGGCGTGGTCTGAAAAAGTTTTTCCCCAGATCCCCCCACTACTTTAGACCTGGATACGCCACTTCTTTATTTCATATATCCATGTATAATTTGGTAGATCACAAACAGAAAAAGAAGGAAAGAAGGATGGTTTATCAGAAAGCATATCTTTCAGCTATTTCATATCACCTTCATTTCAATTTATGTAGTAATCCGTTTGGATTTAAACCATTTCGAGTTCTATTCAGAAATTAGCTACAAACATCAAACAAACACAAGGCCATTAAAATCAAATCTGAATTCAGCAACTGCAATTTACTAAATAATTCATCAAACGCTTCATACGAAAGAAAAACAAGTTTTCGCAAATTTGAGAACTTGAAACAGAACACCAGCAGAATATAGTTAACGGTCAATAGGTATAGTCTAAACAAAACAAGGCCTAAATTTAACTGCTATTCAGGGAAAGCAATAGATAAAGAAGAGAGTTTTGTTTCTGTGGTATAGGTGACGTGCATCATATGCTTCGCTTTTTGCATAAGAATAGAATAGCAGTTCTATGCTGCAACGACTGCAATGCTAGTATCGACTATGCAAGCCTCAGATAATACTTCTGAATAACTCTTTAAGCGAGAAGGTTGTCACTTTGAATAGAAACTTCTTTGAATAGAAACTTCTGTACAGCTTTGGATTGTTAAATGTTGCAAAGGAATATATTTTACGAGACGGGATAATAGCATAAAGTAAAGTCTGCTGGAATAGCATCGGATTAGCTGAGCAAGTTCAGAGTTGCAAGTAACTACCTGTAACTATGGCAACAAGTTCACTTGAGTCGCTGCTCTGAAATCGTGTGCACTCAAGCATTAGATACTTCTTGAAATTAAGTGTTGCTTTATTGGAGCAAGAAGTTTGTAACCCTACTATTCACATTTAAATTGTCATTACTGTTAAATGTTGCAAAAAAAACATATTAACGAGGCTGGAAAATAGCCATTAGTTCAAGGAAAGTCTGCTGGTATAGCATTGGATGAGCTGGGCCAGTTAACAATTGCAAGTAGCTACATGTTACTGCGATAACAAGTTTCACTTGAATCACTGTTCTGAAATTTCTCGCCCTAAAGCCTCAGGTATTTCGTAAAATGAATATTGCTTCATTAGAACTAAGAGGTTGTTACCCTACTACTAACGACTTCGATTGATATAGCATTGAGTGAGTTGAGCTAATGAGACGTTGCAAGTAACTCCATGTAACTACAAGAACAAGTTTAACATCAACACCTCAAACCACAGGTACTCCTTGAAATACGTGTCCAAATCGTGTTGGTTGCAGATATCTAGAAGGCTTTCTGCTTGAATTTAACAACATTTCCTTGATAGTATTTTCAAGTATAACGAAATGCAGCAAATTTTCTTGAGAAACATATTGACGCGATGGAAAATAGCTATGAGTTCAACTAAAGCCTGTTTAGACATCAAGAAACATTATCTTGATAAAGATAAAGCGCTTCGTTGAAAAATACTGGAATAACATTGGAATAAGACTTAGCTAGCGAATAAAGTGCTAGCTAATGACATACAAGTAACCACAGCATAAAGCAAAACGTGAGAAAGCTTGCACTTCAGAAAGAAACAGAAACAGTAGCGAAATTAAAAACAGCAGGTCATTTGCAGGACCATAAAGAATCGAAAAAGAAGATATGATTGAAAATGGATGTATGTGTCTGATAAGTTTGAAATGAATTCTATAAAAAATGGATTAGCTTATCGAGTCATGTCAAGATTTTTGAAAGTGATACAAGTTAGTTAGTTATGCAACTGAAACAAGTGTTTGATATTGAAAAGATTTCACTTGGCCTTCGAAGTTAAATACAAGAAGAGCTGCGAATACACGAACTGGAAATAGAGAGGCAACAAAGAGATATCTATTACTGCGGCAACCTGTCAGTATGATGAACTCTTCTTCGGTTGCTTAGATAAAATATGTAGAAACACGGGTTATCGGATAGACAGAAGTTTCACACATACACTCATATGGTAAAGTAACTTTACCACTATAGACTATAGGCAACCAACGAAAGCTATCGCAAGGCAACTGGAAAATAAATAATCATTCAAAGGCGTTACCTTTGCAGTATGTTACACGACGACAGGAAGCAAATCACAGAAAAAGTAACCCCACTGAAACAGCTACGACATTCGTTTCGAAAGATCGTGCTAACTGATGCCGATAGTGGAGGTAAAGAGTCGCCAAAGACGCGACGTTTCAGCGACAGCGCTGCATTGGCGCCTGTAGTTGTTAATCGCGAGGTCCTTCCCCCTGTGCAGACGCAACGAAGAGCAAGCGTGAGCACCGATGCGAATATACAACGTCATGTTCAGTTGGGAAGAGAGAAAACGTTGTTGAACAGACGAAGTTTTAGACTAGGCAAAGAGAAAGAGTTACCACATAAAGTAGAATGCATTAACGAAAGTTCTAATGTGCTTAGCTTTAGAAGAAAAGCAAGCTTCGATCGGCTGTCAAACTCTATGGACGGTGCACCGATAATGCAGAACGGCAGGCATTCGGGAGCAAGCGTGCCTACAATATCTGACTCGTGCAGTCGCTCACGTAGTATGCCTTTTACACAGCTATCTAGAAAGCAAACAAATGGAGGAGACAGCCAAAATTATTTGTTTCCTAGGCGCAAGATTGGTTTCTGTGTACCACGTAAGTCTGAGGATACAGAAGAGAAAGTCGAGAAGTGTTTGAGAGAAATATTTCCAAATTATTACCCTCGAAATGCAAAGAAACTGCATAAGACACCAAATCAAACAGACTTCAGTGTGGATTCAAAGACCGTCTTGCCGTTACCTAGTAAGGTGCAGGAAAAAGCAGCAAGCTTACATAGACGAGCATCATTTGAGGTGATTGACATGAGTGCTAAATCACTTGTTAGGCGACCGTCATTCGATCGAAACATAAAAGCTTCTAGCATTGACATCAATGGCCTAAATATAAATTTGAGAAAGCAGGCCTTTCTTGATGAAAATAATAATAATTACGAAGTTGAATTAACGGATACTCAAAGACAAGAAGGTTTAGGACCATCTGCAAGTAGCACTAGCAGAAAAGTACAACGAGCTGACGAAGAGGCTACAGACACCAGAGCTCCAGGGGATAACACACAAATAGAAAGAAGTACCCATTGCATGCACCCAAAGATGAGATTAGGAACACCACGTATGGAAAGAAAGGCAGGAGAACGAAATAGGGATAGTTCAGCTTTAATCAATCAAGATGTGGCATCAGACATCAGAGGACTAGGGGATAATGTACAGAGAGAACAAAGTACCCCAAGCATACACCCAAAGACAGGACACGCAACTCCACGTCTGAAAAGAAAAACGCTTCTAGAGACGATTCTTTCAGACGGTCTGAAGACAGAGAATCCTAACTTAGAAGAAAAGGGGTTAGAGAGTAGTTTATCAGATGATGTAGATGTAGAAGGCTATTCACTTGATGACAAATATAAGATTATTATGACAAGCGTCAAAATGACAGGGATCATGAAGAGGGGTGCAAAGAAAGCCCCAAGGAAGAAAAACGTTACATTTAGCAAAAAGGTGAAAAAGATTTATATTTTTTGCAAAACTATTTGAAACAAAATCAGTAGATTATTAGTAAGCAAAGTAATTCTAAACTTATTATTACCAATTAACGCAGTGCATAATTAAATCCGACCTTAGTAGCTAGTGTCATTTCAATCTCTAAGAAATGTAGGGTACAACTAATCTATCAATCTCTAAGAAATGTAGGGTAAAACTAACCTAACAAAACAGGAGAAGCAGATGGGTTCTATCCTCACTATGCAGCAACATTACCTTATTATTTAGGATTATTCAGGAATTTAAATCTGGGGTCTCACAGAGACAATCCACCCAATAATAGATAATTATAGAAAGTCATAGATTTTTACATGTTGGCAATTTTTGTAATAGCCTATCATGAAAGCCCCTTGAGACAAACTGAAAATGTTCTTTGACTTCCCTTATTTCCTCCCTCTTCGTCAATGTAAGATATTGTTGAACTGATACGAGAATTAATATCTTTAGCAACCTGGCAATAGAAGTTGTGAAAAGCATCTGAACAGAAATAAACATTGAAGGGGTGAGGGTGTTACCAAGACATGAACTCTTATCATTATATTTGAGTGCATGTCTCAAAATATTTCGCCCATAACATGACTGTAGGCTGTAGATAACTGGCAATATAATCTAAATAAAAGCAAACGGTTTCTAAGCTGAGTTAAGTTGAGAAAGATGCGTCCCGTCATGCTCACGGCATTGTTAGCGCAAAAAAAGGTAGGATGAAGTCATTGGCTTGCTATCCCTCTCCCCTATTGCGTGGCCATACTTCTAGGTTCTAGCACTGTTAACTACTAGAAAGCAGGAAAATTGGAAAGCATTAGTGCAGGACATCTAGTACATCTAAGTCAGAAATAATTATACACTTTGATGATTATGTAGAATCTGAATTCAATAAAATGATTGACTATAATAACAAGAAAGTTGCAGGCAACTTGGACAAATCTTACACAAGACTATTTAAAAAATTCAAAATTGTTGTGAAAGCATCCATTGTCAATTGTAGAGACGTGTGATGCAGTAACAGTATAACATTTAGGCTTCTCTTTTTAAATATTTAAATACCCTGAATTCCAAAAATAATGATGAACATGAATTATGAAAATCTAGATTGGAATATAGCGTTCTTGGTAACTACCCATGCTGCAGCTCTTTCCAAAGGTTTAGCGTTAAATTTTAAGAAGGATTTGGATTTGCAGAGAGTTGACGTTTTTTTAGCTTTTAGTACTGGAGCAACCTTAAGTACATCCCATCAACTGTTGAACAGACCTGTCAGTGACTCAAAGAAGGGGATATAATATAGCATAAGTGTCGCATATGTACATATATATGTGTGCGTATGCGTGTAAAATTCATCTAAACGACCTATTCGAAGATCCGTAGCTGCAGAGAGGGGCCTAAAAGCTCGATAAAAAGTTTGTTACTAATGTCCAAGCTAGGTCCCTGTTCGGATCTCGGGCTGAATCACCCTGCCACACTAAAACTTTTTCTAACATCAAAAATAGCCAGATGGATTACTCTAGGCCCTCTAGGCAAGTCGAATCAGGGTGCAGATTTATAAATGAATACTATATCAAACATTTATAAGATAACAGAGTTGAATAATTGCTCAGTTTGAAGTTTCTAATTATTTGAATTAAATGAATTGTCCCGAACGGAAGACGTCAGATAACGCATTTTGAAAATTTATGAACTGTACCTATCTTAGCTGCATTGATTAAAGCAGCTACAGGTGAAGCATTGAGGGTATTGATCAGGGAGCGTGGTAAATCGAACGATCTAAAGCAACGCCGCTCTGACATTATAATGACTTGCAGAAACAGATATCTGTCCTGTTTGACGTTTGATGATACTACTGCCACTCCAGCAGTCTCTCTAGTAGATCAATATAGGCAGGAGTAACTCCAATGTGGGTGTGGTCCCAGTGTGGTACACATGTACCTTAGAGAGAATGAAGCAAGAGGACGAGAAACAAGGGCATTATTTTGAAAGCATTCAGCACTACCCCAGAATCAATGTCCTTAATCAGAGTGATTGAATGGTTTGCATAAGCTATGTGTAATCCGTCTCAAACTCTCTTTTGTTCATTGAAACATCGAAGATTGTCCTCGTTGGCTTTCTGGTTTTGAAAATCTCTAACTCAAATTAAGAATTTAAAGGCAACAAATTACTGGAAATGGCAGACTCTTCTTAACCCATAACTTGGGCAAATGTTTCACGAAACATGACAACCAGGATAAATGAATCGCCAAATTACCTATAAACCAGGGAAGGACATATATGAAGCTTTTCCTACAGGAGATACTTTCCTTAAAGGCAAGTATTGTTCCATTCTATTATTACCTCTACGGATATAAGTTGACATTATGCTTTCTTTTTAACCCTTTACTATAAGTTTGAAAATTTTCAACAATTAGTTTTCTCGGCCATATTACATCTGCCTCTCAATGAACACTTTAACTCGTGTGATTCATTTGGCATTTTTCGAACCAAACAAAAATTCGGGCCAAGGTTAAAAGTGAAAAACCCCACTTTGTTTTCAAGGAGCTCATATTGTGGCAAATATCAAAGACAAGATTACTTTTGGTGATATTGCTTTATGAAAATACACTATTTTAACATTTCCATAACAGTCTTCTAACTATTTCTCTAAAACCTCCAACAGACAAACAGGTTTTTTACACAAGTAAACTTAATACGAATCCGAGTCTATCAATTATATGCTAACTTTGGTTTTTTGCTTATAGATCTCAGTTGCTAACAACAACAACTTAAAAACAGACAGTCCAACTTCTGCATCTGTACGTCGACCGACGAGGAATTTGTACACCGATCCTCTAGCCTTCTCTCAGATAAATGTCTTCTACCAGCCTCAGTTTTCTTCCAGCATAAAAGTCCTTACTTCCAAAGGTGCAGCTCACGTTCCGGGTCTGTTCAGTTCACTCGCGCAAGTTAACCGGTATATCAACCCCAGGTTGGTCGAATCAGTTTTGCATGGGTTGCACAACTTAAATCTTCAAAGTTAATACCCACTGGTATTGCAATATCCCGTTGTTAAAAATTACATTTTTCTGTGAGTATAACTTAAAGTTGCCTTAGTCCTTGCCTTATAAGGCCCTTTCTCATCTTTTTCATCCTCATTAACAGATAGAGTTACTTTAGGCATTTGTACAACTATCTTTTGTCGTTTAATTTCGTTCTTCATCAAAGGTCGTGAATCAATTGTATCACTTTCCTCAGACTCATCTTTGCTCTTATGTGGCATTACTTTTGACCAATCACGATAAAGTTTTTCATTAAGTAATTCCTCATAACTTCTGGCTGGGTTTGGTTGTCGATTCGAAGCATCAGTCTTGCAGAAAAAGTTCTCAAAATTACAATGTTTGCAGATTTTTCTGTGTATCTCGACAACTTTGAAACGTTCTTGCAGCTCGCATTTTTCAACACAGAAGCTCCTAAGCAATGGTTTTGTTTCAGCCTTATTTTCATGAAGTGCAATGCAATCTTCAGACACTCTCAAACCATACTGCCGTTTTGCGTTAATGTCAAATCCAATAGAGAGCTTTGGAACAGTGCAAGCAGTTTCTTCCTCAGCAGCCTCGCTTTGGTGCTTCTTTTTCCACGCGCGATGCATGCTGGGAGATGTATGACGCATTGGAAATCGATGAAACATCAAAGAACTGTTGTCAGCTGCTTTTCGATAACATGTACCACTTTTAGGAGTATGAGAGGATTTGCTTCTGTTTAGCATATTCAGTATCTCCAACAGCGTTACTTGAATTGTTACAAATAAACAAGTAATGGTTACGCCCAGAACCGAGGTCACGATTCAAGCTTTGAATGTCAATTTGTTCTGAAATTCCAGTGTCCAAACAGTCTGCTCTTCACTGATGTCTCAGGTTCATGTAAAGAATTTTGCATAAAAGAATCTAACGTGTGTATGTGTTTCTTCGAATACGCTCTTTCGCTTTCCTACGAGTTTTGAACTTTGGTTTTAGCTTAAACAGAATGATTGCATCCCCATTAGCAGAGACTTAAGACGCTTGAGATCATTAAAGAAGTCAACCAAATGTAATTGTACAATCAGCTAGATGACACAGAATAGCGGCAGCAGAGACAGCCTGGCGAGAAAAGAACACAGGAGTTCTTTCTTAAATGTTTCCTTTCTTTCAAAGTTGTGACCTGACCAGCATCTCTTCAGAGAAGTAGATCTCCTTCCTATTCAAAGTAGTTGTTCCCACCTTCTTACAAGATGCTCCTGTCTTGTCAAGCTAAGCTCTTACGTCTACTAGGTAGTTACTTCTCAAGGCTTTCATTACTCTCCTTGTTAAATTTTAAACAGCACAGATTCAACGATCAGATACTCCAGCTGTCGGATACTTGCTCACTTGCTCTATCTTCTTTCGTTCAGAGACTCATAGCAGTTGCTCCTGCCTTCTTGAAATTCGCCTTTGTCTTTTCAAGTGATGTTTCTCTTGCCTCTCAAGGCTTTTATTAACTTTTATTACTCTCGTTCTCAAGGTTAAACAGCAGAGATTCAACGAACAGTTACTCCAACCATCGTATAGTTGCTCTCTTGCTCTATTTGCTTTCGCTCAGAGACCATATCACATATCATCACTTGTTCAGAGTGTTGTTCAGCAGTAGCAAACGGTTAACCTGCGATTGAAGTTCTTAAGCATGAAGAGTAACCATGCTGCAAGCTTGGACGCCAGCTTTCTGTAGAAAATTATCTTCAAAAGCCTTTAACAACAGTAGGTCAAATTTCACAGAGAACCCCAGGAATAACAAACCACTAAAACATCAATAATGCTCCTTCTACTGTTTGAAACGCAATGATAACCATAGGAACACACTATTGCTATTATCTGTTTCTCAGCAACTATCTGTAGATAGGTTTTGTTCCTATCTTTCCTTTGATCAAACACAGTAACATTATACATGAATAAGAACTTTACGCACAACGAAACAGTAGCGAGGGCAGCATTGTCCCGCGTTCTCTTTGTCCCATTGAGAAGAAACCGTTTATTTGAACATTCAAACAGTAGAATGACCATACATGAAGACAATTATTGTTTGCGATCACATCCTCATGAATAATGTAATACTGAGGGCTTGGACACAAAGAAAGGCGTTCAATTTGCTTTCCAGGGAAACTGCTTACAAAGTCAAGAAATTTAAGCTGTATTTGAACGTGGATAAAGTTTGTTGAATTTGGTACAAGGACTTCAAAGTTAAGGATTATTCAATGTCATGTTGTAGAGTATGAAATTAAAATTAAAAAGATGAATCTGATCTTGTGTGTTATTAGGTTATTGCTAGGATTTTGAAAACCTGACACTAGACTCATTACATAAGTTCCACTCTTCGCAAACATCAACGGCAGCTTTTAGAAACAGCAACAACTATTTACTTAAAGGATTGAATTGGATGGCCTTATGTTCAGAGTGGTTCTGAGTGAGCTATCCATATCAGACTGAAGCGAAGAGACCCAAGGAGCGAAAATTACGACTGATGGAAGAAGGCAAACACACAAATTTTGTTGCGTAGGCCTTTTGTTTTTCAGTTATCGTAGACTTCTTACATGAGTCCCAGTCCAAGTTGTGGTGGCTCATCAAACCGAGACTAACACCAACCCGAGGTCGCTCAAGCAAGGACCACTTCACTATATCTATTCGGGTGAGTAGGCACAAACTACGATTCGTAAAAACATAATCTTTTCGGACTTTTTTCTGTCTTCTTGTCGTAATTACCATAGTTACGATGATTTCAATATGATGGACTAAAAAGCCTGGTTTAAAAGCCTGGAAAAACATTGTTTCTTTATCTAAAACCTAAACTTTCCGTCAATTTTGCAAAAAGCTCTTACTAATCCTCGTTTTCAGATATTTAAACAAATTTGCAAGATTTAGTTCTAAAATGAGATCAAAAGAGGATTCGTGTTTGTTTCTGTGGAATCTCTGTGACATTGCAGTGGCCAAGCCTCGTTTCCATCCGCACCTCGTTTCAATGAACATCATCTGCATGTTAAACTCCGATAAATCTCACGTCAGACCTGGGGCATCTCCTTTTCGAACATACAGACAACGTTTTTCTACTGGCTCTACATTCCCATAATAGATGTTTGCGCATACGTGACTAGTTCGGGACATAGCGCAGATGGCGAGACTGGGAATAAATACTGTCTGGAAAAACTCACGAAAACTGAATTCACCTGTAGCAGGATACTGTAGGCTGAATTTAAATTTAACGAAAACATGCTGAAAGAGAAGAGAAAACAAGCACATGATGAATGATTACCTTTCCCTTTAAGAAACTCTCTCTCTCTCTCTCTCTCTCTCTCTCTCTCTCTCTCTCTCTCTCTCTCTCTCTCTCTCTCTCTCTCTCTCTCTCTCTCTCTCTCTCTCTCTCAGATTGTTAGCTATTAGTGGAAACGCACGAGAAAGAGCTGGTAATACGGTAAAAAAATTTCCCAAAAATAAGAAATCCAAGCTGAAAACAAAGCTAAGTGTCTACAGTAGTAATTCAAGTGGTTATAGCGATAGGGATGACAAAAACTACAAAAGGAATAATTGAGAGCACTTACAACAAAGGGTTTGAAACAGCGAGAAAAAAGATTGCTAAATAAGGAATAGAGACAAAATAGAGCAGAATAGAGACATGAACCTTACATAGGGACAATTGCTCAAAGCCTACCAGAAGACGAAAAAATATTAAAAGAGGTGGATGTCGAAGTTACACTTTTTTTTGGTAAAGCAACTTGACTTTCGTCCAGCCCTCAAAGTTGCTTAAAATTTTAGACATTTCAGCTCTCAAAGTTGCTTAACCGTGGCTTAACATTTTTTGTACCTACTAACCACCGCTGATTTCACGGGTCAAAATCGTCATCTGTCACATGACTTTCGGGACACAGTAAGTGGAAAAACGTTAGCTAACGAACTTCAACATGCAAAACATGAGAATGAAGAACAATTTCCTAACACAAGAAAGAGAATAAGCTTGGTTATTTGACTTCTTAGTTGCTAACAGTAATTCAATTGAGCCCTCAAGTTGCACAATCTTAAGGTCAGTTCAGCCCTAGCTGCTTATCGAGCGGTTGCTTATTAAAAAAAAAGTGTAGTAAGAGTGGGGCACAGAAGAACAATCCAATAGCAAGGAGCGACAACAGCGTGCGAAGCCGTGCGAATATAACGACAGAAGCGACCAAAAGCGATAGGAACCAAATAACGAAATAGGGCGAAGAGTATAGTTTCTGAGTGTTCTGATTCATAGCTTTCTATACCATTGAAACCAAAAACTATCGAAAGAATAGGATGGGCAAATATTTCCGAACATTTAAATTCAATTAGAGGTTGCACGGAAAGCTTCGATTGGAAGACAAAAAGCAAGAGCGTGATCATGTTGTTACCAAAAAGATCCAAGAAGGTCACTACATAAGAGAAACGTGAGCCATGAAAGTTATCATGAGGAAGAGCACTTAGCAGAATAAAGCGTTTCCTGAACAGATAAAATATATCATTGAATGTTATGAGCGTCTAAAAGTAGTGGCTAGTAAAGAATTGACGTGCCATGTCCGAAGCTGCTTCCACTCTTTCTCGCAAGTTTGAAATTTGTACTACTCAAGGACAATTGACGTGCTATTATAAAAGAGGTACAGGGGTAAACAGAGATGTATGGATGAAAAATCCATCCTGGGAATTGTTTATATCGGTCAAGCAATTAGTACCCAAATCGAATTCAGCTGTATCAAATCCTGAAGAACCGTCCGGCAAACCATTTTCGTGAGATCTCGTACACATTAACAGAAAATTCTTTTGTTTCAACAGAATCCCTGAGAAATCCCTTACTATCACAAAATCCCATACAATTGAGTGACCAAACTTAGGAAACTAGAAGAGTCCATCGATAAATTTTATGTACAGTCGTTAATAAAGAATTTTACTGCATGAAGGAACATCATGATTCAGATTGCAGTCATAGTATCATGATGTTCCCCCTCTCACTATTCAACAACCACCACGCTATCTAACATTAAACCCCCATAGTGCTGGAAACCTTCCATACTTCAACAGAGATGGTGCTTACACTTCGGAAAAACCGCCAATATGTCCAAAAAACACAGATGTATTACGTCACCAGAACCACAATATCCAGTGGCGTAACGGAGACGCTTGGGGCCTGTGGGAATTTAGTAAAACTGGCTCGTTATGCAAGGACGGCGAAGCGAAGAGAGCTCTGCGGGGAAGGGGGCTCGGAGTAGAGGAAAATTGTTGAAAACATGCCCTTTGGAACATTGAAGAATGCATGTTAGGTGTCCCCTGGCTAATGACTGTTTATGGGCCGTCTTAAGAAGCCTTTAACTATAATTTTAAGCATAGTATGGCTAAAAAACACAATGCGAAAAATTGTATGGGGCCCTTTGGTCGAGTGCCCGGCCATTAGTTCTAGCACTAAGAGAGCCTTAACTGCGCCCCAAGACAATATCCCTCATCATTATGGTGTGAGCGGTTATAGTCCCAAGAAGCAGCCAGAAACAGCTCTGCGCAGGTTATACAATGAATGCTTTTAGCGTTGCGCAAGATGAGCAAGTTAGACAACAATGAACTACTGATATTCAGCCATTAAATGCAAACTCAAAATAGACAGAGGAAAACACTGTCTAGAAAGCATCACGCAAATATGGCCTATTGACTAAGCCATATTCGTGATGTTCAGAAGATCTTTCCACAGTGGGTGGAGTAGCTATATTGGATGCTCAGACAATACAACAATGGGTTGTATTGATTTTATGCGCTTTATAGGGTCCAAAAGATCGCACGAATTTTCGCTCGCATCCAGGTTTTCCAAAAAATCAGACAGAACACGACACGGGATGCAATGTTTCGTGATGGAGGTTGTTCAAAGGCGAACTTTGAACGAATAGAAATTTCCACAGGCGATCTTGCATGCACGATTTATGAAGGTAAATTTATGAGAGGTTACAATGCTTAAGTACGCATCCACAGCGGAAGACCGCCCATAGAAGAAATCAACATAACGTAAAGACAGAACAAGCTCATTTCTATAGGAAATTGCCCACATTCTACAAAGTATGCAAATCAAGTTTAGATTAGAAAGTATAAAAATCATGAAGCTTTTATGCTAAGGAAAGCCTGAGAAGGACCGAAAATATTCTCTTATAGTTACAATTAGATTTTGTAAGGAGACCTATCTCGCCAAGTGACGCTTCAGAAAATTTACGCGTATGTTAAGCGTTGACCTTCCCTCAAATCTTTTCGTTTCTGCCGTCTTAAAATAACTTAATGTACGCAGTAGATATTTATTGTGGGGTATGCCAGTCTAAACAGTATCGAATCGAACGAAGCTAAAGAGCAAAACAGTGTTAATTCTTTTTCTGAACGCAGTCAATTATTGAAGCAGGAAGGCCTGCCAGATCCTTATAAGGTATTGAGAGCGGCGTTATTAATCCAACAACCCTTATTAGGAAGAAAGTACAGAACACCTTGAGGCTGAAGGACTTTTTATGATGACAGCAGTTAAATGATGGGAAAATGAAGTTTTCGAAAGGCCGATAGATGAACTTTCGAATACCCGAATCCCTGAAAACTTAACTAGCTACACTGATAATATGTGAAAATTGTAAACATTTCAAATGGTTAAAATTCGTAGTCGAGCCTCAAAAACATGTACAATAGCATATAGTTTGAGGACGACAAAATCTTTCTAGACTAAGATAAGTTATAGCCATTTTTTATAAGAACAGTTTTATAGGAACACGAGCCTGGATGGATTAAGAACAAGGCTGGCATTTTGCATAAGCCCCGAATATCGCCTAAGTATGAAAGTAAGACCACGAAACCAGCACGAAACCGATTCTAAAAAGCAAACGAAAAAAAAATAAGCAAGCATGCAATTTTACAAAAACCTGATGCCATTTCCAACATTCACTGAAAAATATAACTGTCTAAGTAACCGAGGAATTAAGGACAGAATCGGAACAGAACATTTCAGGCTGAAAAAGTGCAAGAAGTAAAAGACCAGTCAGCCTCGATCGGCATTTAATGGTTCTTATACAAATAATGCATTAAACGTGCATGCCATGACAATAATATTTCGTTCCAAGTAGGAAGCTTGCAAGCATGTGTCTAGAATTGATGGTGTTTGAATACGTCTGAGTTAAGCTCTGAATAACACCACATGCGTCCAGTATGAAGTAAGTTGTAGGTTTCAATTGGCAGTTTTTCAATCGCAAAAGAACGATTTGCAGAAGCACGAAAGGTAGTTTTCGTAACTAAATTACCAATCAAAATGATAGCGATCACGATGAGCACTTTTATAAGTATCTTAAACTGAACATCGTTGTTTCACATATGATTAGTATCACCAGGTACCATCATTGTTCAAGACCGTAACCAAGAAATGATCATAATCACGAAGGAACAATCATAGTCAATTATATTATTATCATATTGAACTTATTTACCTTTATGTAAAGAGCAAAATCAAAATCATTGCCATCCTCGTCATCACACTCATCATCAATATCATCATCATCATCATCATAGTCATCATCATGATCACCATCATCATCATCATCATCATCATCATCATCATCATCATCATCATCATCATCATGTTCACCATCATCATTGTCGTGGTTATCATCATCAACATCATCGTTATTCACTGTCATCATCTTCATTCATCATCATCATCATTATCATGAGCCTAATCATGATCATCTTGATCATGATCATCATGATCATCATCATTACCATCATTGTCATCATGATCATCGCCATCAGCATCGTTATTATGATTATTATCATCGTTATCATAATCATCATTATGATCATCATTATCCTCCTCATCCTCCTCCTCCTCATCATCATCACCATCATCATCATCATCATCATCATCATCATTATCATCATCATCATCATTAAACCATCATCAGCATCGTCATCTTCATCGTAATCATCATCATCACCATCACCATCATCGTCAACATCATAATCATCCTCATCATCCTCATCATCCTCATCATCGTAATTATCATCGTCATCATTATCGTAATCATCATCATCATTTTCATCATCATAATCATCATCATCACCTTTATCATCATCATCATCAGCATCATCATTTTCATTACACTGACGACCATTGAAAACATATTTCACCGTTACAAAACTGCTAGTTTTTGAGAAAACGTTTGATTTCCTGCTGCGCCAAGGCTAACCAGTATGCAGATTTTATTCTTTCTTTTGCTCTGAATTATTCATTTCAGATTAAAAAATTGTGAGTAAAAAAGCTATTTTGATTGTAAAACAGGAATAAATTATGTAGGATCAATGATATATAATAAGCAGGTGATAAAATGAGCTAAAAATGAATGTTTAAGATCGTACATCGCATTCAACGGAGTTTAGCATCATCATTAATGAATGTTAAAGCATACTTCAAGCTAGAGTGAGTTTAAGAGGCGAGTTAGCAGCACTGCTAAATGATCCTAGAAGTTAAAACTGCTCGTCCTGAAGTTGAGGTATGCACTGGTCTATGAGAATCTATAATTAGTAACGAGAACATCATCAAATTCAGGTTAAAACGAAAATTGCCATAATTACCTAAACATCTAATAGAGATACGTAACAAATGGAAGAATCAAGTTGTAGTTATTACGGAGAAAAGAAATGGAATACTTACTTTAGAAAGAGTCTTGACCAAAATCAAAATTATGATGAAGAGAGCACCTTGTCACAGCTATGACAACTGAATTTGTTCTTTAAGTACAACGGAAATATGACCAAAGAAGTCAACACAACTTGTATACAATAGATTGCTGGAACATTAGCTGGATCATAAAATTGTATGAGCACTGAAGGTTACTTCTAAAATAAATCCGGAGACACAAGCTAGTGAAAATATTGATGCAGATTTCAAAACAGTTGCACCGGCAGATACAAGAGCTGAAAAAAGTTGCACATAAGCATTGCAGATTACTATTAAATTAAATCCAGAGACACAAACTGGTTAAGCGTAATATTGACGCAGATTTCAAACAGTTGCACCGGCAGATGCAAGAGCTGAAAAAAGTTGCATCGAGGTATTGAAGACAAGTATTCGCAACAACGAAAGGCTGCCACTTGGCACTATAAATGGAAAGAATGAGATGAGGAGAATCGGTACAAGTTTTGAAAAAGGTGGAAATGTTGCATGAAAGATTAAAGTTGCAAGAAAAAGTTGCACAAAACATTAAAAATATTGCCGAGTATACTGTATATAGTTAGTATATAACAGCGTACAGTATACAATATTAGTGTTACTATGGCATGGTATAAAACGTCGACCTGGCTTCCTGATAAAAGCGTGCCATGCCCCTGCACAGGACAGATTTCCCCGTTATCAACAGTGGGTGTTATAAAGCAATATCTTGAAAACCAAGGAACGAATGAGACGGAATGGTCAAATAAAGGACTAGTCCGGGATTTATACACGCCCAGAACAGAAAGCAAAGAACCTGACGAGGAAATTGAGATAACCACGATAGCGAACCATAAACGTAAATCTGCGAATAAAGCAGCAATAAATGCAGTAGACGCGAGAGCAATGATAAAAGCGCTAGATGGCACGATGTCATCGAGTGACGATGAAGGGCGACGGAAATCTGAGAATTCCGACAGACTCATGTTTGATAACTTAGCAACGTTGTGTCCTTGTGTAACTCCAGTCTCGCTTGAGATTTCTAAAACGAGGGCAAAAACAGGAAAAGAAAGAGCATACGTAATGGAATCAGCATCATCATTAGAGAAACGTCCGAAATCAAAGGACGTGAAAGAAAGTGACAGTCATATAACTAAAGATCTTGCAAGGATATTTAGACAAGACGAGGACAACAAACATGTGTCGAGATATGAAGTAAATGAGAGTGAATTTGCTCTTCCAACTATTTCCAGTGACGGGAAGACACAACCTTTACTTCTGGACAAAAACAACAAGATTTTTAATTATGTTAATCTGGAGCAATCCACATTACACGACGGTAAATCTGGCTTATCAGAAGCCAATAAAAAGCAGACACACATGCTTTTTACTACAGAAAAACGCCTATACAACACTGTTAATAGATTCAACGAAACCTCATCACTGATAAGAGGATTTCGTAACAGATATCCTAAAGCGAGGATCTCTGAAAGGTTGCTTACAAATCAACTAAATCACAGAAAATTATTACGAAGGTTTTATGGAAACAAAGAGCCAGTGTCATTAAATGCGAATTTTTCGATGAAACGGTTGGAGAAAGAAGCGTCATCGACAGAGCAAGTGACAACTACACCAATTGGCAAAGAATTAAGGAGTAGATCTTTTCGTGCACTTACAAGTAGAAGTGAAGAACACTGAAGGAAAAAAGGAACACTCTATGTGTGAAGGTTGATGTTTTACGACAGCAACACTGCTACCTCATGTACACTGTATTCAGTTTTACCTTGTTCTGATTGGTCATCCCAACTATCGAATCGATTTGATTGGTGGAAATAATACTGGTTTATGATAGTCTCAGTGTTTTGAAGCAGTATGTAACCCAGCATTGAGTTCATTGTCTTGGATTAACATTATTTATTCCAACTTTTCACTATCTAGTAGTACCAGCAGTTCACTATAAAAACACTTACAGGAACCTCATAAGCAACAGCTTCCATACAGCAACAACGCAACAACTCGTTCAAACAGAAAAATGGTTACCGTAAGGTTCTCTCAACTCTCTTTAAAAGGCGAACACTTAATCAATATGGACTTTAGCGTTTTGATGTTCAAATCTCAATCAACATGTAAGTTGGATACCACACAGAAATTGAAACAAAAAAGCGGGCTAAATCAGTTCATTTCGAGTCAAAGGAAATCTCTGTGAAGTCGCATTGGATCTCTAGTACAGCATTAAACCAATCATTGGACAGTACTTGCTCTTTCTCAGACGTCGTGCCAGAGACGGCACAGGCACGACAGCACACGACTATTGATTCAGATGTCGTGTCGTGACCATATTCTCTGTATTATCTTTGCCTCGGTTGCAAATTCTATTGGCCGTGCTTGCAGACGAAACGAGGGGGCTTGAGCCTGGAAGTAAAGTTCGCATTTGACAAGTTCCGGAGCCGGGGTGGTTTTTAACCGGACATAATCTTTTGACGAAGAAAAGGAATTATTTCTACGAACCAAGTTACGATTTTACGAAAGTTGAAGACTGATAAAGAGAGTCGCAGCCAATTAAATCGTGTAGCATAAAATATAACACAACATACTGTAACCTACGAGAAAACGATAATAAAACGATAATATTTGAAATCTATACGATTATATCATCTATTTGTAAAACGATTATGATTTTGATGATTTTGATTGTGATTAACGATTGTGATGACTTGAAATCTATACGATTATATCATCTATATGTAAAACGGTTATGATTTTGATGATTTCGATTATGATTAACGACTGTGATGACTTGAAATCTATATGATAATATCATCTTTATGTAAAACGATTATGATTTGTATAAAATAAATCTATAGGCCCACTTTATATGCAGAGAATTAGAGTTCAGTTTATAGCAATGTGAGACAGAATGTATAATTGTATGCTTTAGTTAAAGTTCAAAATCAACCTCATTCCCGGGTCATTAACGCTTTGACTCGTTCGTTTTCTCGAATCAAACTTGAAGGATGTTTGAAAGATGTTCTAAGCAAGGAATGCAACGAAAGTCATACTTAACTTGAGGAAAGATACAATGCCACATACAGTAGAGCATCTATTTCTGATTTTACCATGCTGATGTTTACCTAATAATCAGCTCATTATTTTGCTGTAATATTTTGACAAAATTCTGATGAAATTTCCTCAAATATCACTTCTAGTGTTTTAGCAGCCAATCAGATTTCAAATATGGCAAGCTAATACCAGGGTCGAATCAGCTCGTGGTTCCAGGGCCAAATGTTCACCATGGGAACATTTTAGGAAACATTTTAGGACAACACCCTAAAGAATGCCAGAAAATGGCATTTCTAACCTGTGGATTACTTGCCATTGAAAATTCCATACCCTATAACATCTAATTTAAGACAACCTGGAAAATCAACCTTTGCAAAAAGAGGGGTGGACGCCCACCATTCTAATGGGCCTGCCACTGTCAAGTCTTCTCAAAACCCTAAACATTTCTACAGAATCAGAAACCTATCTACAAATCTACAAAGTTTTCTCTTCAAATTTTTGTCCATGAGACATGCACAAAGAACAGTGCATGGTCAGGTTTAAAACCTACAAAAGTTAAAATTTTCAAACAAAAGGATATAACAATGGAGATCTTTCAGAGATTTCATTTTTGATAGGTCTTTTGCACAGTGGACAAATTCCTTTAACTTTCAACCAGCCTTCCAAACAGTTGAGGTGATATGCATGCTTGCAAGGACATAGAACCAAAGAATCTCCCTGTAAATATTGTTCGATGCAAATCGGGCAAACGTCATTCTTGCATTTCTTTGGTCTTCTGAAGATCAAAAAAGTACTTTTTGTACTAAACTTGAAAATCTTGCACATTGGCAATAATCGTCTAGCTCTTGCAATCTGAGCTGCATTACTCAATACAGGGGTCGATGACTCTTGTACTCCCTCTGTATTAGAGGAATTCTCTGCAGTATATTCACCCAAGAATTCAGGAGTTCTAGGTCTTGATCTTTCAAAATGATCTCTTTGCTCATCTTCAGCTTGGAGAGTAGTGTATTCCCTACCAGTATAACTACAACAGCAGCATGACATACAAGACGGGCAAGCATCTTCTCCATTGTAACAGCATCCATAAAAAGTGGCTGCAGCACAGACACATGATCCTAGAACCATTAAAGCAACAAGAAGCCAAAACCAAACCCACCAATCTGTAGTGGCCATTTCTGAGCCTGAAGCTAAGGTGGCCTGAAGCTAAGGTGGTAAAATTTGGCCTAGGCTGAGCTGATTTTGATTTAGTGGCCTAGGCAACCATTCTAATCTGTTTTGTACATAATAAAGCAGACAATGCAGATGGAAATGAAATATACACTCATAAACTGTATTTTAGGCTCACTGGTGTTGAAAAGTTTTACACATGGATCTTGATTAAACCAAATTTTCGACTTTAGTTCTGTAGTTTTTTTTAACTTCCGACAAGCAACATAGCCCAACGACAAGCGAGAGAGTTCTTTGTTCTTCCAGGAAGGACGCTAAACAGGGAAACAGGGAAGTTGAATGATTGAAAAGAAACAAAAATTTTTTTGGAAACAGCCTCTATTTCATTCAGTGTCATCACGTGACCGAACCTCGATTCCAAACATTTTCTGATTGACCAATGATATAGTGATTGATTGATTAATTGACTGATTGAGTAATTGACTAATTATTTCTCTCCAATCAATTCTCCTGGAGCAATATTTTAATCTCTAAAAATCAAGCATTTTTCTTTATGCATACGAAATCCCACTTGACGTTTTTTTCTTATCACAACCTTAAGCCTGGATTTAACTAAAAATTTTCAATCTTAAAAGGTAAAGGTAAAGGTAAAGGTCATGGCTTTTATATAGCGCCGTTATCTATCACTGGACATACTCAGCAGCCTTGGTGCGGTGTCATAGAGAGCCTGGTTTTACACCTTGTAAATTTGTGCTCCCCAGCCTGGATTTGAACCACAGACATAGTAGAAATACAGCAGAACCACAGAAACTTAGTAGAAATAAGCAATGTGTATAATACAAGTAGCATCCGGTATACCATGGTCAATAGAAATGCTAGAGTATTTCAATTGACCATGGATATACGAAGCAAACAAAAATTCAACAATAATGTTCCTACTCCTTTGCAGCCTTCCAACCCGTACCAAAAATTCCTGAATTATTGCATAATCAACTGCTGTATTCCTTACAAAGCAGTTCCCGATAAAAACTCATTTACTGCCATTTTGCACTCGTACGTATCCATAGCATTTCGCGGTTCCAGTCCCGAAATCTCTATTTTTCAGGCGGATAGGACAAACAACGTCTGAGCATTGCGAAAAATACTTTCAGGATTTCAGTGATTGACTTGGAATCAAGTGATCAAAATAAGTATAAAATAGTGTACGAAGAAAGCAAACAAGTTTTTGTGTCATGTTACAAAAAAGGACTCAAACCTCATCAAAAGACTTAATCTTTAGAAATCTTTATCCCAATACGGTTTGACATTGCAAAAACAGCGAAAGAAACCTTAGGATAAAAGTAATAACGAACAAAATTTCTGCAGTGGCAAGAAATCTAATGTGGGAGACTTCAAAGTATATATTTTTCCAGTGAAGGGACATTGGACCATTGGACTAGGAAGGGTATGGCGGCGAAATTGACACAGCGAATGAGTTTAAACAGAATTTCGGAAGAACAACAGAATGGGGAAAAGCGACAGTTTCAAACGAAGAAAAAGGCCAGAATCAGCACCATGATGTAAAAGATGAGCCAAAGAGATCACGTAAAATATCACAATTTGAGGTGAAAGCGTCTCGTCCTTTAGGGCCTTTAGCAGGAGTATTCACTACAACACACACAGACAGCCCTGGGTCAATACGTGCTTCTAACTCGGTGACGTTTTCTTTGTCCCGCAGACGCAGTAGCGCCCGCAGTGACGCATCCAATAGACACAGTCAAGATCATGAAAGTGGAAACACAAACAGCTCGCGTGTCAAAGCAACCTTCCAGCTCAGGCCAACTAAACTATTCAACGTTCCAAAAGTACGAGAAGTCATAAAAGAAGTATTTGAAAACGAATTTTTCAACAGTGACGTAATAACCATTCCTACGAATCTGCTGTGTAAGAATCTAACCGAGGCTATCAAGATGAAAACGAGGAGACTCAACTACGACCGTTATAAAATCATTGTCCATGTTTTCATGGGTACTAAAGATAACTTGACAATGAAAGTCACTAGCAGATGTGTATGGGACGAAAGGTGGGATAATTATGCAGATTATATGTACGAAGCTAAAGATTACTATATTCTAGGAGTTGTGCATGGAATATACAAGGAGTAGTAAGCATAAGCAGTGAAGATATGTTTACAGCCATTCAAAGACGTTCTACTTATAAAATCACGCTTAAATTATTCTCCAGCATGTTAATATATGTATCTAAGGCTTCGTATGCACGAAATTTAAATTACTTGAGACCAAAGTCAAAGTAAATTGTTACGCTTTGTTTATGGATTGCCGCCCTTGTATCTATATGTAACCTGCTGTCTGTCGATTGTAACTTTTATAAATGCTACCTTATGTCTATCGTTTGTCCAAAGACCTTTTATTTGCCGACGGCGTATCACGTAAATATTCCCTTTTGCTTGTTGATTGTCGCTTATGTAACTCCATGTTACCTTTTTGGGTCAATGGCCATTTGTGCATTAATTGCCTTTTAATTGATCTACTGCTGTCCTTCTAACTAATGTTACCTTTTATTTGCCACTTTGATTCATGTAATTCAGTGTTACCTTGTGTTTATCGATGATCACTCATGTAAATGGTACGTTGCGCTTGTTGATTGTCGCTAATGTAACTCCATGTTACCTTCTTTGATTAACGGCCACTGACGCATTCATTACCTTCAATTTGATCTATTGCTGCTCTTCTAACTAAACGTTACCTTCTACTGGTCGAGTTTGATTCATGTAACTCAATGTTACCTGTGTTTATCGATGGTCACTCCACTTACGTGAGTGTTCTTTTTTGCTTGTTGAGTGTCCCTTATGTAACTCCATGTTACCTTCTTTGATTAACGGCCATTCATGCATTGATTACCTTTTGTTTGATCTTTTGCTGCTCTGTAACTAAATGTTACCTTCTATATTTGTCGATTTTCATGTAACTCAATGCTACCTTGTGCTTATCGGTCAATGGAGACTAATGCACTGATTACCTTTTGTTTGATCTATTGCTGCTATTCTAACTAAACGTTACCTTCTCTTCTATTTTTCGATTTTGATTTATGTAACTCAGTGTTACCTGTGCTTATCGATGGTATCGCTGATGTTACCTTTACTTGCTGATTATCGCTAATGTAGCTTCATGTTACCTTCTTTAGTAAATGGCCACTATGCATTTATTACCTTTAGTTTGATGTATTGCTGCTGAATGTTACCTTCTATTGATTGGTTTTCATTAATGTAACGTAGGTTTAACATGTGTTAACCGATCATTAACCTATTTAGAATCTGGTTAGGAGGGATCTTGGTTATCTCTTACTAACAACCTATAAATGGTGAAGGCGGTTAAGGTGAAATGGTGATTTTAGCGCCAGTTGGTATTGCTAGGATCTCAGAAGTAGATGAACTAAAGAGACTCGACCCTGGCTGTGACGCTACCGTGGCTGGGACTCAATTGAACCTTCTGACACCATGAGCTAGCTGGAGTGGACCGCGACGCCACACCACCTTCTAGTAATGACTTTAGGAATTTTGCCGAGTCTCGGGCTCGATCCTCCAACAGTGTTAAGTGTTGCTGAAAATGAGCTGACCAAAATGCGAACCGACAATCTTTCGTTCGCGTCGCGAGTGTGTTTATCCTCCTCTTATATGGTTTTACCCGAGTAGTCCGAAACGGTGTGTTTCAATAAAAAGATCCAGGGTTTGAATCTCGTCCGCATCACTACACACCGACTATAAATGCCCCAGCTTGCTTGAATGAGACTACATTACATCTCATGAATCGCTACCCTACAGGTTCAGAAAGAGAAACGTTTGGCGAAAGCATAAGCATGGACTTGAACCCATAAAGGGTAAGGAGCGCAATAACACATAAGGCCCTAATATCTAGTCTCAAACCATTCGCTCAAAACTGCTATATATCTCCATACTGCAGGACAATCACATTTTCGGATTTGTGAATGGAAAATGCGAACAGGCTGACGAGAAATTGACTACGGTTCTGACATTACCCCCGTCGTGCAAAACCGATGTTTTTGCAAGCTGCAACAACAACAATCTCATTTCTCATCATAGTAACCGCCTTGACATGTCGGACCCTTGTTTACCGAAAGCTTGCTTTTGTGGCAACACAAACACAGGATCAGAGCAAGAAACCAGATGAGTTTCATTAGGAACTACAGTTTTCATGAAGGTAAATCTCTTTAATGGGTAGCTGCTTGTCTTGTAAATTGGCTGGGAGTAAAACTCAGGTGCCAGGTGCAGGGCCTAAGCCGCATACGAAGCCTGATCATGATGATAACAGTAACAACTCTACCTCTACTCATCGTAACGAGAACGGATCGGTGAAGTTATCATCTGATGGAAGAGAGCGTCTTAGTTCTGCTAAGATCGACGCAGACAGGCCAAGCTCCGGTCTTGAAGCAAGTCATGGCCGAGAAAAGAAGCTCTCGATATGCTCGACATATTCAGACAGACCTCTACATCACATTCCTCATCAAATACCTGAGGACAGCATCCTAACAGCTCATGATTTCTTCAATATAATTAACGATGGTTCATTAAATGCATATATCCATGACGATGGAAACTTCCTAATCATTGACTGCAGGGCAAAAAGTGAATATAAAGATCTTCATGTTGTTACAGCAAAGCATTTTTCTGAATTAAATTTAGATCCAAGCTTCAAATCCGGGATGGGCTATTCTTTGTTTAACATTGTAATAATTTATGGGAATAACATAAGGGAATCAGAAGGAAAAGAAGTTCTCAGAATATGCCAGGAAATTTCCATGAATGTCGCAGGTGATGTATTGGTACTTGCAGATGGTTTTGATACCTTCAAGGAGAAGTTCCCATTCATGTGTAGTTACTCAAAAATCAACACAGCATGGGAAAGGAGGCAGATTCTAACATATCCCTCTGTTATTATCAATGAAAAACTATACCAAGGAAAAGGAATGCAGGCTACAAACCCAAAAGTTGTCCAAGATTTGAAAATAACACATATAATAAACATCACCAAAGAGCACAACAATGAGTTTCCAGAAAAGATAACTTATTTGAGGCTGCCAATAGATGACGAAAAGGGCAGCAACTTGCTGAAATATTTTGAAGAAACATCAAAGTTCATTGAGAATGCCTTAAACAAGAAGGGTGTGGTTTTCGTTCATTGTAATCTTGGAGTTAGTAGAAGTTCAGCAGTTGTTTTGGCATACCTAATGAAAAGCCAGACAATTAACTTGGAGGATGCATTCAGTTTCTTAAAATCAAGAAGATCCTGTGCTAAACCAAACATAGGTTTTCTGGCACAGTTATCAGAATGGGAACTTCAAGTTTATGGCAGTAAAGTCACTGCTTTTGATAACCTTTAATTTTTGTATTTAATTTTGTTAACTATAGGCTGTCGTAGGTTTTCCACAATAGAGTGACATTGCCTTAAGTGTGTGGTGTGGTTGTTATAGTGTTTTAATCATACTAGCGAAAACTGCTGCACATAGCATAATATTTTTGTTAAAAGCCTAAGCCTCCTAGTAAAATTATCATCAACAGGTGGAAAAATCAGAAATGGGCTGGTTCATGTGCAGCAGTTTGCAATATTTTCTTTTATATATTGATTGCAATCAAGTTTAATTTATTCTGTCATTCGTTATTATTTTTTACTTCAATGATCATTAGATGATAGCATGTAAATAAAAACAAATCATCGTTGTGTGATTTAAATTATGTTTTTTAATGTAGCATACACGGTTATAGATTTTGCAATTATCAGTATATAGTACCTATAGGGCCATCTATTTTCATTAAAACTTTTAGAGGTGAGTGAAAATGTAAATAATTCAATGATACTGCGTAGTGTTGTTTATCTGGACTAACTCTGATACCACCCACCACAGCAGAACTTGTCCACCACAGTGAGCACAAAATACCACCACTTCAAGCATAATAACCCACCACAGTAGTGCGTATCCATCACCGTATGCAAAAAATACCACCACATTAAGCATGATAACCCATCACAGTAGTGCTTATCCACCACAGTATGCAAAAAATACCACCACAACAAGCATAATAACCCACAACAGTAGTTCTTATCCACCACAATATGCAAAAAAATACCATCATATCAAGCATAATAGCCCACTACATCAAGAAAAATAACCCACCACAGTAGTTCTTATCCACCTCAGTATGCAAAAAAATACCATCCTATCAAGCATGATAGCCTACTACATGAAGAATAATAACCCATCGCAGTAGTGCTTATCCATCACAGAACGCAAAAATACAACCAAATAAAGCATAGTAACCATCACTTCAAGCAAAATAACCCACCACAGTAGTTCTTATCCACCTCAGTATGCAAAAAAATACCACCACATCAAGCATAATAACCGACAGCAGCAGAATAACTCATCACGGTAGTGCTTGTCCAGCACAGCGCGGAAAAAATACCACCAAATGAAGCATAATGACCCAGTGACCAACGCAAAAACAACCACCAGCGTAATACTACCACAGGAGCATGTATCCATCACAGTATTGGGAATAGATTCGCTAGCGTGGGTACAGAAAGTTTCCTTCAATCAAAAGTTGACTTGAGTTCAACTAACCAGAGCGCAATTACCAGAAACAGGGATACAAAATTGAACCCCCGGTCTATAAAGCAACGAAAACCGCTTGTTTCAAGAATTTGGGTCGGATTTTGGTATCCTGCGGGTGTATACTTATCCTATTAACTTCGATCCAATTTTTAAACAATTTAATTCTTGGATTTTATGCAAGAAAAGCCCAGCGGGTTGAGGATAGGAAAGCTAATCATGTTACACATTTCCTAAAACTCTGCGTCATAACGTCAGTTAGCATAATCAGATAGCTGGAAATTTGATAAGCAGCAAAATTAAGCATAACTTTTTGTTAAAGAGACGCAATGGATCCAGGAAAAATACCTCTATCTTGTCTCGGTGTTGACGTAGGACTACTTAGCGTGAAATATTCCACTATTGCGCACGTGCTGTGAATTAAGAATCCTGATTGCCTAGTCAAGTGGATGGGGTAATGAACAGTAACAGATTTCCCATATCTGATCAATCGAGCAAGTCCCACGACGGCAGGCAAGGAACGATCAAATGAAGGGTGTTATACAGGGTATAGTACGAAAAGTCTAACCAGAGATTCAGCTACCTAACAGAACGGCATCACAGGTAGAGCAGACTTGTACTCTTGATGTTAAGTTGGGGAGTTAAAGAAATATTTTTTGGGGTGCAAAGGGCTGAGTCCTAATTTGCTGGCGAACCTGGGCGTGGCTTGGGATGTGTCTGTACCATCACAACTAGTTTGCTCTGCGGCGGCAGTTACTCTGTTTTCGCATGTTTGTGGCAAGGAAAACACATGTAGCAAAAAGTTGAAAGGACATTGGAGTGAAAGGAGCGAAAAATAAGGATTCAAGGCAATGAGGTTTCACGAGCACGCTATACAGAATGTCGGAGAATACCCGTTTGCTAGCAGGTAGATAATGTGTGCGTCTTTCAAGAACGCTTGATGATCGGCGAACAATGGAGTGAAGAACTAATTCTAGTCCTTAACGGGTTCTAGAAGAAATTCGCTGACATATCATGTGTTCAGCGAGGGGTGGGGGGGGGTGCTACGCCTTTACTGATGCTATTCCTCGATGATCTTTCCTCGAACTGATTCTTTCATCTAAGTTGACCCGCGTTTTAAAGATAGAAACTTCAAATGAACTCCAATGTCAAACTTGATTAAGAATACACCAGTATAAAACTATTGAGCTAAAATTCAACCCTCTGAAACATTTCAAGCTTCGTCTTTTGATCTAGTTTTGACTCGTAGAAAGAATTTTACAGGAATTACAATTTGGCTATTTAAAAAAATACGCAGTCACACGCAGCCAAAACGGCTACGAGGATTCTAGCTCTATAGTTAAACTTTCTGTTTTATTTCGTTCTTTATCTGTAACAGCAATATGTAAAGTACAATCCCTGAAATGCAAGTGAATCTGTGTTTGAAGGCTGGACTAAAAACCGGGTGGTTGTGAGTTGGTATTATGGTGAATGCTTGATGATGTTTGGAAATTGTGTTGGTTACGAGATTTCCCTCGGTAAAGTTATAGTGTGTTAGTAACGAGCGTTTCCCCGATAAAGTCAGATGGAAGAGTTAGATAGATGGACTGAACAGTACAACTGTCAGTACATACATTTTCCTGTTGCGTATTCAAAGTTACGTGGACTGTTTTATAAATTGGAATCTTTTTTCATCCTCATCGACAGGAATTCATTCTTGTCCATGCCAGCTATGTTGTTACTGTTTTCTATATTACTATATACAGTACGATCTCTCGAACAACAATGACAGCCTTATTCATGCACTCGTTAAAAGCCAAAACAAAAAAAGAAAACGAAGCGAAGTAATCTCTACTCCATCCTCTCGTTCTACCCTTCGCATTTCCAAGATAACAGTGGCAGGGGGCTTCAATATTCGAGGGTAGTTTTTAGGAAATACTTTGAGACAAATTAGCAGAAAGCAAACTCGATGCCTACAGTCAAACGTAACTAAGGTCCTTATTCTCATTCCGGCTACAAAAGCTGCACTATGAGCCCTGACATGGGCTAAAATGAACCGGACTTTAGCCAACTGACTGGGGTGCCACAGGTTTTCGTACCCTCCGTTTCCCCTCTTTTCTCTATGTATCATCAATATGCTGAGAACTGGAGAGCACTGGTCAACATCCAAAACTCAGTGCAAATGTACTTACAATTTCCTAACTACCTAACTTCTATCCGCGTCTGGGTTTATGTTTACTTCTATTTGACCGTTTTATTCCTGAAGCTACGCACATTATATATGATAGATTGAGACGAAAAGCCCCCAGTAGGTTTAGAAATGATTCTAACCACAATGCAATTGCAGTGTTCCTTGCTATCATAAACTACTTAGGCACTTCAAATTTCACTTACCTGCTCATCTCAAATGTTGATAATATAGTCGTATCTTTCTTAACATCTTTCAATAAAAACTGAAAAAACGAAGTTGTATTTTTATTAAACACATCCAATCGGGCATACAACTTAATCATGGAAAGTATAACCAGAACCTCGGGACCAAGGGACCAAGCGTTTTTTGTCCATAAATACCGGTTGGCCCATGAATTTCCCTAAATCATCCAGAATATCTGGATGAAATTTGCCATAACTGTTATTAGAGACAACTCGATGCCTATCCATAAATCGTCTCTAAATGACAAACTGTTAGTCGCTAAGTTATCCCTAAATCAATCGCTCAACGTATGGTCTCAAATTTGTCCCGAAAATGTCCTTATAATTCAAATTTATCAAATTTACTAGAAAAGCACGCAAAATCGAAACTTTCAACTGTCATTTTCATATCACATCGCAAAGCAAGAAGAGTTGGAAATTTACCCAAAATGGTCTACAAGAATGTGCCAATGGAGAAGCAAGAAATAGGTAAGGGCATATATCATTTTAGCACTTTTATCAAATTATTAAAAGACCTATGAGCTATGTAAATGCTATTCGTTCGCTTTTTGTTTCATAAGATTTGAAAAAAGATCTTCAACATAGGCCGGTGAATATTGAATCAAGAAGTTTTCAATTGTCAATGCAACTCAAACTTGCTCAGCTTGTCGTCTGAACAAATGCGTCGTATTGGCATTTGCTTAGACGACAGCACAGATACTAAGTCGGAGGGGAAGACTATATGGAATGGAAATTCCATATAGTCTTGCCCTTCGACTACGACGCTTTTGCTCAGACGACAACACACACACTACGTCGGAGGGTAAGACTATATGGAATGGACGAGGGATGCAAATAGACGGAATGCCCTAGCTCTCTCGTAATCCCTCTCTTCGTTGAATAATCGAAGACAGACAAAAGGCTTTCCATTGATGAAACCTTCGACACGGAATTTATGGCTAAGGGCACCAAATTAGCTGAAAGGCCTTTACCCAGGCAAACTTTCAAACATGATCCACAAACAGGGCAAATAATCCGCAAATTACCACTTGCATACCATCCATCCTATAAGAGCTCTATAAGACCCCTCAAGAAAGACGATTAGAGGAAAATAAGAGATTTAAATGAAATGTCACATGTACCTTTGCTATCAGACGGGACTCATCGTGATTATCCTTGTTCACCATTTCATGAACTTTAACATACAACTGATCCTGTAATGAAAATTATGACTAAATAAATTTTGTTTAGCTGCCGAACAATTTTTCATATTGCCCATACTTTGCTAAAAGGCTTCCTAAAGCCATTCCATAAACCTTCATTAACCTGGGGACACGTAACGAGCATTATCAAGGTTCCAAAGGGCATGATTTTTAAAAAAGTACTTCAAGCCCCCTTCAGCTAATTCACAAGCACATATTTTTCGATACAGAGAAGCTGAGGGGCCCTTTTTTACTGGGGCAACGGGGGAAAAGTGGGGGACAGGACTAGGGGCCTAGGGGGGCAATTACCCATCCACTCAGTACCTCTAAATTCCCTGTTAAGCTGCCATTGAAAACATATCTTTAACAAACCAGCATCACTTTTCCTAAAAAAACAACCATATATCTGTATTGCAAAAATACTCAAGTCTATTGAATCTCAGTTATGGAGGACTAACCTGGTCTTCCTTTATATTGTATGAATGTGTTCGTTTCACAGGTACAGGTGTGTATTTTCTAATTATTGTAGATTTACAGTCAGTTTCATTTTGATTAATCTGTGAAAAGAATAAGCCGGCAATAAATCTCATAGTAAGAGAGGATATACTCATTGACACATGAAAAAATTAAAAGATATAGATATTCCTTGAATGGCAAGTAAACACAAGGATAGAGAATTTTTCCACTGGACGTACAGCAGAGTTAGAGTTGAACAATGCTCGAATAGAAAAGACTCAACTGTAAATGTGGTACGAGAAAAATCGAGATAAGTTCGAAACTGTTCGGCCCTAGCCAAACGGTCAAACATTACTGGATAGAGAGAGATTAGCTCTACAAGCAATGTTTTACGACTGGATAAGCAAAAATAAGCAAAATTTTATCACAATGTTTCTTAAGTAGTTCAAAACATGTTTTGCCTGAGACAAGCAAAAACATTAGGCCCTGGCCAAACGATCAAACATTGTTAGTAAACATTTGCAATTTGCTTGAACGTTTGGCCACCAAAATAAGCTAAATGTGTTGCGCGATGTTTTTAAAAAAACCTTTAAAAACATTTCCTGCTATAACACAAACTAACAATATTTTCGTGTGACCAAGTGATAACGGTTATTTTAAAAGTCAAATTTCAAATGTTTGACGAACAATGTTTGATCGTCTGGTCAGGGTCTTGGACCAGCAATGTTTTGTGGCTTGGCCAAGCAGTCATCATTTTGCTTGGCATGCGAATCTCAAATGTTCGATAAATAATGTTTGATCGTTTGGCCAGGGGGGCCTTAGTCTGCCTGCAAAACATTAGAGAGAACTTACTTCTAAAAATATTTCACTTGATGTGCATTCCAAGGGACAAGAAAGATCAGCAAAGTCGATTTCTTCTTTTCCTTGTAAAATTGCAGCCTACAAGAGAAATACAATCGATTAGGAAAAGGAAAGCAGTTATGCCAAATTGAGACTTAATCACAATACAAAAATTTGGCAAAGTAAGGGATGCAGGTTTGAAATACAGAAAACACTCTTTACATCATATTTTAGTTGAGCTACATGGTCGAATTATTGTGAGAGTTAACGAGTAAAATGTTCTCCGAACGAGACAATTTCAACAGGGCGCTTGATTCTAATAATCAACGAAATTTCACACCTCCCTTTCAATCCGGAGCGAAGTCATTCCGTTTTCATCCGTTTACACTGAAACGATTCGTACCGTTTTCAAATCATACCATTTTCGAAATCGTTTTCATTTCATGCCGGTTAGGAAAACGTTTCAGTGTAAACGAAAGGCCAATCCTGTATGACTTCGTACCGTTTTCATTTCAAAACGCCATAGTGTAAACGGGGCTGAAGTATAAAGATAGCCTATTAAGTAAGGAAGGCTAAATGCAGCGTTACAGGTGAAGTGAACCAACATTTTGTGCCCAATACTGCGAATCTAGGATGAATTTGTGGAATACGAATTACCGTAAATTACCACAGAAGGAAGGAAAATTTGTTCGACTCTACGCTTATGGAGAACCATTTAACCACACCACATCTCAAGAGCACGCAATCGCGCCAGCAAGCAAACGAGCAAGCGAGCAAGCAAGCAAAGGAGCAAGCGAGCAGGCAAGCAGCAATCTTTATTTATTTACCCAGGTCAGAGGTTCTTGAAGCTATACAACAGCTGATGTTGACCTGCAGCTTGTGCCCCCCAGACTGACGCTCTATGAACGAATAGCCTGGGTACTTATTCACCGACCCCGGCAGGATGGACAGCTGAGTTGACTGTAGGCTTGTGGAAAGTGGTCGTGACGAGACTTGAGCCCAAGACCTGCCGATCCGAAGCCGAACGCCTGACCATTTGGCCACCTCAGCTACATTTATGGCCAGCTACATTCAAGGACATTCATCTCTTAAGCACTCAACAAGAGCAGCTTGAAGCTCCCCATTCCTTTTCATACAACCAAGTTTTCAAGACCACATTCAAATTCACTAGCAATAATCTAAATGCACACAGTACAACATACCTGCTGAGCTGCACCTTTAGCTATAATTTCTTCAGGTTTTAAACTAGATAAAAACTCTGCGTTCGGAAATGTGCCTGACATCATCTGACGAATCTTGGGAATTTTTGTCGATCCACCAACTAATATAACCTGCGGATATAAACGTAAGGAAATAAGATCATTCTGCCTAAAGCTTGAAGGTGCTGTGGCGTCGTGGTCTTATCCAGCTGAATGTTGGTGTCAGAAGCTGAAGGAGATCGCGGTTCGAGCCAAAGCCACGGTAGCGTCACAGTCAGGGTCGATGTCTTAAGTTCATCTGTTCCTGAGATGCTAGCGACTGGCGCTTCACAGCTATCCATACAGGAAGAAAGGTCACCGCAGTGAACCCGGTCTATGGATTCCTTGATACAGGAACATAGCCTCAGCAATGGTAAAGCTGCCACAAGAATGTGTTTCTTTGAAATAGAATAAGTCCCAATGTATTTACAGCGATATTCAGCATTATTGCCACTTTCGGTTGCGTTCTTTATGACTAAATATCAAATTGATTCTAACCTGTCCAATATCGTTTTTATCCAGACCAGCTGAATTCACAAGATCTGTTGCTATTCTCTGACATTTACTAAAAGCCTCTGAGCAGCAAGATTCAAATTTTGCCCTAAAATAATAATAACGGTTTGTTATTCACATGCAAAGACTTCGAACGGATTAAAGTTTGTATAAACGAACGCATAATACTATCATAACATATTATTTATCAAAATTTTCACATTCGAAATTAAGAATTGGGTCACTTCCAAAGTCGAGAAAACAGTCGGTAAAACAAGTATATAAATGAGCCCAAATATTAGTGAGGATTGTACCTCGGTTGCTGGATTACGCACAAATAGAAAGGTATAGTCTTACCTTGTAACCTGACAAGTGAAATCAATGCCTTCAAATAACGAATCAACTGAGCATGAGCACACATTGTTGCTAGACAACGTTAATTTGCATTCTTCAGCAGCAGTCCTTAGCTTTCTCAGCCCTCTTTTGCTTTCCCTTACATTCATCTTCCATTTCCTAACGATAAAAATGTAATAATACAAATAAACTAATTTTTCTGCATGCAGTTAAGTTGATGCTCGTTATTGCAAATTCACTAGGTGTGAAATTTTTTCGGGACAACGCATTTACAACATAGAAGGCAAAATTAACAACTATATACTTCTTGAGGAAACAAACGTTTGACATTGAATAAATAATACCAGGAAAAGAAATGGCGACGCCGTATGTGTGGTATGAAATGAAAGAAGAAGCTGAAAAATTAAGTTTGAATCTGGAATGTGGTTTCAAGAAAAGGAACATGCTGACGAATAAAGTACGAAATGAGAATAATGGCGAAAGAAGTTCCAAAGGCGAATACTATGCTGGCGAATGCAGTTCGAAACGAGCTGCATGTGAATACAGTACGAAATTAACATTCTGAAGAAAATAGTATGAAATGAACAAGCTGATGAATACAGTTCGAAATGAGTAAGCTGACGAATACAACTCGAAATGAGTATGCTGACGAATATAGTTTAAAACGTGCCGCAGAAGAATACAATATGAAATGAACATTCTGAAGAAAACAAAAAGAAATTTACACGCTGACGAATACAGTATGAAACCAACATAATTTTGAACTAATCGGAAACATACTGATAAATACAATACGAAGCTAACACTTCACAGACAGAGGGCATATGCTGTTTGGCATCTTTTAAAACGAAAAAGTTGATAAGAGCTGAAATCGAAATCATTTTTTTGCAAATCTACCAAAGACGGTAGACTTAGCATGCTTTTAATCATTGTCTTTTACTAAAACTACAGTATTTCATCAATTAAGGACCTTGGGTACTTTTTTGAAAATCTGTCTCAAAGAGGAACAATTGTTTGAAAATCTACGAATTAACCATAAAGTTCTGACTAAAAGTATGTATCACAGCAACTAGTAAAAGGTTTATATTGATAACTCCCATCAAGAGCTTGCATTTATACTATTTAACGGATGTCAGGGACCAAACCGATAGGCGACTCAATATTAAGGGAAGGGCGCTTATTCGAGGGAGGGCCCTTATTCGAGGAAGTACGGTAGCTTCTTTTGTAAACGATCAAACATTGTTGGTCAAACATTTGCTAATTTGCTAATCAAGCAAAATGCTTGACCACTTGGCAACATCGCCAAACATCCACACCCAACATTTTTTCTTGATACAAGCAAAAATGTTTTTGAGTTTTTCAAAAACATTGCCCAGCGAGTTCTTCTTGTCAAGCAATGTTTTGTGATGTGGCCGGACGGTCAAACATTGCTTGTAAAGCAAATATCAAATATTTGACCAACCATGTTTGACCGTTTGGCCATGGTTGACAACAATACAGGTAACTAGGGACCCCTGAACTGCATTCTTATCCACTCTTAAATCAGTGAACCTCTCCCTTAAGCAAAACGTAAGTTAATATCCGTACCTTTTGAATTCATCCACAAAAATATCAACAAGAACCTCATCGAAGGTTTCTCCACCAAGATTTTGATCGACGGCGTACGAGATAACACGATACATTCCGCAATTCACTTCAACCAGAGTAGTATCTACTGATGTCCCACCAATGCGAAAAACCAGGACAATGCTGCAATCAATAAACGAAATTTTGCCAAAAATTACAGTCTAAAACAGGAGTATTTGGAATATGGGATATTTCCAGAAAAAATCAATGGACCAAATTTTGCAATAATTGTAGACAAGGTTAAATTGTCTTTTTTTGTAGAAATTTGGGATAAAAGGGAAATATTCTAAGAGAACCTAAAGGGGAAATGGGATATGTTTAGGAAAATTGTTAGGGATATTGGACATTTGGACCCCCAAGAAAAAGATAAAGGTAAAAGATAAAGGTAAAGGTCATGGCTTTTATATGGCGCAGTTATCTATCACTGGACATATTCAGCAGTGCTTTACAACTACTTACCCCCCTTAGCTCAGGCCATCTTTTCTTTTTCCATTGTTTTGCTGTACTCTCTGTGGAGTATATATCAACTCACGTGCAGCCATACAGTCAGCGCTACGAGGGTTTTTTGGCCTTCATTACTAAGGTACCAATTTTACACCTTGGTGCGGTGTCACAGAAAGCAAGGTTTTTTACGCCTTGTAAATTTGTGCTTCCTAGTCAGGATTTGAACCACAGACCTTGAGCTCAAATGGCGCAAGTGCTAACCACTACGCTACGCCGCTCTCCTCAAGATGAGATGAGAAGATGAGAGAAAGAGAAAGAAAACAAGCTCTTTTTGCAAGACCTGAAAATAAAAACAAACTTTTATCCGCATCATCTCCTTCTGATCTTTTCTATTGTTTTTTGCAGGAGATAGACCAACATAGAGGTGCAACGTACCCAGAGAAAAGGTTTAGCCACCGAGACCTTCGGTACCAAGCCGCTCACTTCGTTAGATGGCTGCTCAAACTGTAGCGAATCGTGAATCAGTGCAGGGAATTAATGTGGTTGTTGGTCCAAATCTTATCAGGGGAAACTGTAACTCGTGTAATAAGTCTGTAAGCAGCAGAGGTAGAATAAGCGATTATCTTTTCTTATTACCTGTTAAGATTAGGGTCATCTTGTCCAACACCTGAAAAAATCGAAATGAGCAATAAAATGAAAGTAAAGTAAGGGTTAGGAAACTAAAAGCATATATAAAAGTGCTCCATACGTTAAAGCAACAGCGAGAGACAAGGAGACGGGTGTAGCTACAGATATCCCATTGACAAAGAATTAATTAAATGAAGCAAGGTGTTGCATACCATAGGCAAGTAATGCAGCTGCAGGTTCAGATATGACTCTTAAGACGTTAAAACCAGCATCTTCGCACGCTTCACTAGAATACAACAACAAAATGAATTACAACAAAATGAATTACCTTCGTCATCTCACGCTGAAAAAAATATGATAAATCAAGGCAAGACGCTTGTGGCCGAACCAATCGGAGAAAGCTGCTAGATCTTAACTGGAGCGACTGTGACACATAAAGCAGCTCTCGGATATGATAGGCGAGCATCTGACTTTCAAGATGGGTATGTTGGATATGGTTGCAAGACGTAGAGTGGACTAGAGTGGTTTTGTCACGTTACGAGGCAATGAAGGCTTATAAATGTTGTCCCTCTAGAACCACGCCGTTCATCCAAAAACCAGCTGGATCGACAATATCAAACATTGCTGACGAAAAACAAAACAGGATGACAGCCCACCGTTGCGTTCGATGATGATAGCGAGAAATGACACCACGTCACATTGAAGAACAAAATTAATGGCCTGAGACACTAATACAACAAATCGTTATTTTTATCTATTCTCACCTGAGATCAATTCGTTGCTTTTCTGTAAACCATGTTGGTACAGCAAGAACAGTATCCTCCAAGTCAGCACCACCAACCGATTCTGCATTTTCTATGAAGAGAAAAGACATTGCCATTGATAGCTAAACATTAACACACCCAGTTAAAAGTCGCACTGGGTTCACAGATAATAAAAAGTGCAACTTCTATCGTAATTTGCTCAGTTTAAAAAAAAACCTTTCCAAAACATTTCGTACTACTATATTAGAGGGACCCTTTCCTTTATGGTTTAGGTAAGATATAGTTATTAAAATAAGTTGTTTCATTTAGAAGAAAAAGCATAGGATACTATTAAGAGAAGAATCAAATTCGTTTGGGGATCTTGAGCTGCAATTGAAAGGATGAAGCAAAAAGTCCAAACAGAGGAATAAAGAATAGAATCCATAAGATTCAATAAATAGTAGAGTAAACAAGGACATACTTATAAAGAAAGTACATAAAGGTATTAGAATAAATACATAGTTTGTTGACACATTACATTTCTTTCCCTTGAATACAAGTCTTTTGAATTAATTTTTAGCTTTGGCACTGTTCATGCATTATCAAAATTAATTGCATATTACCACAGAAAAGCTATTAGCTTCCAGCCTGCTCACATAGAAGATTCAGCCTTTGAACATCCATTAAACCAAGAAAGTTCCATTTTAGTTTTTGGTGCAAAATCACTCCACAATGAATGGGAGCTGGTTTAACATTGTGGATGGTTTTTAATGACAACAATAAAATAACCCCAAAGCAAGAAAAGTCCTGAACAAAGGGAAAAGAAAAGGGATGGCTAGTTACATTCAAGCACATGAACTGTATTCTTGACTTAACTGAAGAGCCACGAAGCATTTGAAGCTTATGCGATAGTTTTCCAGCTTTATTTTCAGCATATTAGTGAACATACCTAAAAGTTTTGTAAGAACGAATAAGGCTGCTTCATTTGGAGTTACTGTGACCTCTGTGTCATCAAAGCTGACTTTAAAATTTGGACAGTCATTCTGAATGAAAATCTAAAAAAGCAACAGACAGTTTTACAACTTCTTATATGTCCTTGCACTTCTGATACTGAACTTGTATATAAAAGAAAATCCCTTGCATATACAGTATATAGAATAAAAGAATGAAATCAGAAAAATGTAATTTGAAATTGGTCATTACTTCACAGTGGCACCTCTTCTGCAGATTTTTCAAGTAGGAGTCTTCAAGATGGCTAGTAGATAAAATGAAGTAGATAATATATTATAGAATTAGAATGAAATAAAGTTTAAATTACATAGTTACAAATTCAGCGATACAAAGGTTACAACTGATGCATGAATCTGTATGCAAAATGACAGGCATATGCATTATATTTTTATGCTTGATATGGGGGAACAAGGGGCATATGTCTAGAAATATTTAATAGATTTAATGCCCTTTTCTCTCATATACAGTAAGTCCATCTTTCATGAATGCAACCATTTGGTTTAATAAGTATCATAAAATTATGTCCTTCCAAGTTTTTGATGCTTTGGCACACCTTTGCAACTTATTGAGAATAAAGAACTAACATTTTTTACCTGGTTCCAATAACAAATTTGATAAAGTTGATGACAGACTGAGGGCATCTGACAGCCAGATGTTTTGCAGGGAACCCAATGATCTAAGACAACAAAAAAGATATTCTTTTAAATTTCTTTCACTGAAAGATGACACCTGCATCAGTGCTACAGAAATCAACAATATGATGTGGGGCAGAGCATGGTGGAGTTTATGGGGGGCTTACTTGTTTTGGGTCTCCAAACTGACGATGATTGCTACCAGACTGGAAAGTTTGATTTTAGCACGGGCAAGTTGTAAAGGCCTAAATTTGCTGTGCATTGTTTTGTGTGTTGAAAAAACAATAGAAAGGTCATGTGACCTATTGTTCTTCTATTGTTTATGCCAACTGCGCGGCCAATTTTAAAAAACCAGAACAGAGCTGAGCAGGCAAAAATTATGTGCCACCAAAAAGGCCCTGATCAATTGAATTTTATTGATTCCATCAACCCAAACCATAACCTTGCTGTATGACACCACCACTAGAGGGTACAATCCTTGTCCTTTACATCCTTGGTATAAATGATGCTTTCTTATAAAAAAGCACCTTTTTAGCTCCAAATGTTAGGTATTGAAGAAGAAAGATCATCACCTTTTCAGCACCAGTGTAGCCAACACTTGTTGCTGTTACTCGCTCCCCAGTCTCATTGGAAACAACATCCATTCGACCATCCTGCAAACCAAAAAAGCTATGAGAACAAACGCCAGTGAGGGGTCATTTTAGTATCATTCAATGTGCACGCAAGAAGGCATTTTAAATTTAGGCCCAAAATTTTAAGAACTTAGAATAGCAACAAAGCGGGTTAAAATAAGCAATCAAGTTAATTCAAACTGTGTAATGGGATCATAAATATTTATATATCAAATCATATTTGGAATCGTGCTTACTTTTAAGACAGCAATCACCGAATTTGTGTTGCCAAAATGAATCCCTGCGACCGCCATTTTTCCTCCGTTCACATGCAGTCTCCAGTTCATATCGAGGTTATGCTGCTTGGTGCTGCAAAGTTAGTTTAAGTCAGGGAGCTTATTGAACTATATATAGTTTTACAAGCTCCCTGGTTTAAGTTTACCAGTTTGCCCCCCTCCCCTGCGGAACTATAAGGTACAGGGATAAGGTGTGGTTTAACAGTGGCAGATATAAGGGGTATAATACTGTTAATGTAAAGTGGTAATGGCATTGCATGCAGTAAATCAGTAGTTCTATTCTTACCCTGGGTACCAGAGCCCAAAATATAAAATAACTTAAAAAAAAAATAAAAAGAGAAATAAGAAAACAAATAGTCTCTTCCTCTCTTCCTTCCCCCTCTTTTCATATTTTTATTTTATTTTATTAATAAGTGTTCTATTTTTGGCTCTGGAACCCAGGGTATTCTATTCTATAAGACATGTGCGTGTCTAGCAGCACAAGCATACATAGCCCCATGAATGCACATACCTATTAGGTATTTTGGTATATAGAAGCATAGGCAAACATGGCTCTTATGTTGTGAAGATTGTAGAGACGGTGGAGAGATACATAGTACTACAGGCATTCTTGGCCCCAAATGAAGTGATGATGGAGAACAGGCAAATCTATGAGCTTCAGCGAAATGTCAGAATGACCACACAATGACCTATACTACCCTGGGGAAACACACAGACAGGCAAAATTACGTAGAATGGACTAACGCACAAAACACTGCATCTTCAGCTCTGAAATAAAGCAAGGATTTTAGGAAAAGATCATACAAAAACTCTGGTTGTGTTGCGTAAAATAATTTTTATCATTTAATACCCTACAAAACAAGAATATGCAAGATACAGCATTAAACAACAACAAAAAAAATAGACGGGCAAATTTGCTGATAAATCAAATACAGACAACTGAAAATTAAAGCTAAGAAGAAATCTTTCACGTTACGTTCTTTCAATTTAATCCTTTTATTTAATGCAAAATTTAATGCTATCTATCATTGAAAAGTTTGTGCTCCTTTGCAGATTTTCGCTGGTATGAAAAACGCGTTCAAATCATTCAGGCTCCACAGCAAAATAAAGGATATTTAACAAACCATGCAGAAAGTGAAGGTATTGAGGTAGTGACAGGAGTGGGCATTCTACAAACACTGATGTTTGCACTACACGTACAAAAACTTGCATCACAAAATTTAAACAGTTGTACTCTGTTTTTAATGTTTCTTCAGTATCTTAAAATACAGTATTAATTCTGTTTTTCTCTTGCATGTCGATAAGATAAGCCAAACAATTTCTTCAATTATGGCACGGCCTCTTCCACACGAAAGCCTCTGATTCAAACCATGTGAAATGTAGCTGATATTCCTTATTCCTATGAAGTAGCATGTAGCTTGACAAGCCCTTGAATCCTTCTTACCATGGCAGATATAAAGCTTTTTCGAGATAGACTTTTCCCATAAACCTGTAAAGAGAAAAGCAGCTTTTAAAAGTAAGAAATAAATAAAATTTGCATAAAAGGACAAGTACATATGACACAATGCTCTAATCTTCCTTAAGAAAAGACAGACACCTCTTTTCGTCACTGGGTCTTTGTTGCTGGTCACTTTTGTAATATTTGAAAGAGCTTAGGCCATAAATTTTTACAAAAGTTGCCCTGATCCGATCATTGACTTTTCACTTTTTCGGGTTAGTTACGTTGTTTCGTAATAATTGTGGGGTAAATGCTTTCTCCAGCGGATTTCCCCACTTCAAGATTTACCAACTTTATTACGAATTTAGAAGTACGCTGCCTTTAAGCGACCCAATCAGCAACTCAGGACTACAATCAGTTCAGAGAGATGTTACTCATTACTTAGCTAGAGAATTAAAAGTACTGATTTCTTACTTGCTCCGTTTCAAGCACCTTCTTCATTAATTTGTCTGTCAGTACTGATTTGGCTTCCATTTGTAACTACAATGAAGAAGAAAAGCTAAACAGCGACATGTAAGCTACTAAGATTGATTTCCATCTAGGTAAAAATGTAAAGAAATTGTCTAGAATTCTAAAAAGAAAAAAATCGTCTTTAGCAGACGATAACAACGACTCAGGTAAAAAGTCTAAAAATCATATAGTCTAGCATAGCCTTAGCTACCAGCAGACGAAATAAATCTCTTAGCACGGTTCCGAAACTGCAACAACTTCCTCCAACAACGCCAACAATCTCACTGCCGTTTTCCACATAGTGGCGCGTTATGGAGGAGCGGTAACTGCAATGAATGTAACAAGTCTTGTAACAATCTCCCACTCGAGAGGAGCAGACTTATTACCTGAGTCCCAGTTATCGCTCATGAATCCGAGGCTAATACTTAAATGAGATCGATCGCTCAAACTGGAGTTAATTTTAGTGTCAATCAGCTTAATTCAATAGCGATAACTACGACTCAGGTAATAAGTCTAAGGGAGGAACAATTCTTTAAGCATACCTGTCTAATTTCTGCCTTTGTTACGCCGTGTTTCCCAATATTTAAAGAAGGGCTTTCTTTTGATCGGTTACCAAATGATGAGTCCAACCGCGACGAGATATCTAGAAAAAAATGATGGCAGAAGATCATTTAGTAGATCTCCGAAATTTTAAGCGGTAGGCAAATAGATGTATTAAGACTACGAATAGGCATCGGCGACGCTGGGTGGTTACGGCATTCGGCTTATGACTGATAGGTACCGGGGTAGAATCGCAATTATAAGTTCAGGGGCACAAGCTGAAGGTCTACGTTAGCTGTAAAAGCTAAATAGATCCCTGACCTGCGTTCATTAAGTGAATAGGTAAGAGTTGTGGAATATCAGTCTTCAGGCACAAAATGCAGGTCCAAATCAACTGTTTAGCTGCCAAGAATTAATGACTTGCTTTACTTAAAGATTGGTTAAGCCTGCTCCTAACTGAAAAGGAACTGGTCGCAACAACAAATATCACGAATAACGTCGTTAGTTCTATCTGTATACCTTGTAGCCTTCTAGCTCTAATGGTTGGCGTTTTCGGTAAATCTAACTGGAATTCATCTGCCTCCACAGGACTGCAATGTAGAAAATAATACTCTATATGACGCCAAAGAATGTACAAAATATTCTCGATGATTTCTGACAGGAAGTTAAGGAAATATATTCGGTCAATGCCTGGGTATTTATCAGATGTTCCTTGCTCTATTGCCTTGCCTTCTAATAAAGAAGAAAGACAAAAAATCTTTATATTGTCATGAAAAAGACTCACGTCAAGGCAAACGATCAAACATGTCAAACATTTGAGATTTGCTTTACAAAGAATGTTTGACGGTTTGGTCACGTTACCAAAAATTGCTCAACGAGGAAGAATTTGTCGCACAATTTTTTGAAATAGTTCAGAGAAATTAAAAAATGTTTGAGAAAAATTGATTTGCGAAATCGCCAAAAGGTCAAACATTTTCCCTGACAAGTAAAATTTCAAATGTTTGACCAACAATGTTTGATTTACAATATGAAAATAAATAGGGTAGATAGTATTGAGGAAAACTAGAAAAATAAAGAAACCAATAAATAAAGAAATAAATAAATACATAAATAGATAAATAAATGAATGAATGAATGAATGAATATATTAATAAATTGACAAACTTAAAAATTTAATCATTAACTTCTCTGTAAATTTTTCTGAAAGGATACGAATATTCAAGCAAGCTTGATCATCATTCAAATCAATCAATGATGCTTTCTTATAAAAAAGCACCTTTTTAGCTCCAAATGTTAGGTATTGAAGAAGAAAGATCATCACCTTTTCAGCACCAGTGTAGCCAACACTTGTTGCTGTTACTCGCTCCCCAGTCTCATTGGAAACAACATCCATTCGACCATCCTGCAAACCAAAAAAGCTATGAGAACAAACGCCAGTGAGGGGTCATTTTAGTATCATTCAATGTGCACGCAAGAAGGCATTTTAAATTTAGGCCCAAAATTTTAAGAACTTAGAATAGCAACAAAGCGGGTTAAAATAAGCAATCAAGTTAATTCAAACTGTGTAATGGGATCATAAATATTTATATATCAAATCATATTTGGAATCGTGCTTACTTTTAAGACAGCAATCACCGAATTTGTGTTGCCAAAATGAATCCCTGCGACCGCCATTTTTCCTCCGTTCACATGCAGTCTCCAGTTCATATCGAGGTTATGCTGCTTGGTGCTGCAAAGTTAGTTTAAGTCAGGGAGCTTATTGAACTATATATAGTTTTACAAGCTCCCTGGTTTAAGTTTACCAGTTTGCCCCCCTCCCCTGCGGAACTATAAGGTACAGGGATAAGGTGTGGTTTAACAGTGGCAGATATAAGGGGTATAATACTGTTAATGTAAAGTGGTAATGGCATTGCATGCAGTAAATCAGTAGTTCTATTCTTACCCTGGGTACCAGAGCCCAAAATATAAAATAACTTAAAAAAAAAATAAAAAGAGAAATAAGAAAACAAATAGTCTCTTCCTCTCTTCCTTCCCCCTCTTTTCATATTTTTATTTTATTTTATTAATAAGTGTTCTATTTTGGCTCTGGAACCCAGGGTATTCTATTCTATAAGACATGTGCGTGTCTAGCAGCACAAGCATACATAGCCCCATGAATGCACATACCTATTAGGTATTTTGGTATATAGAAGCATAGGCAAACATGGCTCTTATGTTGTGAAGATTGTAGAGACGGTGGAGAGATACATAGTACTACAGGCATTCTTGGCCCCAAATGAAGTGATGATGGAGAACAGGCAAATCTATGAGCTTCAGCGAAATGTCAGAATGACCACACAATGACCTACTACACTGGGGAAACACACAGACAGGCAAAATTACGTAGAATGGACTAACGCGCAAAACACTGCAACTTCAGCTCTGAAATAAAGCAGGGGTTTTAGGAAAAGATCATACAAAAACTCTGGTTGTGTTGCGTAAAATAATTTTTATCATTTAATACCCTACAAAACAAGAATATGAAAGGTACAACATTAAACAACAACAAAAAAAATAGACGGGCAAATTTGCTGATAAATCAAATACAGACAACTGAAAATTAAAGCTAAGAAGAAATCTTTCACGTTACGTTCTTTCAATTTAATCCTTTTATTTAATGCAAAATTTAATGCTATCTATCATTGAAAAGTTTGTGCTCCTTTGCAGATTTTCGCTGGTATGAAAAACGCGTTCAAATCATTCAGGCTCCACAGCAAAATAAAGGATATTTAACAAACCATGCAGAAAGTGAAGGTATTGAGGTAGTGACAGGAGTGGGCATTCTACAAACACTGATGTTTGCACTACACGAAAAACTTGCATCACAAAATTTAAACAGTTGTATTCTGTTTTTAATGTTTCTTCAGTATCTTAAAATACAGTACTGCAGAAATTAATTCTTTTTTCTCTTGCATGTCGATAAGATAAGCCAAACAATTTCTTCAATTATGGCACGGCCTCTTCCACACGAAAGCCTCTGATTCAAACCATGTGAAATGTAGCTGATATTCCTTATTCCTATGAAGTAGCATGTAGCTTGACAAGTCCTTGAATCCTTCTAACCATGGCAGATATAAAACTAACTCGAGATAGACTTTTCCCATAAACCTGTAAAGAGAAAAGCAGCTTTTAAAAGTAAGAAATAAATAAAATTTGCATAAAAGGATATGAGACAATACTCTAATCTTCCTTAAGAAAAGACAGACACCTCTTTTCGTCACTGGGTCTTTGTTGCTGGTCAATTTTGTAACATTTGAAAGAGCTTAGGCCATAAATTTTTACAAAAGTTGCCCTGATCCGATCATTGACTTTTCACTTTTTCGGGTTAGTTACGTTGTTTCGTGATAATTGTGGGGTAAAAGCTTTCTCCAGCGGATTTCCTCACTTCAAGATTTACCAACTTTATTACGAATCTAGAAGTACGCTGTCTTTAAGCGACCCTATCAGCAACTTAGGACTACGATCAATTCAGAGAGATCTTACTCATTACTCAGCTAGACAAAAAAGTTGCTGATTTCTTACTTGCTCCGTTTCAAGCACCTTCTTCATTAATTTGTCGGTCAGTACTGATTTGGCTTCCATTTGTAACTACAATGAAGAAGAAAAGCTAAACAGCGACATATAAGCTACTAAGATTGATTTCCATCTAGGTAAAAATGTAAAGAAATTGTCTAGAATTCTAAAAAGAAAAAAATCGTCTTTAGCAGACGATAACAACGACTCAGGTAAAAAATCTAAAAATCCTATAGTCTAGCATAGCCTTAGCTACCAGCAGACGAAATAAATTTCCTAGCACGGTTCCGAAACTGCAACAACTTCCTCCAACAACGCCAACAATCTCACTGCCGTCTTCCACATAGTGGTGCGTTATGGAGAAGCGGTAGCTGCAATGAATGTAACAAGTCTTGTAACAATCTCCCACTAGAGAGGAGTAGACTTACTACCTGAGTCCCAGTTATCGCTCATGAATCCGAGGCTAATACTTAAATGAGATCGATCGCTCAAACTGGAGTTAGTTTGAGTGTCAATCAGCTCAATTCAATAGCGATAACTACGACTCAGATAATAAGTCTAAGGGAGGAGTAATTATTTAATTATACCTGTCTTATTTCTGCCTTTGTTACGCTGTTTTTCCCAATATTTAGAGAAGGGCTTTCTTTTGATCGGTTACCAAATGATGAGTCCAACCGCGACGAGATATCTAGAAAAAAAATGATGGCAGAAGATCATTTAGTAGATCTCAGAAATTTTAAGCAGACAAATAGATGTATTAAGACTACGAATAGGCATCGGCGACGCTGGGTGGTTACGGCATTCGGCTTATGACTGATAGGTAGCGGGGTAGAATCGCAATTATAAGTTCAGGGGCACAAGCTGAAGGTCTACGTTAGCTGTAAAAGCTAAATAGATCCCTGACCTGCGTTCATTAAGTGAATACCAAAGGTAAGAGTTGTGGAATATCAGTCTTAAGGCACAAAATGCAGGTCCAAATCAACTGTTTAGCTAGCAAGAATTAATGACTTCCTTTACTAACAGATTGCTTATGCCTGCTCCTAACTGAAAAGGCACCGTTAGCAACAACGAATACCACGAATAACGTCTTAAGATTTATGTTAATATACCTTGTAGCCTTCTAGCTCGAATTGTTGGCGTTTTCGGTAAATCTAACTGGAATTCATCTGCCTCTACAGGACTGCAATGTAGAAAATAATACTCTATATGACGCCAGAAAATGTACAAAATATTCTCGATGATTTCTGACAGGAAGTCAAGGAAATATAAATATTCGGTCAACGCCTGGGTATTTATCAGATGTTCCTTGCTCTATTGCCTTGCCTTCTAATAAAGAAGAAAGACAAAAAAATCTTTATATTGTCATGAAAAAGACTCACGTCAAGGCAAACGATCAAACATGTCAAACATTTGAGATTTGCTTTACAAAGAATGTTTGACGGTTTGGTCACGTTACCAAAAATTGCTCAACGAGGAAGAATTTGTCGCACAATTTTTTGAAATAGTTCAGAGAAATTAAAAAATGTTTGAGAAAAATTGATTCGCGAAATCGCCAAACGGTCAGACATTTTGACTGACAAGTAAAATTTCAAATGTTTGACCAACAATGTTTGATTTACAATATGTAAATAAATAGGGTAGATAGTATTGAGGAAAACTAGAAAAATAAAGAAACCAATAAATAAAGAAATAAATAAATACATAAATAGATAAATAAATGAATGAATGAATGAATGAATATATTAATAAATTGACAAACTTAAAAATTTAATCATTAATTTGCCTCTAACTTTTTCTGAAAGGATACGAATATTCAAGCAAGCTTGATCATCATTCAAATCAATCAATTTTTGGATGACTTTCTGTGCAATCATTTTTCTTTGCTGCGTTGTTAATCTGTCAGCATCTTGAGTTTGTTCTTGAGCTAGCAGCTGAAAACATCAAAACAAAAAATTTTTATATTGTCATGATAGAGCCTCGAACGCAATAGGTCACTGAAACTTATTAACCCTTATACTACAGCTTGTTTCTTTTATCCACTCCCAGTAGAGTCTTATATCTTAATAACGGCTATATACAGTGGTCTTAAGAGCTGAACAGCTCTGTGTTTGACGTTAAATTTGTATGTTAGTGTTGTGACATGTATCGATGATTCTTGTATCGATGTATCGATGTAACGAAGCCCTGGGTTCTGATGACTGGGTCGAATCCATCTCACTGCAGCCCAGGGTAGCTTCACAATTCGAGAAAATAGTTGCTTTCAGCTTTAGCCCTAGCAATCCTTGCGCAAGATGCAGGAGGGCATCCACTCGCGGGGCTATGGTCACTCCACTAGAAATGCTCAGGCTAGACTAATTACCCTCTAAGAAAATTGCAGTCAGTTAGGCACTGCATTGTTATGCAAACCAGCATGTTCATGTGTCAGGATATTGAGACAAGATACAAAAAATAACCAGTTTCAAAATAAGCGTAATTGTACCTGATTTATTTCTTCCAATGACAAATCTGCTATATTTTCAATTTTTCTGCATAATTTATTATGTGTATTAACATGAGACAGAAGATCTTCTGATGCATGTTCAAGTTCTTCAACCAGGATACACATTGATACTGACCTCTGATCTGATAAATTAGACAGGAACGAAAGCAATTAGTACAGAAAAAGTAACATTCAAACTAAACACAAACAAGGTTACTGAGAAGTCACAGAGGCTATAGTATTTCTTGATTATACTAAAGTTGACCCATCACACTTTATCAATACAATGTCCATTGCAGGTGTATAATAGCCACCAGGATTTTGGATCTGTGTTAGCCAAAAAGATGTGAAGCACGTGTTTGGTTTTGAATGCCAATCAGAACAACGAGCCGAGGAGACCATTATATGATACTTCCTCATGGGACATAATTTGAGAATGGGGATATTTGTTGGAACAATAAAGGGGATATGGGATATTTCCCAAAATGTAAGGCATGTGGGATATTCAGACCCCCTCTAATGGCCCCTCGATGATGTATGCAGATGCAGAGACCACCAGAAAATCAAATTATGATCTTGCTCAGCTTATGATTCTGGAAATATTGATGGTAATTTCAAGCGCAATCTGTGTTGTTGAGAAAAAGCTGCCCCTTGGTCGAGTTGTTTTTGTCTTTTTGAGAGCATCACTTTTCGGGAGGTGGGTGGGGAGCTGAATGGAGCATTGTGCATTATACTGACTTTTGTATCTGTTGTACAACGCCTTGAAAAACGATCGAACATCGCTGTCAAAATTTGCTTTTTAAGCAATGTTTGGACGGTTTACAACGTCAAAAGATATTACCGATATTGCTTGACAAGCAGAATTTGCTAGGCAATTTGGAAAATTTCCAAAAATTTTCTTAAAGATTTTTCAAGAGCAATGTGTTTTGTGACGTGGCCAAACGGTGAAACATTTTGCTTGACATGCAGACAAGCAGTTTTTGATTGCTTCTCCATGCCTAAGAGAAACACGAGGAGTTCATTAGAGTACATTTCGACTGATCACCTTTATTATATCCAATTTCTCTTGTAATGGTCTTGTTTGAAGATAGTGCTACTAAGCTTGGGGCAAACAAGACGTGACAGCAAGCACCACTGAGACCTAGAAAAAAAGAAAAACTTAATATCTTTAGAGCTACTGATGTTATCAAAGTGCTATAAGTATGCAATTAGAGATTCTCTCAAGTCATTGACGAGCTGTAACTAGGACGGAAAGAATATTGAAATTGGAGGTTGGGCGATATACAAAGCTTGGAAAACATTTTTGCTCACTCGATATGAGATCAAATGTTTTTGGGTACTGGGATCAACTTCAGTCAATCTCTGCATGGCTGATGTCTATGAACTCTACCATCACGAATGACGAACACTATGATAGATTTTTCCATAAGTGGCATACCACATAAGATCGGATTCGAGCCTGGACTGCATGACCAGAGAGCCAACGACGTTTCCACTGAGTTATAGAGCTCAATAAATTCGCCGAGTAACTCTCTAAGTCATACAGCCCAAAGCTCTCTGGTCATGAAGTCCAGGTTCGAATACCATCTATTGTGGTATATCAACTCTACCATCATGCAGACTACATTAAAAATGCATTAAATCGTCATATACAGTGTATCTTTTTTCTCTTAATACCTGAACTAGAAACAAGACTTCTTGCGTAACCAAACAGGCTGGATCTTATTTGCAGTAGAACTCGTTTCACATTGGCTGAAATGATTGCATTATCAGATGGCATATTTCCATTCATTTCATCAAGATCTTCTTTCTCTAGACAACCCTTTAATATCTATTGGCAGAAAAAGGATAAGAATCTCAGTACGCTATCTTACAAACTCTAATTTTTTATATACAACAGAGAGATAACAGGCAAGCAATCGCTTTCCATAACTTTTTCTAGCAAAATGCAAGTCTGATGAGGGCCTGTTTATATGAGCCCACCTTTCAGTTTATTAACTGGGCAGTGTGACCTGAGTCGTATATACTGTCTTAACATGGAGAACCACAGTTTTCATTCTTTCTAACGTAATAAGCCTGCTCACTACACGAAGAGACTAGCTTCCTTTTAAAGGTCAAATAATTTCGTGGATTACTGACTAAGGTTAAAAGCAAAGAGCATAGATGCATCTGAGCAGGCACGAAAAGAAGATATTGCTAAATTTCATACCTTTTCACAATAGTCTTTGGATGAAAACGTTTGAATCAGATTGAGCATTTTTCTTTGCAATCGTGCAACAAAGGATCTGGTTCTTTTGCTGTCATCAGTAATACTTTCCAAACTTTCATTTTCTCTGATGCTGAGTAATGACAAAATTGAAGTACAAAGTGCAAGCTCTTGCAATCCAGCTAAACTTCGGAGAATAGATTTATCTTGGATAATTCCAAAGAATGTTTCCTCGTGAGCCATAATAACGTCTTGGATCTAAAAATGTCGGATAAATTCAATCATATAAACATCAAAACACAGATGTTAATTCTGTATCGTATAGATGTCATAAGTGTTCTCCGCATAAAAATTAAAAAAATCTTATTGGAGCACTGCAAAGAACATGTTCCTTACGGTGTTTAGTTAGTTGGATATTATGCGACATTTTATTGGTCTGGGAAAAGTTTGAGAGGAGGATGCAATAAGTGTTTTTGCTTGGCCTAAGTTGAATTGAGTACCTGACGGAAGCAGTGAGTTCCTTGAAATAAAGAGTAGAATAAAAAAACTGGAGTCTAAATCTCCATCGAGCTTTTGATTATCCAATCAAGTGAATAAAAATATGCAAACATGACAGTTTCTGCAACAAAATCTGCACAGGAAAGGCGCAAAATCATGCTTTTCTCCAGCCTTTTTATTAAACTGTTGCGTTTTCAACCTAACTTGGCAAGTGAAACATTCAACTTGTCTGTTGAATGCTGCAGAGGACAGAGGAACAGGAATCTTTTGGTGGTACACTTCAATTTATTTGATGAAATTGTAACTGAAATTATGGAATATATCAAGCAAGAGAGTAGCGCAGTGTAGTGGTTAGCACTTGCACCATTTGTGCTTAAGGGCTGTGGTTCAAATCCAGGCAGGAAGAACTAATTACAAGGTGTAAAATCCTTGCTCTCTGTGACTTGGATGATCACGAAAAATGGCGGACCCGTCTCAAACTCAATTGGGACATTAAAGAACAACCTGAGGACGTCAGGAACCCTGGCAGTGACCACCCTCAGTGCCTGTGAGGAGGTCGGCCTGGCGTTGATATTCCAAATGACTGCTGAGTAAATGAGATCTCAAAATTGACCACACCAGCCATCAGTAGGAATGGAATGTTGCCGGGTAATGGAAAACAACATGGAACATAGAACAACAAGTACTTCCAATAGTGACCCAATGGATTAAGGACCCATACTTGGACAGTCAGGAGTACTGCACATTATTGAAAAAGTATAAAGATAACATGGTTAGGGAATAACAAAATATCCCTGTTTTACATAACTTCAAACTTACCTGTAGAACAGAATCCCTATGTCTTGGCCCAAATGATGAAATCAAAGCTTGTATAAGTTTTCCAACTGCTGTGAAGACATTTCTATATTGATCAGCTTTGCTTGGGTTAAGAGGCTCATAATGCATACTGTACGCCATTTTGGATAGCTGCATTCCTATATTGGAAAGTTCTTCTGGTCTTTGGTCTAAGAACTGACACTCGACAAGCCTCGCTGTCAGACTGGATTGAAGAAGGATTTGGGCACCAAGTTCACTCTGAGCAAATTTTGTGAGAAATGCCTACAAATGGAGAATTGAATAAGAAAATGAAATTGTAATGGAGAAATAGAATGGAACAAATGAAAAATTATAGCTATAGGAAAGGAATGTGTGCTTTCAAGTCAAACCCTTCAAATCGAAAATCAATTGCAATATTCTGGTACAACACTCATTTTTTTATAAGAAACTATGCTTTGAGCTATATTGTATAGTAGGGTATCTTAACTATGAGCGCAATTGGTATAACAAAAGTTTCTTGCAGATATTCTTAACTAAAAAATTGTAATTTTGGAAACTTCGTGAAATAATGGTTTAAAATGAAGTATAATGTTCAAAGCAGTCAAAATATGAACATTTTCCGAAATTGACCCTAAGTATGATGGTTTTGGGGGATTATTCTTACGTAAACATTACAAAATGCACATCAGAAAATAGAAAGCTGAATTTTAAAGCGGAAATAGTTTCTTAGTTTTTGTTTGACTTCTTAGTCCATATAGAAGAGTTTCTTGATCTTTTAGAATAGGGCATATACAGTTTCTTATAATCGGTTTCTTATAAAAAACGAGTGTAGACATTGTGGTACTATTATCAGAAATGAATAGTGTTTATGAATAGTTTTCATGAATGCTTCTCACCATTTTCGATTCAAACGTGTATATGATCTTCATTGCATCCGCATCAGATGCGAATACTGCCTGAAGAGTGACGTCATCGTTGACGATACTGTCTACAAGGTGACGTAGATAGCCACGTGACGACAAGAAACTGGTCCATCGTCCTTGCCAGTCAATGCCAATGAGCGAATCCAACACAGAGAAGGCCAGCATCTGAAACATTGTGAAAAAATCAGGACTTGTAATCAAAACTCAAAACAGAAATTAATTAAAGGTATTATCGTCAGGCTTACTGTGTAACCTCATTCAAATGACTGTTAAGTTAACTGGAAAAAATGAACTTGTCTTCAATATCTGAACACCACTTTTGGGAAGACAGCCTTGAAACCAAGTGGAAACCCCATATAAACCAACCAATTTCACAACGGTTTGCAAAACAGAAGCTGAACGGTAAATCGGAGTTAGAGTGTCCATAGTACCATAGGTCACACCGACAGAGAAACGATCCGCGTCCGTGACCTTTAGTACGCTTCCTTCCATGCCAAACAAACAGGGTTTTCATCAAACGGGGGGTCGGGGACTGAAATGAAAAATGTAAAACATTAATAAACAGTGGGTCTTGATAAACTGGTTGGGACTTTTTGCCATTGAGTTCACACAATCATGTAGAAACATGGAATAAGGCAATGACTGTTTTTTTTGCGAAAAATACTGATTGAAAATCCTGAAAATACTTAACCGCGGTCTTAGTAAGCTCGAAGGGAATTTTCGAAAAATTAATAAGCGTCCCACCCCTAATTATTTGGCAATAAAGAGTGGACACGGTGGCAAATTAGAATTCAATGATTTTCCTATGTTTTTTGTCACCAACATCGAAAAATGGCAACTTTATAGCTGAGGTTGACCACCGCAGCATTATCCATCGTCCACTGAATAGTATTCAGTCTCAAAATATTTTAGAGACTTGAAATAAGTAAAGGATTGAAGTATAGAATTAGTTTCATTTTTGAAGACAGCAAACCTACCTTTCCAATGTCAGGTCCATCACAAGCATCTTTACACACCATATCCATGAAAGATTCTCCACTCTGCGCAAGGAAAGTAAGTGTGCTGGCCTCCCAAGATTCTTTAAGATTTTTTCCAAAGATATTGTCATCTGACGCGTCTTGAAGAAAAATAAAGAAGACGATGAGAGCAAATTCTGTTTCGCAAACAATGTCCTCCGAAAGAGCCAAACGGCTAAACAATGCTTGGAGAACAATCTTAAATGCTGGCCAACAATGTTTGATAGCTTGGCCATGGCCTAAAAGACGGCAGAACACCAACAGAATATAATATAAACAAAAAATAATCACACAGTCAATCACACAAATCACAATCATGCAATCACTAAATCATGAATCACATATATAGTCACTCTAATCAGGAATCCAATCATTCAACCATGAATCAATATACAGTAATCAGTGAATCAGCGATCACTCAATCATGAGTCAATAAAAAGCAATCACTCAATTGTGAATAACACCTACGATCACTCAATCGTGAATCATAAACATGCAATCAGTCAATCATGAATCACAAAAATGCCAATCACTCAATCAGTAATCATGAACATACAATTAAGCTTTACAAAAATCAGACACACACAATAATTCAATGATTAATAAAAAACAGGTATGTCATATTTGATTGTTTATTACATACCTGAATCAGACACAGAGCTTTGACGCCTTCCTATCTGCATATAATACAGAATGGCTCCGTAAAGGTTGCATCGTGATTTCCAATGAGACGCACCAGATTTTGATAGGCAGTTGACGATACCTTGGAAAACTGTTAGCAGAGGAGCCATGTCCACGATTCTTGATGACACTCCAGGGCTTCTACGAAAATAATAGTAAAAGTCATTGAGAATTATTCAATACTGTATTTCAAAGGCAAACAGAAAAATCAACCACGGATAGTCTCGCCTCTAATAAAATACTTCGAATGACAATGTCTTGATCTTCAAACGCATTAAGTACTTAAAGTTATAAGTGCATAAATTGAGATAAATACGATTGCTCTGTTTTATCTAACTTTAAATCAATGGTTAAATCAAAGGAAATTACTATTTACCTTAACTTCAAGTCTACAGACAACAAACTACAGACAACAGTCTACAGTCTACAGATAGATATTTGACCAGTATTCAACATTGTTCTGAGTACGGACCGTTTACAAAAAGGATTGCTTAAACTTATGAAAATCCATCTACTGTACGTGTAGATGCTAGCATAAGCAGAACATACCTGGATGATTCTTTTTGTATTACACTTGCATGGTACTGCATCATAAGCATTAGAACTGCACCGGCCACAGGAGAGCAAAGTTCGGGAAGGGCAGATTCAACTGATGCCTGCAAAAAACAATAGAAACATAAAACATGCCTACACCAACCGTATGGTTTGTTCATTTTGCTTTTTCAAAGGACATGAAAGGCTGTTCGCCTATTTAAGAGCTGTGTTTGTGAATTGGCATAATCATCGTACTGCCACAAAAGGTGATTGTCACGGTGATGTTAAGCCGTGGCTACACGTGTGATTTTTTCACCTGTTCTGACGACGCAACACCTGAGAATGCCCTGTCAAGAAAAATCCTGGGGTGGCTACACACTGCGACAAAAATGCTGCGACTGAAATTCTGCGACAATCAACTTGCGTGATAAGAAGAATGGGTCCTAGAAAATTTCCAGGAAAGGCGCGAAAAAAAATGTGTTGCGTCGGCAATAAAGAAAACCGGCTAAACGCTGCGACAATATTGTTGAAGAAAAAACATGTGAAAAGTCCAACCAAATCAATGTTCTGCGACCGTATTTTCAAAGATCGTAGAACATTTTGTTCGAAAATCTATCCCTGGCCACACGGCGACTCCCCAGTTGCCGCGACAATTTTTGAACATGTTCTGTCGCAATTTCAAGCAAAAAGTCGCACGTGAAAGGGCTTTATTGACAACTACAATTACATAGCCAAGTACGTAATTCCAATGACTATTTCATTTGCAAAATATCAATTCAACGCATGCAAACAAAGACCAAAATAGGCAAACACGATACCTTTGAAAGTGCTTCTTGTAACAAATCCAGTATAACAATCTCTCTCATTTCAGCTGGAAATACATCATACTGACAAACCGCAAATGTCGTTTCAACAACTTGTCTCCATGCCTCAAAAGCTTGTCGCTTTGCACTTAAGGCTTGTCTGATAAGATTTCGCTCCAGAGCATGTTGAAGAATGTTTTTCACCTCCTGGAAAAAGTAATCATTTCTTTTAGTTGTTGATACCTGTTATTAAGGGGGCCCGGGGGTAACTGCCATATGTAGTGGCACAGGATGTGCCATTTTGGGGGTATTTTTTAAGAAGGAAAATAAATTTTGGAGTATCAGTTCAACGTAAGATAAATTTCGGGGGTATCGTATTTGTTATTACCATAAATTCAGTGAAGCTTTGTGTACACATTGACCTTGATGTACATGTAAGGGTTACTTTTTCAAAATTTTATAAGTTAAAGCGTCATACTAAGAATACGAAAATGGCACATCCTGTCACTGTCTTAATGAAGTTAAACTCATCTGGGCAGGATGCAGTAACACTAAGCGTGACAAGTTCTTTTCTTTTCTGGAGCAAACGTACGAAAGTTCAAAATATTACTACAAAACTTACGAGTTTTCACTCTATAGTGTCATGGAAAAAAAAACAGAGAATGTTTACTAATCAACCAACCTTGAGGATTTCAGGCCTCTGCCCCATGGCCGCCATGCCCTGAGTGCTGTTCAGTTCACCCATAATAACACGGTGTAGCATTTTCACATCGCATAATATCACTCCAGTTTCCTCTGATTTCTCTTCACAAGAACTAATGATATGCTCGATGGCAGAAAGATCGAACATATTCGATGTCAAGGGCGTAGGGTAATCTTGAGTCAATTCCAAGTCTGACAGGATCAACGAGACGAGGTTCCTTGATGCGTCATTACCATGAACAAGGGTATTCATCGATTGGCCAGGGAGGGCGTAGCGGTCAGAGAACGCACCTAGCCCTGAGGTCTCCTGGCCGAACAAGACAGCCAGAATTCTAACCATGCTTGACCTGAGTCTTGTCTTAGAAGCCATTTTAGTTCGATAGCAATAGTCTTTAAAAGCCAAGATTGCTGGTTCAGTAGAGTTATATACATTTCATTGTTTGCATCAGTTAGTAATTCTTCTCTTAAGAACGGCAAGCGTGATCCATGAGATACGAAGAAGTCGTGGTTGGCTCTTAGGTAACGTTGGCTTGGGGCACCTGTCTCTGGATGGGCACATAAAAAGTATATCAATTGATACATTAATTCAGCTAATTTAGGCGTATCTGAGATGCATGCTGGCCCACGTGGAGTGTCCATGTCTCTATTAAGAAGTGATATGATGGAGTGAAAACAGTTCTTTGGAAAACGACCAACACCTGCAAGAGAGAGATGTCTTTATTGAAGAGAAAGAATATGAACTTCTTGACAGAAATACGAGTGTGGTACACAATTCTTAGATATTACTGTTAAGTATAACAGTACAACAAAAAACGTTTTTTCAGATCCATAACAAGCATTGCTAAGTTTCGAACACGACTTGCAGGACAGGCCAATTAACAGAGATCGTAAGGCCCTGCCAAAACAAGCAAATATTTTTCGATAAACATTTGAACGTTTGGCCACGACACAAAACATCAGTTAAGAAGAACGTTGCGCGATGTTTTTAAAACGTTCTAGAAATGAACTGTTAAATCCGGTGACAATGCCTTTGCCTTTGACTCTCAACTGATTAATACTTTCTTAATGCGTCTTATAATGTCTTAAACTTCATTTTCGACTGGCAAAAAGCAACGTTTGTCCCAGTTGTTTTATTAGAACCTCGCTCTAACAGAGATCCTCCTCTCATTACACGCTTTTATATTAAGACCCTTTCTCTAAGAGAGAACTTCTCCCCCATGAAAACCATTTTTAATAGACCCTCTATTTAAGAACCCCCTGCATTATTCCTCCTGATCCCCTATATAAATCCCCCTAAAAATCTTCAGAGTCACAGATTTAAACAGCCCCCATGGACTAAGAGATACTTACCAGCATCTTGAATAACTGTTTTCGAAACACTTCTGTTGATATCGAAACCAAGAAGAAACTGTGCAAGATTTGGTGACGGATGATGCAATGTTGTCAGCAGCAAATTGACGATATTCTGTCGAATGGAATTTCTCAAATACGATTCGGTTTCTTCTGATACTGAATGGGAAAGAAGTACATTCGTGATGCAAAATTATAAATTGCTGAAAAGAGAAACATCTAATTTAAACTGATCCGCCGGTCATAACTAAGTATTGATGGAAGTATTCTTTCAATCCCTTTCTGAAAATCTACGTAATTGACAGCTCAAGATATAAGTACTTCAGCTCTACTGTTGCCTTCAATTACCAAGCAGAGCCTTGGTGAAACACTCTCGACATTTGTAGTAGACAAAAATAGATTTTTCGCCCAGTTTACGTTTGCGTAATGCCAAGCCAGGCTGAAATTGTTGAGCGAAGGAGCCTTTTTAACATTCTATTGTTAGATACACGTTTAGCATTGTTAACAGTTACCATTGCAAATGTCTTTCAGCTTCATGAACGCTTCAAAATTGTACCAACACATTGGTGAAAAATAAAAAAATTCACTATGCCTGTACGATTTCGAAGCCCTCGTCAACTAAAGATTAATAAATCATTGTATACTAGACATAAACAAATTATATATCAAATAGATTTTGCCACAAGTTGCATTACACAATTGATGAGAATCGAATCCAAACAGCATGATCCGAGAGCCAATAACGATTCTACTGAGCTTAAGAACCCAACGAAATCGTCGAGCAACTCTTAAAGTCATACAGCCCAAGGCACTCCTCCCGCTTGGCTTTGTGTTTCAGCTATGTCACGCATTCTTTCGAACCAAACATATCAATATATATTTTCATGAATACCAAACACCAGGGTAGATTTTTCCACAAGTGGCATTGTACCACACCCAAGACTACATGGCCAGAGAGCCAACGACGATTCCACTAAGCCAAAAAGCTCGATGAAATCATGGAGTAACTGACCAAGTCATACAGCCCAAGGCTCTCTTCCCGTTTTGATTTGTGTTTCAGCTATGTTAAGCCTTCTTCAGTACCATACGTATTTGTGCATATTCTCATGAATAGCATACACCAGGCCAGATTTTTCCACAGTTAGAGACGTTTTTCAAATGAAGATAGATAATCTAGCATTACAAAACTCACCATCTTCATAACTGCTGTCTTCTTGTCTTGTCTCTTCAGGCATATCATGTTCAAGATGTTCACAGAAGCCGACTAACAACTCTTCCCTCTCAATCTAAAGAAAGACAGAAAGTCAGCAGGTATATCTTTGCTTAACGGGATCAAAGGGAAAGAATCTCTTGAAGAAATACCTTTGATAATGCTAGGGTTTCCCAACGTAAAATTGTCAGTACGAGCATCCAATTTGTTCTACACAAATTCAAAACTATAGAATATAAACATGCTTAGCCCTGTTTTTATCAGGTAAAAAGTATAGGAATTAGATGGTTCCATTCATGAAAAAGTACCGATTAACCAATACACAGAGGTAATGGTTCCGCTCTAGTTTGAACAAGGTTCCGTTCTTCTTTGGTTTCACGGAGAACACTTACACAATTGGTTCCATGTCAAAAAGTTCTTCATTTCCCTGTGCTTTCTTAATAACAGTAATTAAAGAACCCTAATCCTTAACTAATTGCCCTTGTCGAGCTCCTGCTCCCTTGCCCTTTGGTCCTTCTGACATCATGCTATCATGACATCATGGTATTGCACTATAATTCATTTAAGCTTGAGGCAGAAACACCGCGACTCAAAACAAAAGATGAATACCTACAGTTGGACCTCGAGAAGTCGAACTCCCAGGGGAAGCAGACATTTTTTGCACGTATGAGGGTTTTCACTTATCGAGGTTCGTTCTATAGTGACTTAAATTAGGGAAAAGGGACCGTGTCCATTGAGTGTCTAATTTTTAGACGTCAATTAGACACCACGAAAATTCGACGTTCGTCTAATCATTTAAGCTCCTCGTCTAATTAGACCAATAGACATATAATTTAGACGATTATTAGACGCCCATCAGACGAAATTAGACTATAGGGTTTAGCCGCATTTCATCCAGATTAGACGAAGCCAGCGCAAGCACAAAGGGTTTACTTTTGGGAGAAATTATTTGACACTTCAGAAACCCCATTTCAACCTGTTTTGTATTGACAACACGCGGCAAGAACAATAGATCTTTTGCTACAGCAGACATATAAAACACCCCTTAAATGCCCTGCAGGGATTTAGGTTTGCAAGTTTGCTTCTTTGATAGATGGGATATTCACCGCAACGGTCTAAAAACGTCTAACTGCGTCTAATTTCGTCTAACTCTCACAGGTCTTAAATGCGTCTAATTATTTTAGACGCTGCTCGAATTTCGCCGTGCGTCTAATTAGACTTGCTGATCGTCTAATTAGACGAAAAAAAACGTCTAAAATATTAGACTTTTTAGACACCCAATGGACACGGTCCCTTCTTTTTCGGTTCCAGCACAGCGCTATTAATGAACAAATTTTAAGGCATCAGTGAAGAGTTCTGATTCGTTAACAGAACATTTATCAGCTGCAGAACTGAACATGTTTACCAAAGCCGAATCTAAATTCCTGAGAACTTGTGACGTAAAAGACAGTTGAAAACAGTTCTCTAGAAGGCCCCGGCTGAACGACTAAATACTGTTTGTCAAACAATATACTCATAGAACACTGCTTCACAAGCACTTATTAGAAGAATTCGTTGCGCAATGTTTTTAAAAATTTCAAAAGTATTCTTTGCTTGAGGCAAGCTGAAAATGTTTGTCAAACATGGTTTTCATGACGTGGCCAGATTGTACTGCATTTTGCTTAACCAGAAAACTTCAAATGTTTGACAGAATGAGGCCAGATCAAACATTGCTTAAACAAACATCTAAAATTCAATTTCCAAGCAAAATGTTATATAGTTTGGACACGATGATTATTTGTCAAACTTATTTTGTTTGCGTCAAGCAGAATGTGCTTTTGAACTTTAAAAACACTGTCCAGAGCCTTGTTTTCAAGCAATATTTTGGCTCAACCAGACGGTGGAATATTGCTTGATAATTTGATCATTTAGCCAGGGCCTAAGGATAAATTAAGAAGAAACAAAATACCTGGTGATTTTATACGGATAATCAGCTTCTGCAGAGCTTGGATTGATTGATAAGAGAAGTTGTTCCATTGGGGTGACCAGAAGAGATGAATTTTGATCTCGAAGCAAAGATGTAAATATTGCCTGTTTTTCCAATGCATATTCAATTAGTTTCATGCAGTAAAGGACTGACTTTTCTTGGTCTTTCTTTATAGCTGCAATGCAAGTGATATCACAATATAATCCTTTTGGAATTAGAAAACTTATTTTCTTTATTAAATTTCATTTATTAACAGTTTTCAATATTCAATTTCATTTTTACGGGCCTGCAATAAATTTACAACACATAAAACATAAAACTATAGAAAAAACTATAATTGAAATGTAAAGATAATAAAATAAATTTTTCACTCGTGGCATACCAATATTGATGAGATTCGAGTCCATGACTAAATGATCAAATACCCAATCACGATTCCATAGGGCTGAAGAGCCAAACTGAATCGTCGGTGAACTCTCCAAGTCATACAGCCAAAAGCTCTCCTCCCAGTTTGGAATTGCCATTCACGAAAAATACATATATCTGTATGGTACTGAAGAAGGCTTAATATAGCTGAAACACAATGCCAAATGGGAGGAGAGCCTTGAGGTCTGACTTCGAGAATTACTCGACGACTTAATTGAGCTCTTTGGCTCAGTAGAAGCGTCGTTGGCTTTCTGGTCATGTATTCTTTGGCTTAAATTCCATCAATTTCTCAATGCAACTTGCGGGAAAATCTTTCGAAGCGTTTGCCATTCAAAAAATATGCACTAACAAAAAAGACCTAATAGTAAGACTCTTAAGCTCAGGCGTGAGTTTACTTTAAAACTTGAAGGCTTGCAGCTGCATTATCAAAGAACTTCCAACAGCTCAGCCCAATGAAAAGAGAACAATAACAACTGGGGTACACTGTGCGCGTTAAATTCATCTTAAAAACTACGTATGGTTGGTATCTTGCCTAAGGTAATAAAACGCATGCAAGAAATTATTCATGTTTAAAGTCATTCTGAAAAAAATTAAAGATCAAACCTCCAACAGACTCCTCGAGCTCTTTACATAAAGTATCGATGATGTTCAACACCTGCAAAATAACAGAAGGAGTTTAGAAAAAGGAAAAGTTTGGCATCAAGAAACGTAACAATACCTTGAGTAATGTAAAATGTCTATACATGATTTGTACACAGCTGGATCGATGAGCTCTGATATGCAGGATAAACTGGTTTTGACTGCTTGTGTGTGGAGTCAGTGGTTTCCTTTTAATTAGATTTCTAATCATAGCCTTAATACCATACCTCGCAAAGACAGCCATGCATAACAACATATGTAACAGGTTGACTTATCGAGAACTCGACCCTGGCTGTGACGCTACTGTAGCTGGGGCTCGAACCAAGACCTCACTGAGCTTCTGACACCACGAGCTAACTGAATGAGGCCAAGACCGCACAGCGCTTGTAGTTGTAAAACAATACTAGCAAAACCTGCAAGAAAGCTCGCATTTTTGCGCTCTTTCTGAATAGCTCAAGGTAGCCCTTTGCTTCGGTGCAACCTTTGATCTTTTTTTAACCAAGTCTCGGTATGATACTTGCCTCATACATTGAGTAAATGGAGTAATACATGGAGCTATTGGAAAAAAACTTACCAGCCTAAACATCGATGTGTCATTCAATAGATGTATCAGTATTTCATAACCAGGAGGTTTTGATGCTCGACCAAAATTAACACCTTGTATTTCTACATTTTGGTCAATAAAATGCTCAGCTAGAGGTTCATAGCCTGACAGAATCTTCGCAAAAATCTCCAAGACCTCACTGGCAATCATCCACTATAGAAACAAAAAGAGAATGATGTTAATTTGTATGATTCATCACAGATGGTATGGACAATACAACACTCGCACATATCATAATATGATGTACTGGACAACAAACTACAAGATTACAAGTGGGGGGGCTGGGTTCCTTCAGCCCTCTTCCAACAAATTATTGTATGGAATAAAATATTCCGCAATTAAATCAGGGGGAGAATTGATGATTTTGCTTCTTTACTGTAGAAAGGACTGTAACGTCATTTAACGTCATTTAACGTCGCTTCTCTACTGTAGAAAAGACTGTAGATCATTTAGCGTCATTTAACGTCGCTTCTCTACTGTAGAAAAGACTTTAGATCATTTAGCGTCATTTAACGTCGCTTCTCTACTGTAGAAAAGACTGTAGATCACTTAACGTCATTTAGCGTCGCTTCTCTACTGTAGAAAAGACTGTAGATCATTTAAGGCCATTTAACGTCGCTTCTCTACTGTAGAAAAGACTGTAGATCACTTAACGTCATTTAACGTCGCTTCTCTACTGTAGAAAAGACTGTAGATCATTTAAGGTCATTTAACATCGCTTCTCTACTGTAGAAAAGACTGTAGATCATTTAACGTCATTTAGCGTCGCTTCTCTACTGTAGAAAAGACTGTAGATCATTTAACGTCATTTAACGTCGCTTCTCTACTGTAGAAAAGAATGTAGATCATTTAACGTCATTTAGCGTCGCTTCTCTACTGTAGAAAAGACTGTAGATCATTTAAGGTCATTTAACGTCGCTTCTCTACTGTAAAAAGACTGTAGATCAATTAACGTCATTTAACGTCGCTTCTCTACTGTAGCAAAGACTGTTGATCATTTAAGGTCATTTAACGTCGCTTCTCTACGGTAGAAAAGACTGTAGATCTTTTGACGTCATTTAACGTCGCTTCTCTACTGTAGAAAAGACTGTAGATCATTTAACGTCATTTAGCGTCGCTTCTCTACTGTAGAAGACTGTAGATCTTTTGACGTCATTTAACGTCGCTTCTCTACTGTAGAAAAGACTGTAGATCTCTTGACGTCATTCAACGTCGCTTCTCTACTGTAGCAAAGATTGTAGATCATTTAAGGTCATTTAACGTCGCTTCTCTACGGTAGAAAAGACTGTAGATCTTTTGACGTCATTTAACGTCGCTTCTCTACTGTAGAAAAGACAGTAGATCATTTAATGTCATTTAACGTCGCTTCTCTACTGTAGAAAAGACTGTAGATCATTTAATGTCATTTAACGTCGCTTCTCTACTGTAGAAAAGACTGTAGATCATTTAATGTCATTTAACGTCGCTTCTCTACTGTAGAAAAGACTGTAGATCATTTAAGGTCATTTAACGTCGCTTCTCTACTTTAGAAAAGACTGTAGATCATTTAACGTTATTTAGCGTCGCTTCTCTACTGTAGAAAAGACTGTAGATCATTTAGCGTCATTTAACGTCGCTTCTCTACTGTAGAAAAGACTGTAGATCACTTAACGTCATTTAGCGTCGCTTCTCTACTGTAGAAAAGACTGTAGATCATTTAAGGTCATTTAACGTCGCTTCTCTACTGTAGAAAAGACTGTAGATCACTTAACGTCATTTAACGTCGCTTCTCTACTTTAGAAAAGACTGTAGATCATTTAACGTCATTTAACGTCGCTTCTCTACTGTAGAAAAGACTGTAGATCATTTAACGTCATTTAGCGTCGCTTCTCTACTGTAGAAAAGACTGTAGATCATTTAACGTCATTTAGCGTCGCTTCTCTACTGTAGAAAAGACTGTAGATCATTTAACGTCATTTAACGTCGCTTCTCTACTGTAGAAAAGAATGTAGATCATTTAACGTCATTTAGCGTCGCTTCTCTACTGTAGAAAAGACTGTAGATCATTTAAGGTCATTTAACATCGCTTCTCTACTGTAAAAAGACTGTAGATCAATTAACGTCATTTAACGTCGCTTCTCTACTGTAGCAAAGACTGTTGATCATTTAAGGTCATTTAACGTCGCTTCTCTACGGTAGAAAAGACTGTAGATCTTTTGACGTCATTTAACGTCGCTTCTCTACTGTAGAAAAGACTGTAGATCATTTAACGTCATTTAGCGTCGCTTCTCTACTGTAGAAGACTGTAGATCTTTTGACGTCATTTAACGTCGCTTCTCTACTGTAGAAAAGACTGTAGATCATTTAACGTCATTTAGCGTCGCTTCTCTACTGTAGCAAAGACTGTTGATCATTTAAGGTCATTTAACGTCGCTTCTCTACGGTAGAAAAGACTGTAGATCTTTTGACGTCATTTAACGTCGCTTCTCTACTGTAGAAAAGACTGTAGATCATTTAACGTCATTTAGCGTCGCTTCTCTACTGTAGAAGACTGTAGATCTTTTGACGTCATTTAACGTCGCTTCTCTACTGTAGAAAAGACTGTAGATCTCTTGACGTCATTCAACGTCGCTTCTCTACTGTAGCAAAGATTGTAGATCATTTAAGGTCATTTAACGTCGCTTCTCTACGGTAGAAAAGACTGTAGAAAACTGTAGATCATTTAAGGTCATTTAACGTCGCTTCTCTACTTTAGAAAAGACTGTAGATCATTTAACGTTATTTAGCGTCGCTTCTCTACTGTAGAAAAGACTGTAGATCATTTAACGTTATTTAATGTCGCTTCTTTCCTATAGAAATGACCGTAAGATCATTCAACGTCAATCAACGTTGCTTCATTACCGTAGAAAAGACCGTAAGACCATTTAACGTCAATCAACGTCGCTTCTTTACTGTAGAAAAGACCGTAAGACCATTTAACGTCAATCAACGTCGCTTCTTTACTGTAGAAAAGACCGTAAGACCATTTAACGTCAATCAACGTCGCTTCTTTACTGTAGAAAAGACCGTAAGATCATTTAACGTCAATCAACGTTGCTTCATTACTGTAGAAAAGACCGTAAGACCATTTAACGTCAATCAACGTTGCTTCTTTACTGTAGAAAAGACCGTAAGACCATTTAACGTCAATCAACGTTGCTTCTTTACTGTAGAAAAGACCGTAAGACCATTTAACGTCAATCAACGTTGCTTCTTTACTGTAGAAAAGACTGTAGATCATTTAACGTCAATCAACGTTGCTTCTCTACTGTAGAAAAGACCGTAAGACCATTTAACGTCAATCAACGTCGCTTCTCTACTGTAGAAAAGACCGTAAGATCATTTTACGTCATTCAACGTCGCTTCGTTACTGTAGAAAAGACTGTAGATCATTTAACGTCATTTAACGTCGCTTCTCTACTGTAGAAAAGACTGTAGATCATTTAACGTCATTTAACGTCGCTTCTCTACTGTAGAAAAGACTGTAGATCATTTAACGTCATTTAACGTCGCTTCTCTACTGTAGAAAAGACTGTAGATCATTTAACGTCATTTAACGTCGCTTCTCTACTGTAGAAAAGACTGTAGATCATTTAACGTCATTTAACGTCGCTTCTCTACTGTAGAAAAGACTGTAGATCATTTAACGTCATTTAGCGTCGCTTCTTTACTGTAGAAAAGACTGTAGATCATTTAACGTCATTTAACGTCGCTTCTCTACTGTAGAAAAGACTGTAGATCATTTAACGTCATTTAGCGTCGCTTCTCTACTGTAGAAAAGACTGTAGATCATTTAAGGTCATTTAACGTCGCTTCTCTACTATAGAAAAGACAGTAGATCATTTAATGTCATTTAACGTCGCTTCTCTACTGTAGAAAAGACTGTAGATCATTTAATGTCATTTAACGTCGCTTCTCTACTGTAGAAAAAACTGTAGATCATTTAAGGTCATTTAACGTCGCTTCTCTACTTTAGAAAAGACTGTAGATCATTTAACGTTATTTAGCGTCGCTTCTCTACTGTAGAAAAGACTGTAGATCATTTAACGTCATTTAACGTCGCTTCTCTACTGTAGAAAAGACTGTAGATCATTTAACGTCATTTAGCGTCGCTTCTCTACTGTAGAAAAGACTGTAGATCATTTAAGGTCATTTAACGTCGCTTCTCTACTGTAGAAAAGACTGTAGATCATTTAACGTCATTTAACGTCGCTTCTCTACTTTAGAAAAGACTGTAGATCATTTAACGTCATTTAACGTCGCTTCTCTACTGTAGAAAAGACTGTAGATCATTTAACGTCATTTAGCGTCGCTTCTCTACTGTAGAAAAGACTGTAGATCATTTAACGTCATTTAGCGTCGCTTCTCTACTGTAGAAAAGACTGTAGATCATTTAACGTCATTTAACGTCGCTTCTCTACTGTAGAAAAGAATGTAGATCATTTAACGTCATTTAGCGTCGCTTCTCTACTGTAGAAAAGACTGTAGATCAGATAACGTCATTTAACGTCGCTTCTCTACTGTAGAAAAAACTGTAGATCATTTAAGGTCATTTAACGTCGCTTCTCTACTTTAGAAAAGACTGTAGATCATTTAACGTTATTTAGCGTCGCTTCTCTACTGTAGAAAAGACTGTAGATCATTTAGCGTCATTTAACGTCGCTTCTCTACTGTAGAAAAGACTGTAGATCACTTAACGTCATTTAGCGTCGCTTCTCTACTGTAGAAAAGACTGTAGATCATTTAAGGTCATTTAACGTCGCTTCTCTACTTTAGAAAAGACAGTAGATCATTTAATGTCATTTAACGTCGCTTCTCTACTGTAGAAAAGACTGTAGATCATTTAATGTCATTTAACGTCGCTTCTCTACTGTAGAAAAAACTGTAGATCATTTAAGGTCATTTAACGTCGCTTCTCTACTTTAGAAAAGACTGTAGATCATTTAACGTTATTTAGCGTCGCTTCTCTACTGTAGAAAAGACTGTAGATCATTTAGCGTCATTTAACGTCGCTTCTCTACTGTAGAAAAGACTGTAGATCACTTAACGTCATTTAGCGTCGCTTCTCTACTGTAGAAAAGACTGTAGATCATTTAAGGTCATTTAAGTCGCTTCTCTACTGTAGAAAAGACTGTAGATCACTTAACGTCATTTAACGTCGCTTCTCTACTGTAGAAAAGACTGTAGATCATTTAAGGTCATTTAAGTCGCTTCTCTACTGTAGAAAAGACTGTAGATCAGATAACGTCATTTAACGTCGCTTCTCTACTGTAGAAAAAACTGTAGATCATTTAAGGTCATTTAACGTCGCTTCTCTACTTTAGAAAAGACTGTAGATCATTTAACGTTATTTAGCGTCGCTTCTCTACTGTAGAAAAGACTGTAGATCATTTAGCGTCATTTAACGTCGCTTCTCTACTGTAGAAAAGACTGTAGATCACTTAACGTCATTTAGCGTCGCTTCTCTACTGTAGAAAAGACTGTAGATCATTTAAGGTCATTTAAGTCGCTTCTCTACTGTAGAAAAGACTGTAGATCACTTAACGTCATTTAACGTCGCTTCTCTACTGTAGAAAAGACTGTAGATCATTTAACGTCATTTAACGTCGCTTCTCTACTGTAGAAAAGACTGTAGATCATTTAGCGTCATTTAACCTCGCTTCTCTACTGTAGAAAAGACTGTAGATCATTTAAGGTCATTTAACGTCGCTTCTCTACTGTAGAAAAGACTGTAGATCATTTAAGGTCATTTAACGTCGCTTCTCTACTGTAGAAAAGACTGTAGATTACTTAACGTCATTTAACGTCGCTTCTCTACTTTAGAAAAGACTGTAGATCATTTAACGTCATTTAACGTTGCTTCTTTACTATACCATACACTCGTTTTTAAGAAGTTCGTTTATAAGAAAATCATCAAAAGGTTATGGAGGTAGACATCGCTCTGGGTAGTTGCTGACAATTAACAGCCTAAATTTTGAAGAAAAACTTACTTTTTCTGAGGCATCTTGATAAGCTCTGCCTTTGAACTTCAAAAATACGTCATCTTTGATAAATTCTAAATATGGGGCGAATCCAGGTACTCTGTAGCCAGCTCCTAATGCAGATGGTAGCGTGATATCTGTGAGTCGGTTTATCAACTTAAGAAAGGCGCGAGTTTGTGGATAGGTCTCATTTCTAGCCTCGATTTCTTCCAGTTCCATTTTGATTCCAGCCTCGTTTGTCACACCTTGGGATTGCTTGACTGTGTTGAGAATCTTAGGTAAAGAAAGAGATAGCAAAGAGTTTAATTCAAGCAGAAACGAAGTGCACAATTTTTACGAAAATTCTTCTTACCTTTAGAGATTAAAGAAATTTTATGTTATGACGCTCATTTACAGGATAAGGTGTAGCTACAAGAGTTCACATCCGCCAAAACAGTAATACAATCAATAGTAGTGATTCTGAGAAAAATTTCACGACGAATACTAGACGAATATTGTTAAGTAAACTTAAGCTACCTGCGTCGCCTCAAGTGATTGCCAAAGAGCAGTGGATATTTCTGGTGATTTAGCGAAAACGGCCAGGACTTCAAGAAGTGCAGCTTTCAATACTGAAGGCACAGGACACCCAATAAGACCAAAGAATGATGCGATGGGCAACCAAGACTGATTTTCACATAATGCTATCCTCACACTTTCGCTCTATAAAGAAAACGTATCATTAACCATCTTAGTTATTAGCCAAAGATAGAAAATACATAATGATGTAACTAGTGTGGAAGAAGCGCTTCTGGCGTTTGTCGAAAACTCTTATCTTTTCTGACGATCAATTCAATTCAATTCAATTTTATTTGCAGAAAAACATCATTAAAATACAGTTAATACAAAAAAGATGTTAATCTACACGGCCCAAGAAAAACAGAGCTTATCTAGCTTGGGCCGCTTTAAAAAAAATTTATATATAGGTACATAATGATATAAATTTGGCAATGAATATATGTATAAAAAGTTTAACCCGAGCCAAGAAAAAGTTACGGTCACTTGGTCATTGACCGGAGGAAGGTCAACCAGAACAAAAGAAAATCTGATGCCACACCTAAGACACGCCTAAATTTCATTGTTAAGTGAGGAAGGTTTTCAGCTAGGGTATTTTTGTCTGGAGGAAGTTTAAACACTTTTCTGGACACTGAGTTTAACATATAGGATTACATAACTAACAGAACTAGAAGATTGAAGATTACAAAAACTACAGCAATATAGATGAAACTGGTACTAATTCAAGCTAATAATAAACGTTTGATTTTACGAATCCTGTGTAACTGGCCAGTTTTAGTTTTATCAGTATTTAGCTATGAGAGCTTGCGTGATCAGTAAATCGATAAGAATTTATTAGAAGGGCAATGAATACTAAAACAAGATTACCTGCTCAGCAACTGCTTTGATTAACTGCAGAACACTTTCAAGTGCAGTCAGTTCTTCAGGAGATATATTTTGATGATGATGCAAATGGGATAAATGATCTAAAAGCAAAAACATTTCATACTAGGTTACATTTTCATTTATGATTTGAATTTACAGTAAGTTGCAGAATTGGGGTAAAAATCAGGACAGTTTTTGCCATTTGGGTTTGAAGTAGACAATCTAGGTTTGTGTAGACAAGACTGCAATCTCTAATTAAAAAAATCAAGATCCCTCCTGAAATAAGGAAGATTATTTTCATTATAGGTTGTGATTACTTAGAGCTTTGCCTTAGGTCTCAATGCCTAAATTTTGAACCGAAAAAAAATACTTGGAAGCGGATTTTGTCATGAACAACTCCACTAAAATGGAGCAGAAGCATTACCCTGTTAGTTTTGCCAGGATTTGAGCTAAAAATAAGTTAATAAGACATAGAAGTCAAAATAGTAAAACTCTATTTCAAAGTCAGAAACAATTTACCAAGTAAACTAACGTTGCACATTTCTTATACAATCTGCCGGTCACTGTCATAAAAAAATTGCTTGCTGTGGAGATTTTGACGTTATATCTTTCTGATTGGTGCAATTCGTATTTTTTCGGTCTGTTAACATTTTTACATTACATTTTAACTTTTTAAGGCACGGTAGCCTCGTCAATCCATTAGGACCGCTTTTCAGGGGGCCGTGACATATAACTAGAGCTACTGACAAGAAGATTTGATAATTTTTAAAATTTTGTTGACTTTTTCTTAAATTTGGCCCACATTTAAGTGGCAATAGAGGGTGCTTCTTTTAAATCATGTTCGAGTTGATTCCAATGCTTCCGTCGGAAAGATATAGCAGTTTGCCCGTTATTAGTTTTCCTTAATGGCAATGTAAGATCAGTTTTGGTGTTTCTCAATTTTCTGTCATTTCGCGTTGCATTTTAACAAATAAGTTTGAGAGGTAAATAAGTTACTGATGTTAATACTCTGTGGAGTATCAACCGAAAAAGCTTTTTTTAAGTATGCCCGAAAATGTTTCCGCTGTTTGTTGGAATTTTGAAGTGTTGTACTAATCAAAAATATATAGATATAACTAACACAAAACTCTTACCAGTAGCACTGAGGTCCTGCTTCATGCTTGCATAATATTGTTTGAATGAATAAAAGAAATGATCCCAGGATGCAGCGCAAGTTGACGACCTTCCAATGCTTCCATTTGAATTCAGCAAGTTAAAACAATATTGAGCAGATTGTTGGTTGGATGATAGTCCTGTTAACATCTTTACGTAAGCAGTAAACATCGCCTGAGGAACTAAATCACCAGCAAGACGAACAAATTTATTCAGCATAACCTGAAAACAAAAATTAATTTCAGTCAATTGTAAAAGGCTTGGATACACACAGTACTGAATGCCTCTGAGGGTAGTCCATGACTAATATCTGAAATTGTTATTTAGAGGAAAGGGAATTATATAGTGGTTTAGCACTTGCTCCATTTGTCAACTTGCTCCACTTGCTAGGATAAGAAGCACCAACTACAAGGCGCAAAAGCCTTACTCTTAGTGACTTGGATAATCATGTAAAATAGTAGGCCGGTCTCATAATTAATCCTGACGCTAAAGAACAACTGGGGACATAAAAATCTAGCAATGACCATCTACAGGGTCAGTAAAAAGGAAGGCTTGGCAATAATATTCTAACTCAAGAGTGGATGAGACTTCAGAACAACCAACAGGGAATGTTTCCGGGCACTGGAAAACAACTGATTAAAAATTGCATACATTGGTCAACGTGGATTAAGGGTTGCGTTCTATCATTAGGAGCTATTATCATAAGGGATACAGGAAAATCCTAGTTAATACTATGAAAAGCAAATTATCAACATACGAGATTGCAACTGGGTAAAAAATCTTGCTTTTCTGCTTTCTGAGTCTGTTTGCCATGCAATGCAAAAACGTCAGCAGGAGCATTTTTTCTTACATTATCCTGCATGTTGAAAATTACAGAGTGCCGGCCCAAGTTTACTAAAGGCACAAAGCATCGTTTGACTAGCGTTGTATAGAACTAAGTAAGTACTCACTTGCTTTTGAATTAAGGATTGTTTAAGTGCATTGACAGGCTTTGGTGAAAACACAGACCGAGTGGCTCACTGGGACACCAGTATTCAGTACTCAGTTCCAGACCAATGGGGTCTTTCATGTAAAGATCACCAATCTGGTAACAAAGAAGTAAAAATTTGATAAATGCTGTTACATTCCTTTGTGGGTATAATTTCCACTTGTCACCCAAATCCGGCAAACTACCAAATTTTGCAGTGGCCTAATTCAAATGTGACCCGTCGATAAAGCCAACTTCGGTTGTCCAAGAAATGTTAGAATGCACTTGATTGCACTAGAAATAAGTAGCATCACTTACAAGTAACATGAGATCCTTGAAATCATGTCTCAAGTCCTTAGGTGGCTCAACACCTTCCTGTAAATGAGCTTGGACGATTCGAGCATTCTCGTCCCCTCGATTTCTGAGGTCTTTTGTCTACGAAAACAAGTAAAGATAAGTCAGAATGTTCAACAAGTTGGCCTTTCAGTATTGGCAAAAATCTGCAATGCTAATATACCCTTCATGAAATTAACGTTCCCTTTTTAAGCAAGCCTCTTTAAGGTCCTGAGGAAATAAAATGAACACGTCAATGGTCATTGAACATTTCTTTAACATTTTCAGCCTCTTTTTTATGCAGTAATTTTGGGGCTAAATTCGAGATTCTTGATTAAAAAATTGACAAAAGTGCTGCTAAGCACATGCGTATATCGGATAAAGGTTTAGTGTTTGGCCAAATGAACTGAACATACCACTGCGCAAATTTTGTTCACCAAACAATTCTGACTCCGAGCAAGCATTCACCGACTGAACAAGGTGGCCAAATGAACTGGATTTTTCACTGAACTTCAATTTTGGACGATGTTCCGTACAATGTTCAGTTCATTTTTCAACGGCCTTAGACGTACTTTAAAAAAATACTCGCAACTACTCACCTTTAAAGGATATTTAACAATCAGCATTGTTATCAAATTGTGTATTGTCTTCACAAAATATTCCTACAATAAAATTGGAATAGTTTTTGAGTAGTACAAAACTTCAAAATTGTGATAAACAGCGGAAACATTTTCGAGCATGCTTAAAAGCTTTTTCTTTCTGACACTCCTCAGAGTATGAACGTCAGAAACAGATCGAAACAATGAACTAAGGCGGAATTTATACCCAGATGTGGCTCGGAATGCACCAGTTGGAAAGAGAAGTTGAATTTGCATTGTGTTTTAAACACCAGTCACCTAGCCGGATACAGCGGGAAGATATAAAAATTTGGTTTATCGCATACTTGCTAAATTAATCTAACACCATATCCAAGACCTTTTCGCGAAGATTGTAGTTCAAAGCAATTCAATTCAACTACTTGAATAATTTACCGCATTTCCTTGAATAAGCGTCCTCTGTCGAATAAGCGCCCCTTTGGACTGAGCTGCCTATCAGGTCGCCAACAGACACTCCTTTGATAGTGTATGTACGTGCAAGCTCTTGAGAGCAGGAATCAAGAGACACCTTTTGTCAACACTTAGTTTTCGCCAGAACTTTTATTTATTGAAGAATTTTCAAATAATTTCTTCCCTCTGAGACGGATTTTGTTAGAGCCCCGGGTGCTTATTCCAGGAAATACGACACTCATTTGTCATTGTACCTCTTGGAAAAACGTATCTGCAGCCACAACGCAGTTCTTGAGCCATTTAATTGCATCGCATTCGATAGCAACATTCAACACTTCTTCGTCCTCTCCAAAAATCTCTTCATGATAGTCGAGTTTCTGGAATTGACTCAGAACTCTAAGAAAGATTGCCCATGCAAACTGAAGAATGCTTTTGATGCTCGGTGTTCTCCAGCCATGTGAATCAGGACGTATGATGTGCTGATGAAGATTTTTAAGGAAATCAGCGTCCTTGAATACGGGAAAAGACGTACCTAAAAGAGATTAACACTTAAGACCTTAGGACACTTTCAATCCTTACCGAAATGAGTTCAATTTATAACAGAACAACAAGTAAGACTTGACTGTTGCATTTAATGCCTTGTGAAAGAAACAATCGATAACTTGACATAATTATCAGTTGCTGTATTCTTCTGCAGTACTCAGCCGATCGTCCGATTCCGTAAGAGATGTATACGAAATAGCAAGACTTTCAGACTATTTTCAAAATCGATTTCACAGTTTTTGCCCCTCTTATCCTATCTAAGAGTCAGGTCATTCATAGCAAAAATGCCTTGTTATGAGCTATTGCTACATAAGGTTATTCCTCTATTTATGTTTTTAACTGCATCCTATGACAAACAGGGCATTCCATAAACGGACTGTCGATAGCAGATCCAGGATGGCTAGGTGGAGCTATTAAATTTCCTGATTTGCCTCGCAAACAAGGCAACTGATAGAGAGACCACAGAAATTCGGCACAGTTCACATCAAAAATTATGGAAGTCCTAAGGAAAATAATTCCATCAATATTTCAATTCTGTGACTTAACAAAATTTCTTTCCACCACTTCGTTTAGCACATCTGCAATAAATTTCAAAAAGCTTTTGAATGCCTTAAACTAGCACTCTCCTGGAATAGGTTCCAGGGCTGAAAACAGCTAGAGCTTGAAATCAAAAGAGATGGTTGCTTTAAAGGCCAAAGGACCAGGTTGTTCTCGTTATATTTAAAGAAGTTGTATTTTGTCAATAAAATTGAACCGTATCAAAATCAAAATTCAATTACAACAACTGAAAAGACTAATAATTCGATTTGAACTGAACAGAATCCAAAGCGTTGTTTTACTGACTTACCTTCCAAAGCTTCTGGCTCTTCTGCTAATGCTTCATACTTTGATGTTTCCCAGCTGACCAAAAGGGACATCACAACCTTCAAAGTCACATAGTCATATGTGCCATCTGACGTCGCAGGTGTGCAATCTTTTAGAAAATCAATCAGCTCACTGCATTCTTTTTTCCCCAACGGTGACTGACAGGCCCAACAAAACAAACAATCGGACAGCAAGTTCCTTTGTTCTGAAATTAATTCAATCAATTGTTTCTTATGCTTTGCACTGCCAACAGCTTTGCATTTTTCCAGTTTGTCAAGCTCTGTTTGGATGTTTACATCACGTAGCTTCTGAAGGACCTTTGTAAGCAGCCCTACAAGCAAGAAGTTTTAAAAATTAAGGACCAAGGTCACTCAACCTACTTTGAGCACTTAGGAACTCAACTCAATAGCGATAATAACGACTCAAATGCTACAGCCCTCTGAAAAGCAGTTAACATTTAACTGACAGGGCCTTAATAATTAAAGATAAATGAATAAATGGACAGTAATAGGTCTATTTCAGCCTTATTTTCTCCTATTGTTCTATCCTGCGGAGAATTTGCTTGCAATAAAACATGTACCATGTACTTGCAATGCTAGAATGCAACAATCGAAACGCTGCATCGAGCAAACAATTTTATAGCGTGGTTTGCCAATTTCTAACATAATGCACGAGTCGCAGTCTTGGCTGCCGTCGGTAACAACGACAACAAATTTGATGTAAGGGTAGCTTAGACTTATTACCTGAGTTGTAGTTATCGCTATTGAATTGAATTTCTGCTCAAACTTCTGACTGAAGCGAATAGCAACAACAATTTATGTTAATTCAAACGTGAGCAAATGTCTTGTGGTAGCTATGAATGAGACGGAAAAGGGGCAAAAACAATGAAAAATGGCAAGAATCTCTGAGCCCCCTATTGCTTAGAAGCAGAAACAATCCTTCCAATATTCAGAAGATTTTGAATTCCTAATACAATATGCCTTCCTTAACTGGCCGTGGTTTATCAATTCAGCATAGAAACAAATAATCAGCAGGATACTGTTTAAAACTATAAGCACAAAAAATAATGAAGTTCAAAACAAAATAAACTTACCATCTTCAAATAGCTTTTTAGTAAAGTTGTTGACCACCTCGATGATTCTTTCATCTAAATCTAATGCCCATGAAATCCCTTCTCTTCCAGTGAGTAATAATTTAATTGCAGATAGAAGACATCTTCGTCCATCATGATACAACAAAGCCGCAACAGATCCAAGTGAAAACCCTGTAAAATATTAAATTGTCATTAACAATCACATCACGAGCGTAAAAACTAAAAGTCGTATGTGTAGCTGGAATAGATTTCAAACAAGAAGTTTTGAAACCTGAGGAAATTCAGTCGCAGAACATTCATTTGGTTGAACTTTTGCATCATGTTTTGCTTGTCGCCAACAATATTGCAGTGTCTAGCCATATTTTTGCATTGGTGGCCCAACACATTGCATTGTTTTCACCCATTTCCTGGAAATTTCCTTTATACCATTTTTCTTAACACGCAAGTTGATTGTTGCAGAACTTGTGTCGCAGCATTTTTATCGCAGTGTGAAGCCACCAAAGGATTTCTCAGAGCAGGACATTTTCAGGTGTGTCACATCACCAGAACAGGTGAAAAATCGTGTGTGGCCACTGCTTAACGATGAAAATGACACAAAAAACCAACCTCACACTTAATATATTTTGAATTTTTTCTTCTCAACGACTAGTTTCATATTTGACACTAGTGCTATACTTAAGTGAATGTGAATTCGAGAAAAACAATGCCAATTCATTTTGTATTGATTGGTGCTCTTTTAATAACCTTGTTGCTAAACCAAATTCTAGAGGACTAACTAAAAATAAGTGTAGCAGTGGTAGGCTTCAAAAGTATTTTGAATAAAATTTGACAAACCTGGGAAATTTGAAAGCTGCTGTTCTGCAGAAAGCAATAAATCAATACATGAGAACTCATTCAAATCCAAACCATCACTAAACAAGAGAGCTTCTTGCACAAATGATTCTGGTAATTTAGTAGCTTTATTTTCTCCTTCTAGTTGTATACCATCTTTAGGTGCTTTTCTCAGCTCTTCTCTTTGCTTTGAGTTTTTCTCCTGCAACAAAATGATAATAGTTGCTTAAGTCCTGAAAGCGGAATGAACAAACACAATTGAGGTATTTGATTTCAAACCTGTGCTTGTTCTTTTTGCAAGAATAGCACCTTTTAAGCTTGACTTCAACCCCATTTACACTATATTAGACAAGGGCTAGAAAAGGGGATGAATACGCAATTCGAAATATTGTCATCTCAGGTAAATGGCTGGAGAAAGCAGAGACATTACTCTGATAGCTTAGCCTTTAAAAAGTTTTTTATGATAAGCAACCTTTTTATCTTTATGAGCGTAAGTTTTTTACTATAACTTAATTACATGCATTTTAATTTGGGTAAGGGTCTCATCAAAGGATTGTAATCAAGCAAAAGGTGAGCACTTCCGTATGGGACTTACATGTGATATTATTTAAGGAATCATACTTACAGGATTCTCAAGAAGAGCGATAATAGCTGGTCTTTGAAGTGTAAGATTTGTTTCTAAATCAGAAAGGTAGTCTTCTTTGTTATGTCCAACAACTAATTCAACAACTCTGAGCAGTTCTTTGAATGATGTCCACGCTGCTACAAAATGTGAGGGTACATATTTAAATAACAGTAACATGGCAACTTGCCACACTGCCAACTTGCCACACTGCCAACTTGCCACAATCAAGTCATTGCATATCTGGTCACCTCATCTTGCTTAACAAGTCAACTATATCATCATGACAAATAGGCTCAGGCCTTTTCATGAGCAAAATAACGTGTGTGGTAAATCACACACGCATATTATAAGGGGTTTTGGAATGGAAACCCTCATTATTTTTTAATAAATCACTAACAAGCCTTTTAGGAAGCTTTTTTGAAATTTTCATGAAGAAAAACTTGTCAAAATTTGCTGATCAAACAGATAGAGTTGGTTTGCCTGCTTTCTAGACAAGTCAGCCCACTGCTAAGTCAGCCCACTACCAAGTCAGCCCAGCCCCATTTGGCTCACTGCAATGTCTGGCCACATAACCCAGTGTGCATTCCATGTAGCCTTTGCCAAAGATCTCTGGTGTGGAGTCTGAAACTTTATTGGTGTGCTGGCATGAGTTTTTAAAAGAAACAATAGCCTAGACTAGGTATTATTAAACATAGATCTTTTTTCTTGTGGCGTGAAGTCTGACTCAGTTGGCGTATTCTCCGGCGTGTTGGTAAAACAGAATGCACCCTGGGCCACAATGTTATTTACTAGTTAATTTGTTATGTGTGGGCATGCTGTGGGCTGCCATTCCCAAGCCCCCACTTTTACTTTAACAGTGCCGGTGGTGCACATCTTTATGTTTCTTTATTATTTATTAGCCTAGTGGGGCCCTGGGCCAGTGGTATACGCTGGCTGACAGGCCGACTTGTCTAACACATTGTGGATCGACTTTGGTGGGCCGATTTGTCCTGTTTGTTACCTAGGTTCTCTGGGGGACTGGTGAACTCTTGTGGGCCTACCAGTACCTTAGCGAACTCTCACTTTGAGTCTTTGATCCTATCCTGACCTGACCTACTGGAAATAATCAATCGGATCTCTATCAGATCGAAAGGGAATTCAAAGGTTTTCTCCGGAAACAATTTTTTTATTGTTCCAAATGGTTTTCCCAGATTTCTTTCTACTGTCTATACTTACCGTTTTGATTGCTGCTGCCAGCACCATGTGCCGCCATTTTTCAACGATTTCTTCAGCAACCGCAACAACGCAACCAAGGACAAGGAAGGAGAAGAAATGAATTGATTTGATTGGTTGATCACCGGATTGGGTTGATTTAATTATTAGCGGCACCAAGCCCATGCGGCACATAAGACGAAGAGATTTTATCAATGGCCATTCCATTTCTTTGGCCATTTCTTTGGACTCCTTGACCAAAGAAAATGGGCGTGGTGGGGTCTGCTTTGTATGAATAAACTTACTCGAAAAGGTTTTTCTGCAGTTTTCCTACAAATAATGGTGGCTGTGTTTAATTTCACAGGAATTAATAATGAAATTTGGGGTTTTGATAATTTGTATCAAGTGTCTGAGAAATTTCAAAAATTTGTTGTTTCATGTTTTGCATTTACTTTTTACAAAAAGCTTGAGTTAGACAAGAAAAAGAAAAAAATTACCAGAACATCATATTCCCCAAAATACTTTTTAAGGATGATTGAGATATTAACTAAAAAACATGAATCAGTAACTAAGAAGTTCTATTTTGTGCAACTAATCCATTTTTCTACACCAGTTCTAAGATCCCTAATAGACTTCCTTGGGTCAGGGCTTTTTACAACTGCAGTTCCTGAGACAATCATATTGGCTCCAGCCTCAGCTGCAATCTCAATATTTGAAGGGTTGACTCCTCCATCAACTTCAATATCAATCATAGGAAAAAGTTCACGGATTTTCTCAATTTTAGGCATCATATCAGCCATGAACTTCTGACCACCAAAACCAGGTTCAACTGTCATAATCAGGACCATGTCTGTCTGCTCTGCATACGGAAGGATCACATCTATGCTTGTTTTTGGCTTCACACCGATTCCAACTTTCATTCCTAAAACAAAGTATACTAATTATACCAAGCAAGTTTGAAAGTGATGGGTTAAAAATTCAGGGGGTTTAGAGTGTTCCTTTGGGCTCTTCATCACCAAACTTAGATTGGGATGCTTATGTGTGTGTACAAGTATCTGGAGAATTAGTTCTAGAATATCAGTCTGGGGGCACACATCAGCTATATGTTGCCATAACCCAAACCTGTGATACCAAACATATATGAGCTTGATTGCTGTTGTATTTTTGCTTGCTATGGGGAGGCTTGCTTGAAACAAGAATTTAAATTGCATCATCAGAAGACAATTGATTTCTGCCTTGATGTTGATGTAATCAAATATGGAGGTGCGGTCTTATAACCAGGGGGGGCTATTATTCAGACTTCGATGGTAACCCATGTTGATTATGGTAATCATCATAGGTATGGATTAACTGTAAGGTTTTCATCGAACCTGCTTCCTTGATCTGCCTGATCAACGCAGCCGGATCCTCTGTGGCTTCAATATGAAATGTATATTGGTTACAGCCTGCATCATACATATCATTGACCCATTTTTCAGGTTCTGCAACCATCATGTGCATATCAAAAAATGCTTTATGGACTTTCTGGCGTAAACACTTCACTACTGGAGCTCCGAATGTTATATTTGGTACAAATTTTCCATCCATCACATCTAAATGTAAATAATCCGCACCAGAGTCCATAAGCTTGACACACTCATCCCCAAGATTCGCCAAGTCTGCATTCAAAATTGATGGGCCTATTTTGCAGCAAGGTCCTGTTGAATTTATCATTTTTACAGTTTAAATTTCCTCACGATTTTCTTTATTAAAAAGACCTAAATGAATAAAGTTTAGTCACAGACTTTTCAGCGTTTAAATTTCTTCTTACGTGGCAAAAGTCTTTACAAAAGAGAGCTCATACTTTTCCCAGGCTTGGCAACAACACATGACATTTCGTGATCGTGCTGATGCCGCTGCGCTGCTTTTCCCTTTTTTTATACAAAGCGGCTATAGGCCCCAGCCCTGGTGCCCCAACAAGTCATATTATGGGACTGATAGGCGGACGGCGCAGGCGTAATAGGCACACGGCAGATGTTTAACTGGAAAGTGTGTTGATATAGCTTTATTTTGTTCTAATTTAATGCTGGCAGTATTAATTTTATAATAAATCAGTCTGGAGCAACGTTTTGTATTCATGCATATCAAATAGTTGCTGAAACAGCCGAGATCTACGGATTGGGATCGGCCCTTGTTTTGGCCTAGGCCCAACAAGCCAAAAAAAGCAGTCTTTTGACTGACAGAGCAGGAAGACACCAAACTTCAAAGGACAAAACATGGCACGTCGCAGAAATTCTGAAGTTAGCCTTTGCATAAAATATCTGCTGTTTTTCTTCAATGTATTCTTTTGGGTGAGTAGAATATATATAGTTTAGACACACAAATCACAATCCTTAGGTTGTCATCAGTGTGTATTTTTATCTGTTGTGGTGAAGAAATTCTCTGCAAAGTGTTTGGTGAGAGATTAGAATTGGTTTGGTTGATTGAATTGATAATCATATCATGCAAATCATAGATGTGGCAAAACATCTTAAAGGTCTCCTGCTACCTCCATGCCAGAATAGTTGCGTGAATATAGCTGCAACACTTTCTAGACAAGTCGGCCCACTCCACTTCCAAGTTGGCCCACCCCTATGGACAAGTCGGCCACCGCAATGTCAGCCCATGACATTATTTGCTGGGGCTGCAACCCCCAAACCCCCACTTTAACAATTTACATATACAATTACGTGTACAATCTATTATATTTTAGTGGGCAAATGTGGTATATGCTGAAAGGCCAACTTGTCTAACACATGGTGGGCTGACTTGGCAATGGGCCGACTTGTCCTGTTACCACTGCAACAATAGATCAAGTGGTCCATGTCCAAAATAGTATAATACTCTTGCTCTGGAAACCATGATGGTCAGCCAACCACTTCCTAAATTGAGCAGCTTTGTAGAGATGGGGGTGCCTGCCAGCAGATCTTCCAGTTTTGATGCAATAAGACTATGAGGAGCAGTGTGATAGACTGCATGTATGAGCAAGCTGATGACCTGATGAGATGTGCAGTTGTTCTCTTTGTAAACCATCCATGCTATTTCACTTTCAAAGTTTCAAATGCCATGCCCATAGTCTAGACTTGATACATAAATTGTTTGTAATTTGGTTTTTGAATTGAATTTCTGTATGCCAATTCAATGATTCAAACATTATTCAAGAAGTCTTTGAGCACTTAAGACTACGGCGCATCCTTCCTTAGAGGTGCCAATTTTAGCTGTAATAGCAAATGGGATAATCATATCAAGTCGTAAGCTTACGAGTTTGTAGAGGGATTGTTATAATAATAATAATATAAGTAGATAAGGGGGCGAAGGCCATGTGGCCTATACAGCCCTGGGTTACTAAAATTTACTTAAATTCAAATCTACTGTAAAACTTGTAATCATCGTACGATTTTTCGAATCCTTCTATTGATGAACTATTTACTGTATTCCAGTTAAGAGTATTCCAGTCATTCACCACTCTTTGAGAGAAAAAATTCTTTCTGATATTTGACCTGCTTCTCATTTTAAAAAATTTCCAGTTATGACCCCTTGTAAAGTTCTGCCTTACTTCGAAGAACAAAGATGAGTCTGTGTCTATATAACCATTCAGAATTTTGAATGTAAGAATCATATCACCACGTTGCCGCCTGTATTCTAACGATGGCAAATTCAATATGCGAAGACGATCTCTATATGCAAGGTTTTTAATGGAGCTCACTAGTTTTGTTGCCCTTCTTTGTACAGCTTCTATTGCTTTAATATGTTTGATAAGATATGGATGCCAAATCGCTCCAGCACTTTCCAGCAGAGGACGAACAAGGCTCTTGTATAATGACAGAAATACATTTTTATCAATAAATTTAAATGTTCTCTTAATGGATCCACTTAATGGATTCTTAATGGATTCTCGTAATGGATTCTCTTAATGTTGATTAGAATCTCATCTGGACCACTTTTGGTAACCCTTCCGGTCAAAATAGGCATCATTTGTGGTCTCTGGCATAGGCTTCAGGGCCAATTTTAGCCCTATTCAGAGTTAACATATGGCACTTGCACAATGGAGAATTTGAACCAAGTCTTCTGCCATTCATGCTTGGCTATTTAAAACGTATTTAATATTTAGTATTTAGCTTTTAGATGCAGCTAGATATTTCATGCCTGTTTTTTTTTGGCCTTTATTAACTTGGGTATTTTTGTCTCTTTTCTAGATTGTTGGAGGGGTAACACTTGGAGTTGGTGCCTGGGCAAGACTTGAGAACTCAAAGACACATACTCATGTTAATAATTTTGCTGATTGGGATTTAGATCCTGCTTTGTTGCTGATTGGCATTGGGTTCATAATATTTCTTCTTGGGTTTTGTGGATGTGTTGGTGCATTGAGAGAAAATATCATGCTGTTGAAGTTTGTAAGTATCTCTTTATATCAAGACTAGCCTTGGTAGGCAATGGGTTGAATTTTTCAGTCTCAGTCATGAAATTGCAAATTACATGGAAAGACATTCCTTTCACTGATAAAAGGATTTCTTTCTGCAAATTGGATTCTGTATTTTGTTTAGCCAATTTGAACAATGAATTTGCATCCTGTTGATTGGAAAATTGTATTCCCATTAATATGAAATCACAATGGCTTCTCACGTGGCTTTTCACAATTACTTCCATCTACAAATATACGTTCTGCCCCATTTTATTTAAAGACTAATGCATATTCTTTCAATCCAAAAAAGTTCTTTTCATTTTTGAATCGTTTACGTGGAGGATAACCTCCGATAGCCAATAGGTGATTCAAAAGATACCCATTGTTTTGCAGTGGGTAGAGTAGACTTTGACTTGTATGTGAACATATGTATATAAATGCATACCAACATACTTGCATACACTTGTGTTAGTTTTATTTTACAATTAGGCCTCTCTAGTTCAATGATAATCAGAAACTTCATGGTAAAACCTACCCTTTTAACGTCAAAAATTTTTCACCTCAATCTGTAAATATGCATATTGGAAGCGATAAAATTCTATTTTCAGTTCTCAATTTCGCTGTCTATAATCTTCTTCCTGCAACTGGCAGCTGGTTGTATTGGATTTATTTTCAGGAATAAGGTAATACTGATGTCTTAAGCCTTAACTAACTTTTTTACTCGATCGTTCATTCTCTCGACATTTGATTTCAAAATCGAGCGAAAATCGAACATGGATGACAAAACGATGGCAGAGCATCCATGTATGACCTATGGAGAGGATCGAAATCTTCAAATGGATTGAAATTTCTGAATATAGCAGTATAGTTGTAGTCACTTGTACTGAATCCATGTACACATACGAGTATCTAGTAGTATATATACATAGGATACATAATATAAAGTCATGTGGCCTGCAACTGCCTGCAACTGCTGTTCCAACAGATGTCTTCTTGAATATGGTGTATATAGTGTATATAGAGTATATATAAGTATATGGATGTATATGCCCGTATATAGTGACCCAACCTATGCTTTCACAGATGTCTGCTTGAATTTGGTGTATATAGTGTATATAGAGTATATATAAGTATATGGATGTATATGCCCGTATATAGTTGCATATCCCATGCTCTCATAGATGTCTTCTTGAAAAGGGTGTATATAGTGTATATAGAGTATATATAAGTATATTGATGTATATACGGTATATAGTGACCCAACCTATGCTTTCACAGATGTCTTCTTGAATATGGTGTATATAGTGTATATAGAGTATATATAAGTATATTGATGTATATACCCGTATATAGTGACCCAACCTATGCTCTCACAGATGTCTTCTTGAATATGGTGTATATAGTGTATATAGAGTATATATAAGTATATGGATGTATATACGGTATATAGTGACCAAACCTATGCTCTCATAGATGTCTTCTTGAATATGGTGTATATAGTGTATATAGAGTATATATAAGTATATTGATGTATATACCCGTATATAGTGACCCAACCTATGCTCTCACAGATGTCTTCTTGAATATGGTGTATATAGTGTATATAGAGTATATATAAGTATATGAATGTATATACCCGTATATAGTGACCCAACCTATGCTCTCACAGATGTCTTCTTGAATATGGTGTATATAGTGTATATAGAGTATATATAAGTATATGGATGTATATACCCGTATATAGTGACCCAACCTATGCTCTCACAGATGTCTTCTTGAATATGGTGTATATAGTGTATATAGAGTACATATAAGTATATGGACGTATATACCCGTTTATAGTGACCCAACCTATGCTCTCACAGATGTCTTCTTGAATATTGTGTATATAGTGTATATAGAGTATATATAAGTATATGAATGTATATACCCGTATATAGTGACCCAACCTATGCTCTCACAGATGTCTTCTTGAATATGGTGTATATAGTGTATATAGAGTATATATAAGTATATTGATGTATATACCCGTATATAGTGACCCAACCTATGCTCTCACAGATGTCTTCTTGAATATGGTGTATATAGTGTATATAGAGTATATATAAGTATATTGATGTATATACCAGTATATAGTGACCCAACCTATGCTTTCACAGATGTCTGCTTGAATTTGGTGTATATAGTGTATATAGAGTATATATAAGTATATGGATGTATATACCCGTATATAGTGACCCAACCTATGCTCTCATAGATGTCTTCTTGAATATGGTGTATATAGTGTATATAGAGTATATATAAGTATATTGATGTATATACCCATATATAGTGACCCAACCTATGCTCTCACAGATGTCTTCTTGAATATGGTGTATATAGTGTATATAGAGTATATATAAGTATATTGATGTATATACCGGTATATAGTGACCCAACCTATGCTTTCACAGATGTCTGCTTGAATTTGGTGTATATAGTGTATATAGTAATTTAAGATTAAGTAATTTAGATTCAAAGCGTTATGCTAAAATGGCATTTGAAATGTTATGAAATGATGCAAATCTGGGGGTTAAAAACTGGGTTTCAAATGCTAAAGATCTAGTTCAATCTTACGCTATAACTGATAATGATAGTAAGACCCAAATTAAAGTTAAGATTAAAGACATATTTGCATCGAGAATGGTGGATAAACTTCAGAGTCATATTAGCAGTGAGAAAAAATTGAGAACGTATGCATTATTTAAAAACTCTTTCAAATTTGAAACGTATTTGGATGTTATAACTAATTTCAAAACAAGGAGTAATTTGTGTAAGTTGAGACTTAGTTCTCATACATTACATATAGAAACAGGTAGATATGGAAAAAACCCAACTCCTAAGGAAGAAAGATATTGCGTCTATTGTAAAGCTAATTCCAATAGTTCCTATGTAGAGGATGAATTTCACTTTTAATGATCTGCCCTCTCTATGCTGAGGAAAGACATCAACTCTTGACAGTTGCAAAAGGTAAATATCCAAATACGTCATGCCTAAGTCCTCAAGATCTATTTATTTGGTTGATGAGTCAGGAAGATGTTGAAATGGTAAAAATCTTAGCAAAAAATGTAACTCTTTCATTTCGTAATCGCGATAAATTCCTGAGCTTAACAACAAAAAAATAGATCAATCTTTTCCGATTTTATTTTTTCCCTTTCTTTTTTTTTATTTTTTTATTATAATAATCTATATATTATCTGTAGTGTTAGTCATAATCATTTTCTTGTAATCATTGCTGTTTTTAAGATAATAATATCTTGCTGGTGATTCTTGATGAATTTTTGTTAATAACCTTTATCTTCTAATCGTTGTTAATTTTTGTTATGTTTAGGTTTAGGTTTTTTAATTAATTGTTATTTTGTTAGTTTTTCATGTTACAGTTGCTAAGTAGATTAAGGGCCATTTCGGCCTATGTATCTACGATATTATAAAAAAAAAAAAAAAAAAAAAAAAAAATATAGAGTATATATAAGTATATGGATGTATATACCCGTATATAGTGACCCAACCTATGCTCTCATAGATGCCTTCTTGAATATGGTGTATATAGTGTATATAGAGTATATATAAGTATATGGATGTATATGCCCGTATATAGTGACCCAACCTATGCTTTCACAGATGTCTGCTTGAATTTGGTGTATATAGTGTATATAGAGTATATATAAGTATATGGATGTATATGCCCGTATATAGTTGCATATCCCATGCTCTCATAGATGTCTTCTTGAAAAGGGTGTATATAGTGTATATAGAGTATATATAAGTATATTGATGTATATACCGGTATATAGTGACCCAACCTATGCTTTCACAGATGTCTTCTTGAGTATGGTGTATATAGTGTATATAGAGTATATATAAGTATATTGATGTATATACCCGTATATAGTGACCCAACCTATGCTCTCACAGATGTCTTCTTGAATATGGTGTATATAGTGTATATAGAGTATATATAAGTATATGGATGTATATACCGGTATATAGTGACCAAACCTATGCTCTCATAGATGTCTTCTTGAATATGGTGTATATAGTGTATATAGAGTATATATAAGTATATTGATGTATATACCCGTATATAGTGACCCAACCTATGCTCTCACAGATGTCTTCTTGAATATGGTGTATATAGTGTATATAGAGTATATATAAGTATATTGATGTATATACCGGTATATAGTGACCCAACCTATGCTTTCACAGATGTCTGCTTGAATTTGGTGTATATAGTGTATATAGAGTATATATAAGTATATGGATGTATATACCCGTATATAGTGACCCAACCTATGCTCTCATAGATGTCTTCTTGAATATGGTGTATATAGTGTATATAGAGTATATATAAGTATATTGATGTATATACCCGTATATAGTGACCCAACCTATGCTCTCACAGATGTCTTCTTGAATATGGTGTATATAGTGTATATAGAGTATATATAAGTATATTGATGTATATACCGGTATATAGTGACCCAACCTATGCTTTCACAGATGTCTGCTTGAATTTGGTGTATATAGTGTATATAGAGTATATATAAGTATATGGATGTATATACCCGTATATAGTGACCCAACCTATGCTCTCATAGATGTCTTCTTGAATATGGTGTATATAGTGTATATAGAGTATATATAAGTATATTGATGTATATACCCGTATATAGTGACCCAACCTATGCTCTCACAGATGTCTTCTTGAATAGGGTGTATATAGTGTATATAGTGTATATATAAGTATATGGATGTATATACCGGTATATAGTGACCCAACCTATGCTCTCACAGATGTCTTCTTGAATATGGTGTAAATAGTGTATATAGAGTATATATAAGTATATGGATGTATATACGCGTATATAGTTGCATATCCCATGCTCTCATAGATGTCTTCTTGAATAGGGTGTATATAGTGTATATAGTGTATATATAAGTATATTGATGTATATACCCGTATATAGTGACCCAACCTATGCTTTCACAGATGTCTGCTTGAATTTGGTGTATATAGTGTATATAGAGTATATATAAGTATATGGATGTATATACCCGTATATATTGACCCAACCTATGCTCTCACAGATGTCTTCTTGAATATGGTGTATATAGTGTATATAGAGTATATATAAGTATATTGATGTATATACCCGTATATAGTGACCCAACCTATGCTCTCACAGATGTCTTCTTGAATATGGTGTATATAGTGTATATAGAGTATATATAAGTATATTGATGTATATACCGGTATATAGTGACCCAACCTATGCTTTCACAGATGTCTGCTTGAATTTGGTGTATATAGTGTATATAGAGTATATATAAGTATATGGATGTATATACCCGTATATAGTGACCCAACCTATGCTCTCATAGATGTCTTCTTGAATATGGTGTATATAGTGTATATAGAGTATATATAAGTATATGGATGTATATACCCGTATATAGTGACCCAACCTATGCTCTCACAGATGTTTTCTTGAATAGGGTGTATATTATGTCAACCTTTATAGGGTGTATGTATGTCAACCTTTATTTTCCAAAATGCTGGATGTGCCCCGAGGGGGGTACATGACCGATGAATTCTACAAACGACCCGCCCCATTATAATCTGGATAAAATCATACCCATGTTTAGAGATTTTCAAGGCCGAAAACCCACCAATATTGGTGGCACACACCTGTGTAAAAACAATATGTGCTCCATAAGTATCCCAATCCTCCGCTGCAAACGGTTGAAATTTGCGGCCCGTGGGTACAGAAAATGAAGGAAGATTTCCATTCACTCTAAGCAATATCTCAAATTGGTGGGCCAATTTCTGCAAAAGCAGCCTGCTCCAGATACGGAGTCAGAATCTAAGTTTTGGCTGGGTTAGGGGAGAGTAACTGTTCCGCACCATCTTTCGAAGGCAGCCCGCGTGTAACAGTACAGTTTTCCTCTGTTACATATCCAACCTTTTTCAGGCGCCCCCTCAAATAATCGCCGATTCCAATTCTTCAACTTTGCGATTAGAAGCCCCTCTCTATAAGTGCCTGCGCGCTTACTACTGAAAATACGGTATTTTTAGTTTACAATATATGTATAAAGAACAGGTATATCGAAAAAAAACTATATCCAAAAACAAGAATGTCTAAAAAAGTAAGCACTTCGAAGAAAAAGTACGGCGAAAATATGCATAGGGTGAAGCGGTGAAAAACTGTAGTATTTTGAAAATGAAATATATATCACGAAAATCAAAAAGTATCTAGTTGAAAATCTGAACAAGCATCTGAGATTTGTTAAAAATATTTTTACTGCTTTTGGCGCGCCAAAAGAGAATTCGATTTTTTGGTTCTACAGAGATGTCTTCGTTTTGTAGACTTCGGCCATTTTTCTATCAAACAAAGACGTTGTCACACTCTATTTAAATTTCCTCAAATTTCCTGAAAATATCTAGTGTCTTTTTCCCCCTAAAAGAAATCTAGTACAGTTGACATCCACAATCTCGAACTCTCAAGGGAAACTGGAATTTGTTCGAGATTACGAATGTTCGAAATAACGGATGCCCCATATAAATGTAAAAGGAACGGAAAGGAACCCTTATTGAAATTCTATGTTACTGACCCCAACTTTCATGAAACAAGTAAATTATTTTGCAAAATAAAGTCCAGGGTCATCTGCTTTCTGAATAAATTTCATCCCTACTATATAGTTGAACTTCAGATAAGATGATGCATCACATCTCCGTGCGATGATAACAGACATAGATAACAGGCATCACCTTTGGGTTGGCAAACAGTTACGAACGAGAAGAGCTACTTTCTACCAGGAATTTCCTGTCAAGCTCTTGTACCCATTTCTCTATCAACAAATCATGGCCGATCAAACTGTTTCATCCGATAGCAGCATCGCAAGACTCTGATAACGGCAATCCATCGTGGCTTCTGGCAGGGGCGTAACTAGACCCATATTCCTGGGGGTGTAAAAGGTTTTTGCCCTGCGAAACTGAGTGGTGCCCTGCAGACCTAGTAGGCTTTGTCGATGTCCATTTTTCATTTAATGATAAATTTCTAAGCAACAAAAAACTAAATTTGAGACTTAACTGCCTATGAAATATCCCTTCACCTGATTTTAGCGATGATTAAATGTCATTAAATGTCAGTTTAGATTTTGGCACCGTAATGAATGAAAAAAATGGAACTAAGATTAGGGTTACTTACTGGGTTACTAACAGGGAACTAAACTTGCAAAATACTAGTTATTTTGCTACACATTTTAGGGACAATTGGCGCAATTTAACCTTCGACCAAGTGTTCACAATCTCCTTGTCTGTGAGGTCCTTCTCGCAAGCAAGAACAACTAAGGCATTAAGACGTTCATCTTTCATAGTCGACCGTAGGCAGTTCTTTATGATCTTCAGCTTGCTGAAAGTTCGATCATCTTTTGCTACGGATACAGGGGCGGTGAGTAAGAGCTGATACGCTCTGCACACTGTAGGGAAGACTGCCTGGTGCTCGTGTGCGAATATGGCAGCTGCTCTGGAAGAATTTACGTTTTTTGACGCAATCATAATGGCGAAGATTTCTAATTCAGCCATAAGGACTTCTGCTTCGGCGGGTGGAAATAATTTGCAAATTTCTTCAACTGTCTGTTGGCTTGGCTTCTTCACTGGTGGTTGCAAACCATCTGCCAGAGGCCTGATCTTTTCAAGGCAAGCTCTGGTATTTTCGGAATACTCCGTAAAATGGCGGGAATATTCTTTTTGCCGTTTTCTGAAATTGTTTTCGCAAAAGACATCTCCTGGGTTCGTCAATCGCGAAAACGAAATCCACAAGTTGCGTTTGAAAGAGTGGTCGACTCCCTTCATATTTGTCTCATTATAACATTCTTTCTCGTTGCCCTGCGAGATCTTCAACTGCCCTGCGAAATCCACTATATATGAGACTGGGGGTGTCACACCCCCCACACCCCCCCGGGATTTTCGCCCCTGGCTTCTGGGCTTCATCTACTGAAACCATGGGCATGGTATCATTCCCGGTAGAAGAACCTATGAACATATTTTCAGCGCGTCTATTTAAATTTGGTAAAGTTCGAGATAGAGAGCAGTTTTTCGTCCATGGGAAATCGAAAATGGTTCAAGAAAGCGAATGTTCGAGATCTTATCAGCAGACCCAGAAACTAATTTCACAAACGAGCTGTTCCTGTGGTAAGTATGCCGTAAGAAAAGACATCACCTATAAAGCATGCATTGATGCAGAAGATCAACGGAAATCAAGATACCCATGCCTCACAAATGGTCAATGCTGTAGTTCCCGGTGCCATTGTATCAATTGCTGCAACATTGGAGACGAAGACATGAATAGAAAAACAATGTCGCAATCACCTGTCAATACAAGATCTCTACCTGGATATGATTTGTATAAAAGAAAACAAGGTGAGGAGTATTTATTAGATATGGGCTCCCAATTGAAAGATGGTCCTTGGACCAAATTGGAAACAGTCACTCTTGTGACATGCATCTCGTTTCTGACGAAGGTAAACATTGCAGTATCAACCTCTGATCTTTCACTTTTATTCTAAAAACCAAATTAAGGAAAAGGCAGTCAAATAAATAATAAGAAAATTAAATCGTCCTGTTATATCAGAGGAAAGGGAATCTGTACAAAAATCCTAATTAATTTGGTTCGCTACTCTTTATACTATGTTTATTATAAAGCGTTGATTATGTTAATTATGTTTATGTTGCTGTTTACATATGTCAACTTACGTTTATCTGATTTTAGTAATAGTTTTGTTGTTGTAGACTCGAAGGACTCTAACTTTGTAGCTAGCTAAAATTGGTTTCTAATATTATAATTTTGGCATTAACTATCGTAGAACATACCTCATCAGCAATGTTTAATGCCATGCTTAGTTCATCAGTTTATCAGGATTATGACGATAGTTATAATGATGATTATGACCATGATGGTAGAAAATTCATATAGTATGCTGATACGTTGATATTGAAAAGTTGCATGACAAAAAACCAAATTTCAGCTCTCTCTTACAACAATATACGGGTATATACATCCATATACTTATATATACTCTATATACACTATATACACCCTTTTCAAGAAGACATCTATGAGAGCATGGGATATGCAACTATATACGGGCATATACATCCATATACTTATATATACTCTATATACACTATATACACCCTTTTCAAGAAGACATCTATGAGAGCATGGGATATGCAACTATATACGGGTATATACATCCATATACTTATATATACTCTATATACACTATATACACCCTTTTCAAGAAGACATCTATGAGAGCATGGGATATGCAACTATATACGGGCATATACATCCATATACTTATATATACTCTATATACACTATATACACCCTTTTCAAGAAGACATCTGTGAGAGCATAGGTTGGGTCACTATATACCGGTATATACATCCATATACTTATATATACTCTATATACACTATATACACCCTTTTCAAGAAGACATCTGTGAGAGCATAGGTTGGGTCACTATATACCGGTATATACATCAATATACTTATATATACTCTATATACACTATATACACCATATTCAAGAAGACATCTATGAGAGCATAGGCTGGGTCACTATATACCGGTATATACATCAATATACTTATATATACTCTATATACACTATATACACCCTTTTCAAGAAGACATCTGTGAGAGCATAGGTTGGGTCACTATATACCGGTATATACATCCATATACTTATATATACTCTATATACACTATATACACCAAATTCAAGCAGACATCTGTGAAAGCATAGGTTGGGTCACTATATACCGGTATATACATCCATATACTTATATATACTCTATATACACTATATACACCAAATTCAAGAAGACATCTATGAGAGCATGGGATATGCAACTATATACGGGCATATACATCCATATACTTATATATACTCTATATACACTATATACACCAAATTCAAGAAGACATCTATGAGAGCATAGGTTGGGTCACTATATACGGGCATATACATGCATATAATTATATATACTCTATATACACTATATACACCCTTTTCAAGAAGACATCTATGAGAGCATGGGATATGCAACTATATACGGGCATATACATCCATATACTTATATATACTCTATATACACTATATACACCAAATTCAAGCAGACATCTGTGAAAGCATAGGTTGGGTCACTATATACGGGCATATACATCCATATACTTATATATACTCTATATACACTATATACACCCTTTTCAAGAAGACATCTATGAGAGCATGGGATATGCAACTATATACAGGCATATACATCCATATACTTATATATACTCTATATACACTATATACACCAAATTCAAGAAGACATCTATGAGAGCATGGGATATGCAACTATATACGGGCATATACATCCATATACTTATATATACTCTATATACACTATATACACCAAATTCAAGAAGACATCTATGAGAGCATAGGTTGGGTCACTATATACAGGCATATACATCCATATACTTATATATACTCTATATACACTATATACACCCTTTTCAAGAAGACATCTATGAGAGCATGGGATATGCAACTATATACGGGCATATACATCCATATACTTATATATACTCTATATACACTATATACACCAAATTCAAGCAGACATCTGTGAAAGCATAGGTTGGGTCACTATATACGGGCATATACATCCATATACTTATATATACTCTATATACACTATATACACCCTTTTCAAGAAGACATCTATGAGAGCATGGGATATGCAACTATATACGGGCATATACATCCATATACTTATATATACTCTATATACACTATATACACCAAATTCAAGAAGACATCTATGAGAGCATGGGATATGCAACTATATACGGGCATATACATCCATATACTTATATATACTCTATATACACTATATACACCAAATTCAAGAAGACATCTATGAGAGCATAGGTTGGGTCACTATATACGGGCATATACATCCATATACTTATATATACTCTATATACACTATATACACCCTTTTCAAGAAGACATCTATGAGAGCATGGGATATGCAACTATATACGGGCATATACATCCATATACTTATATATACTCTATATACACTATATACACCAAATTCAAGCAGACATCTGTGAAAGCATAGGTTGGGTCACTATATACGGGCATATACATCCATATACTTATATATACTCTATATACACTATATACACCCTTTTCAAGAAGACATCTATGAGAGCATGGGATATGCAACTATATACGGGCATATACATCCATATACTTATATATACTCTATATACACTATATACACCAAATTCAAGCAGACATCTGTGAAAGCATAGGTTGGGTCACTATATACGGGCATATACATCCATATACTTATATTAACCTATATACACTATATACACCCTTTTCAAGAAGACATCTATGAGAGCATGGGATATGCAACTATATACGGGCATATACATCCATATACTTATATATACTCTATATACACTATATACACCAAATTCAAGAAGACATCTATGAGAGCATAGGTTGGGTCACTATATACGGGCATATACATCCATATACTTATATATACTCTATATACACTATATACACCCTTTTCAAGAAGACATCTATGAGAGCATGGGATATGCAACTATATACGGGCATATACATCCATATACTTATATATACTCTATATACACTATATACACCAAATTCAAGAAGACATCTGTGAAAGCATAGGTTGGGTCACTATATACGGGCATATACATCCATATACTTATATATACTCTATATATACTATATACACCCTTTTCAAGAAGACATCTATGAGAGCATGGGATATGCAACTATATACGGGCATATACATCCATATACTTATATATACTCTATATACACTATATACACCAAATTCAAGCAGACATCTTTGAAAGCATAGGTTGGGTCACTATATACGGGCATATACATCCATATACTTATATATACTCTATATACACTATATACACCAAATTCAAGCAGACATCTGTGAAAGCATAGGTTGGGTCACTATATACGGGCATATACATCCATATACTTATATATACTCTATATACACTATATACACCCTTTTCAAGAAGACATCTATGAGAGCATGGGATATGCAACTATATACGGGCATATACATCCATATACTTATATATACTCTATATACACTATATACACCAAATTCAAGAAGAAATCTATGAGAGCGTAGGTTGGGTCACTATATACAGGCATATACATCCATATACTTATATATACTCTATATACACTATATACACCCTTTTCAAGAAGACATCTATGAGAGCATGGGATATGCAACTATATACGGGCATATACATCCATATACTTATATATACTCTATATACACTATATACACCAAATTCAAGAAGACATCTGTGAAAGCATAGGTTGGGTCACTATATACGGGCATATACATCCATATACTTATATATACTCTATACACCCTTTTCAAGAAGACATCTATGAGAGCATGGGATATGCAACTATATACGGGCATATACATCCATATACTTATATATACTCTATATACACTATATACACCAAATTCAAGCAGACATCTTTGAAAGCATAGGTTGGGTCACTATATACGGGCATATACATCCATATACTTATATATACTCTATATACACTATATACACCAAATTCAAGCAGACATCTTTGAAAGCATAGGTTGGGTCACTATATACGGGCATATACATCCATATACTTATATATACTCTATATACACTATATACACCAAATTCAAGCAGACATCTGTGAAAGCATAGGTTGGGTCACTATATACGGGCATATACATCCATATACTTATATATACTCTATATACACTATATACACCCTTTTCAAGAAGACATCTATGAGAGCATGGGATATGCAACTATATACGGGCATATACATCCATATACTTATATATACTCTATATACACTATATACACCAAATTCAAGAAGAAATCTATGAGAGCGTAGGTTGGGTCACTATATACGGGCATATACATCCATATACTTATATATACTCTATATACACTATATACACCCTTTTCAAGAAGACATCTATGAGAGCATGGGATATGCAACTATATACGGGCATATACATCCATATACTTATATATACTCTATATACACTATATACACCAAATTCAAGAAGACATCTGTGAAAGCATAGGTTGGGTCACTATATACGGGCATATACATCCATATACTTATATATACTCTATACACCCTTTTCAAGAAGACATCTATGAGAGCATGGGATATGCAACTATATACGGGCATATACATCCATATACTTATATATACTCTATATACACTATATACACCAAATTCAAGCAGACATCTTTGAAAGCATAGGTTGGGTCACTATATACGGGCATATACATCCATATACTTATATATACTCTATATACACTATATACACCATATTCAAGAAGACATCTGTTGGAACAGCAGTTGCAGGCAGTTGCAGGCCACATCACTTTATATTATGTATCCTATGTATATATACTACTAGATACTCGTATGTGTACATGGATTCAGTACAAGTGACTACAACTATACTGCTATATTCAGAAATTTCAATCCATTTGAAGATTTCGATCCTCTCCATAGGTCATACATGGATGGTCAGCCAAAACGATTCGATTTTTTGCTCGATCTTTCAATCAACCTTTTCACCCCATGTTGGCTCCCCTGCTCACCTTGCAGCGGAAAGACATTCGACTCACTCAACAAGGTGGCCAAGCGATTCGATTTTTATCGACCACACCTTTTCCACTTAACTTTTTTGATCGAAATCAAATTTTTAATACGATTTCTTGTCAAGTGAAAAATCGAGTCATTTGGCCGGGGCTAGGCTACATTGACATACTATCAGATTCAAATGAATTAGAGGACCATACTAAGAAAGGCGTGCGATGGCACGTGCACAGTGCTCTGAGACAAGATCGTCTGTGTAGAAGGCTACACGACTACCGTCTTCTGCTTACACCATAATTTAAACATCAAATATTTCTTCCAGGTTCCAACCCAATCACAGAAAACTCCCTTTTACTCAAGCCAATTAGTGCCCAATGGAAATTTTTTGAGATAGGGAATTTTCAAGTTATCGAGGGTTTGAGTTTCCAGGGGTATTTCTATGTGAAAATATTGCGTTTAGTTCAAGGCGAATAAAAAATCATCAAGGTTGCCAATTGATGCTAACTTGCCAACGTCTATGTTGGGCAATTTGAGATTTTCGCTTCGTTTGGTCTTATAATCACACTATATTTATTGAGATATATCAGCAAAAATGTTAATTTATTTTGCTAGCATTTTTGTTTTTTAGATACAAAGCATGGTGACAAAGAAACTAGAGAAAACCATTGTAAATTATAGGAAAATGCTGATTTACAAAACTTAATTGACTACACGCAAACAACGGTAAGTTTTGTTTTTCAACGGAAAGAGTAATAAAATAAATTAATTCTTAAGTACTAAGGTATTGTATGTATTATTGATAGCTATTACCTAAGCACTTTTATATTGCTAGAAACAGCAGAAACGTTTTTGGAATACTGAAAAACAGCTTTTTTCGTCTGACATTCCTCAGAAGTATAAACGTCAGAAACAGGCCGAAACAATTGACTGAGGAGGAATTTTTACCCAGATATGTCCATGAAATTGACGCATCAGAACGAGAATCCGAATGGGCATGGTGTTTTAAACACCAATCAGTTTATCAGCTTGCGAGATACACTGAGAAGACCAATAGAATTAATGAAAGAGTCCAAGTGAGAAAACAAATTTCTCCTGTCTATGTAGGACCAGCCTTTTGATTTTGATTTGGACAGATTCCAAAAGGCCTTACTGGAATACAGATTTTGCCTTTCCAATAATTTGAAAACAATCCTTGCGGTGATTCTCTGCCCAATTAGTGTTGTCGAGTACTAAAGTGTTGTCCTATGGCAGTATGAGGGAATCATGGCTGTTTTATCCTATCTCCTAATCGTAGGTCGGACTTTCCAGACATTCTTCCCAGGGTATCTTTTCCTTGAATTATCCCTTTTCTAAAACTTTTTTTCTATTCTATGCTATATTTATTTAATGTTAGTTTATCAATAGTGATGTGACACTAATTTACACTAACATCGAGCAACTCCAGAGATTGCATTAGATCATTATTTGTTGCAGAAGGAGCAAGCGCATTTGTTACTAAGAAACCACGTTTTAGCCCATTTTTAAACTGCCTTGGTTTTTGGGGCTGATCTCATTTCATCTGGAAGGGCGTTCCAGATTTTTGGTCCTTGAAACTTAGTGACTTGATGCCATAGCTTGTAGTTCTGACTTTCGGAATTTCAAGAATATTTCTTTTACGGAGGTTGTGATCTACTTTCATAAATTCTGGGTTAAGATTATTAAGAATTGTGTAGCTTTCGTATCCTAGAAGTCTTGGATATGGTTGGGTATGAACAGTAGTTTCTTTTATTTTACTCTTTTTTCAGTTTAAATGCTGTGGACTACAAAGCTACGATGACTGGGAAATGAACATCTATTTCAATTGCTCTACCCCGGCAGCGAAGCATGTGGTGTGCCATACTCGTGCTGTATAACGGTATGTTTCTTGTAGCTACGATTTATTTTAAAATATTCAATGATCAATACCCTAATTTTTACCAATTTTCAGAAAATTAAGACCAATGTCCATGCCAAAAGACCAAAAACATGTAAAACGATACCCTTTTGGGAAGCACATACCCAGAATCAAAATATATTAAGTAACACCCCCCCCCCCTTTGTTAGTTGACCAACTACTGAGGTCCTAGCGACTGGAATACACCATTTCACCTTCACCCTTACCTGCTACAGTTAATGCGAGACCTATTTTGTAACCATCAATCAGAATGTCCATGCTCGGCCTTCACGACATATGAAAAACTGCATATGATAATGACCGCTTATCATTACAACTCTTTGTTTGATATAAATCAGGACAACGTTTTGGGAGCTTCATCTCTCATCATTGGGTATAAGAAATGTAGTTCTTCTCTTATTTATTGCAATGCTTGGATCAAGGTGTCAAAACACTAAACAGATTTGGTAGGAGGATGGGGCGCCAACAAATTCAAGACATCACACCCGGCACGAGATTTCATGAATGACTAAGCTTTTGTGTGATAGGTGCGCAGTCATTTTGACATGATGGTAGAACTGCGTAAGCAGCTATCTGTCGTTTACGCATACCGTCTTTATAGCTTTTTAGGTTGGATGCCTTGACCGATAGACAATTTTTCTTCATTTTAGGATAAAATAAATTCAATGTGTGGCTTTGGAATCAGACTAAAGAGCGTTCCTGTAAGTTCCAGCACTGTGTTCTGTTTCAAATTCAGATTGTGCATTGATTTATGAGATCGATCGTTTCAAGGAAGTCTGAGTCGGCGTAACATTTTTCTGGAAGATGGTGGGGATTTTGAGTAAGGGAGTCGTCTACCCTTGCACTGGTTGGGATTGTGGTCACTTTAGGAGAGATATTGCAGCAAATTTTTCTTCAGGCTCTCAATTAACGGAAAACAAAGGAAGAAAGCAATCTTGGACAGTAGATGTTGAAAATATCTGCAGAAGCTCAGGAAACAAGATGCACGTAACTCACAAATTGGAGAATACTTGATTATATGGGGAAAATCATCCCACCTTCCAGCCCTGTAGCTGAGAGGTGAGATCTCACCTTCCAATACAAACCATTGTGATTTTCATCTTCTGTTTATATGGAAAACGTTTCATCCCGATCAGGTGAGATCTCGCTCGTCGAGAGGTGGGATCTCACCTTGGTGGGATGAAATTTTCTCATATAAACGCTGGAAGGTGGGCTGAAAGCTGGACAGTGGGATGAAATTGCTCATTATGCGCTAGCGCCAGACATAATCCTATTGTCTAAGAAAATTAAACAAAAGCGGAAATATTAGACAAGTGGCTGGAAGGTGGGGTGGAATTGTACATGTAAACTCTCACTGCCGAGTTTCGTCTCACTGCCCAGCTGACGGGCGGGAAGGTGGGATGATTTTGTCCATATGAACAGGCCCTAAATGCCTCCTTGAGCAACTAAGCTGGGTCTTGAACCTTCCCTTCGTCGTTGCAAACTGTGGAGATTCTCTTACTCAAGATGTCCGCCATCTTCCAGAAAATGTCGCGCCAATCCAGACCTCATTCTTCGGAAATTTCATCTGTCAACTATTGGTTGGTTGTCTTTTAGGCCGCGGCTCGACGAAATAAGATTCATGACAGAGGTTGCATTGATGGCGTGACTTCTTGGTTCAAAGAACACTTGATCATAGTTGGCTGCGTTGGCATTGGGGTTGCAATTCTTCAGGTACACAAAATGTTCTGTTTTTCTGTCGGTTTTAAGCACAGCCCCATAGAGGAACATTGGAAAAATAAGGATTGCGGTCAGGTTGGCCTTTGTTTCAATCCTCTATCATCTAACCTCTATGATTCCACAGCAACGTAGAAGCTTAGGCCTACTTCATGCGTCGAAGTTATTGCGCAGCGAATTAAAACCGAGCTATGGATAAACCTATACGTAGAAACTTAATCTCCCTAATACCTTTCCTTGGGGGTCTATTATAGGTTTGCGGCTCAACGGATTCGATTCCTATTTTGCGTGCCGCTTACGGATATCGCAATGCAATGGGGTTTGCGGCTTCAGAATAAGTTGCATCTTTCGTTTTTTGGTGTGTATTGACATCGGTTTTACGGCATTACGCATGCGGCAACGGCTTTTAACCCGCTAGAATAGGCTACAGCTACATTCATAAGTTCGCAGGGAATGGTCGTGAAAAGGGCTCTGCGCCACTAGAAAACGAAATAGGAAAAGTAACCAAGCGAGCAAGAGATCGGATTAATATGGATTGTGGATTGATTCTATCAAAGACGACTTGGGTAAGTCCATGTCGATTGACAAGTAATGTTAATCGTTAACGAGTAATGTAAATCGGGCGCGGCTTAGCGATTGAATTGATGACTGATAGCTGTTTTGAGCTGATTTTTTGCTGTTCCGCGGCTTCTGAATCCCTTATGATAGGCCCCCTTCCTTTTCAGATACTAGGCATTGGCTTTGCAACAACATTGATTAGAGATATTCGAAAGCAAATGGCCAAATGGGAGAGACCGAGACAACCGCTACTTATGACTACAGCCACCTAAAACACTATTTGGATGATGTGTTTATTTTGTTGAGCAGTTACGGTCTTCTGAAATCATACTCAGTTAATGTTAACTAACAAGCAGTTTGCCTGCAGACATCATACTGGAATTCCCTGTGGACACTTAATGACGTGAGTGCTACAATTTGAACCTAATTCTTAATCAGTCTATTTAAAACTGTTACATAAAAAAAGTGTAGTCTCCTTAGTTACAGAAGAGTACAGACGTACGGAGAGTTCAGAGGTTCAAGTTCGCTATGAGCAGCTGAAACATCTTGGAGTGTACTTGAAAGCAACATCATTTCTCACATTTTTTCATAAGTTTTTGCGGCCTGTGTCTGCTGACTTTTATATTCTGAGGAGTATCAGAAGATAAAACTATTTAAAGGGCATTCTAAGGTTTTTCGCAATCAGAACATTTTTTTTTTAGATTTAATTTTTCTGAGAATGTTTCTGGGTTTTTATAAAAAAGGCATTTTTACGTTGGAAACATTATATTTGTGTATTTACTAATAATAATTTCTTTCAGTTACATCTTATTTAAATTCAGCATTTTGTATTTTTGTGCTAATATTTAAGATCTGCGCATATTTTACTTTACTCTGTGAAGTTCTTGTGCTTATCTCGATGTCTTATGCTGTCTGTAGCCATATACGTTTCTATATTGGTGTAGCTGGCTATGTCTTCCTGTTTGGACAGTTCGTTACGCAGTTTAGGCTCCTTTAGTTAGTTTAAATTTTTCAGATTTTATCTGAAAGACCATTTTAAAGTGCCGTATTTTCATATAAGTATAAGTATAAGTATAATAATTATTTACTGTTAGTGCTACGATAGTGATACTTCACTAATTCATACTAACATTGAGCAACCTCAGAGATTGCATTGGCTATGACTTATTGCAATATGAGCAAGCGCATTTATTGTTTAGAAACCAATTTTTCGTAAAACTTTTAAACTGTTTTATATTTTGGGCTGATTTAGTTTCAGCAGGAAGGGCGTTCCAGATTTTTGGTCCCTGGAAACATAAAGAATTTATACCGTAAGCGGTTGTTCTAACTTTTGGTATTTGTAGAGGGTTCGTTCTGCGGAGATCGTGGTCTACTCGCTTTGGTATAAAATAATCCCTCATAAATACAGGATTAAGATTATTTAAAGTCTTGTAGATTTCTAATGCTAGAAGCCTGATCGATTGAATATGGATGGTAGTTTCATTGCATTTTGTAAGCAAGATTTCATACGAGGAAGTATAGTCTGAGTATGCTAAGCGTAAAGCTCTTTCATTTATTTTTCAAGTTTATCTTGGCAACTCTTGTTACATAGCATCCATATCAATGGGCAATAGTTAAAATGACATAGTATGAAAGAATTAATGATTATCTTTTTTTCTTTATCACCCATGTATTTCGCAATACGTTTGAGTGAGTTGAGCTGTTTAGCTGCTTTCTTGCAGATTTTGTCAATATGAGAATCAAACTTTAAGTTTTCATCCAATTCAACTCCAAGGAGTGTAACAGTACTGTCTACTTTTATGCTAAAATTAGGATCAATTTCAAATTCATCTATATTTCTATCTTTATTACCAATAGTAATTGCCTGAAATTTAGATGGATTTGCAGTCATTTCATTTTCTTTAAACCATTTAATGCAATTTTCGGTGTTTGATTTTATTAGATTTAATAATTCGCCAGTACTATTAGCAGTTATAGATATTGTATTATCATCCGCAAAATTACACAGAGAGCCCTCAGTAAGGTTGTAAAAAATATCATTAATAAAAGCATTGAAAAGAAGTGGTCCTAAAATCGATCCTTGTGGGACTCCTTGTCCTAGTTTACCCCAAGAACTATATCTTCCTTTAACTTTTACTTTCTGTTCTCTGTCAGATAGATAGTTTTGTATAAGCAATAGAGATCCTTGATCCACTCCATAAGCGTGTAGTTTTGCAAGAAGAAGGTTTTTTGGGAGGCAGTCGAAGGCTTTAGATAAGTCCATGAGGACTGCACCTATATGCTTATTTTTTTCAAGTCCTGATTTCCAGTCTTCTATTAATCTGAAGAGAGCATGTTGTGAAGAAAATGTTTTCTGTAAGCACATAGATATTTTGAAAACTTATCTTCGAAGAAAGGAGAGAGTTGACGCTCGATAGCTTTTTCGAACACTTTAGAGAAGGTTGTTAGTAAACTGATAGGTCTATAGTTCTCTTTATTAAAAGGATCTTTTTTCTTATATACCGGTGTAACTACGGCTTTTTTCAAGGATTTAGGAAAGGTTCCTTGTAGGATACATTTGTTTAGAATATCGAGTAATGGCTGTAGAATGATATTAACGGAGATTTTTAGAAATTTAGCATTTACCATATCGTGCCCAGTTGCTTTTTATGGTCAAGTTTGTTAATTATGTGCCTCAGTGCCTCTCTTGGCACTGGTGTAATTTTTAAGGTTTTATTATCAGGCAAACAAGTTTTGATTTTTCTAATACTCGGATGGTTCTGAAAGTTTCTTACAATATCTGATATTGATAGATGATCACTGTCTCCCTCTTTCCCATTTGGTTTGTTTATTTTACCAATACTTGCGAAATGTTTATTCATAATTTCAGCTACTGATTGAGGGTCACTAACAAGACAGTCATTCTCAGAGATAGTAATTTCAGAATCGTTGTGACCTTTACTAAAGAAATATGGTTTTAATTTTTTCCAGAACGTTTTTGAGTCTAGCGTACCATTTTGGCAAATTTTTGTGAAATAATCAGATTTCAAACGTTGTCTAAGATTTGCACAATGATTACGCTGCTTTTTATATTTTTCAAAGTTCTCGTTTGTCCTGCATTTATTATAAGCATTTTTCAGCTTGGTTCTTAACATGATTGCTTTTCGATGAATTTTAGTAAGAGGTTTGTTGTTTGCTCGTACTACTCTAGATTTAAGGGGAGCATGTTTATTAACAATGCCAATAAAGATTTCTTGAAAGTAGTCGAGAGCTTCACTACTGTCCTGCAAAAGCTCGCAAAGATGAAAGGGTGCTTCTGACAAGTCTCGACAGAAAGCATTTTCATTAAAATTACTCAGGTCTCTGTAGTGTATAATGTTAGGATGGTGTTTTGGGAGTGAAGTTTTCCATGTAGTAAGAATTAGTTTATGAAAGTCGCTTAGACTTGTTTCGATCGTTTGACTATTTTTAAAATTATGTTTTCTATTAGTTAATATAACGTCAATTAATGAGGGGTTACAGTTTGGTTTATAGCATGTTGGTTCTTTGATAAGATTAGTTAACCCTAAAGAAGAGCATATCGTTTTAAGATATTGATTAGAGGATAAGATTAAGATCGCCTATAACAATAAAATTATCGTAATTTGAACTACATTTATCAACTGATTTAATAAGAGAGTTTTTAAAAATTTCATTGCTAGCATTTGGTGGATTATAGGTAGCAACAATAGCCCATTTTTCCTTACGAAGGTTTATTTCAAAACAGATGCTTTCAATCCCTTTTCCTCAAAATTTTCAAGTCTTTTACATTTGAGAGATTCTTTAACGTAAACGAGTAAACCACCACCGTAAGAATTTCTGTCCGCACGATAAGGTGTTTTGTACCCGGGGACAAGGAATTGTGCAGTAGAGAATGTTTCGTCGAGTTTTGTTTCACTAATAACAATGCAATCATATGAGCTTGCAGCAATAAGATCTTTCAGCTCGCAAAACTTATTTCTTAAACTATTTATGTTTAAGTGAGCAAGAATCGGATTTTTCGGGTTTCTTAACCTGGCTTCTTTCAGTTCATTGTAATTGAACTAGTTCATTCATATGAACTAACTTGTTGATCTTGTGTACCCGAGGACACATTGTGCGTGAAATGACCTGTAGATGCGGGCCTGCCTTGTGATATTGGCTTGTGAATCTGCTTGCAGAAGCTGAAGAGGAAATAAACCATAGAATCTAGCAAAGGATTCAGGTTGATCAGAAATGTACCAATTTTGTATCCGAGCATTTCAAACACGCGAAAATCAAACACAAATACCAGCGCAATCGGTAAGCTACAGATAAAAAATGCAGACAAAACGGCAAGTGAGTGCAAGAAAATTTTCGCATTTGATTTTCGAATGGTATTGGTTAGCATAGGACTTCGTTTATTTCTTTGCATCTTGTAACACAACAGTCCATATAGAAAGACAAGTATAATGCATTCAACAATCAAGAAATAGCCAGCGCAAAGGTACAGTGCAAGGGGAAGAACTTCAGCCAGCGTGCTCGGTCCGATACATAAAACCCATATTGCAACCAGTGCTACTCTGAAGCGAAACTTCGTGAAAATTCTCTTGAAACGAAGTGGAAAGATCACCGCACAAAGCCTTTGGATACCAATGAACAGAATGTGCAAACCAGACGTACCTGTTGAGAAAAACGCTCCAGCATCTCCAGTGACTTTTAACCAGTGATTGTAAGCAAAAGCAATGTTTAGGGTATTGAGTATGTCGCTGATAGCCGTTGCTGATAGCATTATCGAAGCAAGAACATCGGCGATGCTGAGGCTTAGAAGGGTGATATTGAATAACGTTCCCTTGTCCCTTCTTCTTCTAATGAACACTATTTGTACAGTGTTGCTCAAAAACCAAGGCAGGCGGCTGTTAATCGGCAAATCTCCCATGAGTCTTCCGGCCAGGCAGGTTTCCCCATATTGTGATTAATTGTAGTTATTCTTTCAAGTACAATGCAGACATTAGAATGTCCCTCAGCTGTACCAAATTGCCTTTGAAGTGCTCATAAATGGTTTGATCTTCGCTCCATGGAGTGAACCGTTTCTTCTTCCCGAATCAATATGGCCATACTGTATGGCCTTTGAAAATTCATTGCCTTTTTCTACAGTAAAAATCATCAATTATAAATTTATTTCATAGGTATTATTTACTAAGGGCTTTTATTCAAACAATATGGAACCTGTAGAAACCAAAAATAATATTCGAGTTGTAAGAAAGTTGTTTTAATGTTATATTACCTTTTGTTTTGTTAAATGTCCCGCCGAAGCACTAGTTCTTTAATCAGTCATTCAGAATATTATATGTTATTTAGTTACTCAGGTTACACGTATAAATAGATGCAAAGTAATTATATGAAGTTAATAAATGAAGATTCTATAAACGGAGAGGATGTTGGAACGGCCGACAGCTGCCTTTCATAATCAGCTTCCATGCTTTTGGTGCCACTGGTAGTCAAAAGCGTTATTGAGTCGCTTTCTAGCTGCCATGTCGGCGTTACTGTAACTGCTGTGTCGTTGCAAAGTTGACCCGTGTTCAGTTGCGGTAGCTTTACAGTTGCTTTACGCCCCCCCCCCCTCGGCATTTAAAATCGTCATGGAAACACTTTCTACCTGCCATGCCAGCGATACCCTAACTGTCGCTGGAAAGTTGAGCTGTGTTCAACTTTTGTCTGTAGTTTCGGTAGCCTTACGGTTGCTTTTTTGTCCCCTTTGACATTTAAAGTCCTCTTGGTAACACCTCCTTCCATGCCAGCAATACCCTAACTGTCGCTGGAAAGTTTAGCTGTGTTCAACTTTTGCCGTTTCGCAACAGCCTAACAGTTGCTTTACATTACCGCCGGCATTGAAAATCCGAATAGAAACACTTTCCGGCTGCCATGCCGGCGGTACTCTAGCTGTCACTGGAAAGTTGAGCCGTGTTTTGCTTTTCCAGAAGTTGCGGTAGCCTGGTTGCTTTACGGTGCACTTTTTTCTTTAATCGATCCCATTTCTGGCCGGACAATGTTTAAAGATTTTGCTAAGCATTTTGTCCCAAACGATCAAACATTGTTCGTTTTAAACTTACTGTACATTTCATTACTTGTCAACGTGTTTTCTAACCGTCTTGTCACATTGCTCCCGAAACATTTTTTTTGCTTGTGATATGCAGACAAAATTTGTCTAACTTTCTTCATAGACAATTTGTCTTCAGATTCCAATTCGGCACCTTAAGTTTATTGCTGAGGCAAATTTCCGTGCCTCTAGTCTTCATGATGTCGATTTTATAGCGACGAAATGCTTGAAAATTTACAGAAGGCTATCAAGGAAGAAATCAAGATAAATAAACGAAAACAAGAAATACAACTGAAATCTATGCAACAAATCTTTAACCGAAGCCCACTTGGGCTATATACGTATATGGTTTACATAGTTTAGCTACAACTGCATTTTCACCTTTCCAGTTTTAAAGCTTTTAAAGTTTCCAGTTTTGTGTGGCAAAACTGTTTTAAAGTGCCGTATTTTCATAAGAACAGACTTGTTGATTTCGTGTAACCGTCGGCACTTGGTGCATGCTATGATCCATCGTTGTGGGCCTTCTTTGAGATGCTCGCCTCTGATTCTTTCTGCAGAAGTTGGAGACAAAATATACCACAGAATCTAAAAAAGGATTCAGGCTGAGTAGAAATACACCAATTCTGTATCCGAGTTCTCCAAAGACGCGAACATAAAAAACAAATGATAACGCAAGCGGTAAGCTACAGATAAGAAATGCAGACAAAACGGCAAGAGAGTGCAATAAAATTCTCGCATTTGACTTTCGAGTGGTATTGGTTAGCATTGGACTTCGTTTATTTCTTTGCATCTTGTAACACAGCACTGCATATAGAAAAACAAGTATAATGCATTCGGCAATTAAGAAACAGCCAGAGCGTAAGTTCTGTAAGCCAGAGTGTAAGTTCTGTAAATAGAGCAGATCATCAAGCAGTAGGCTGATTCCCGCGCTTATGACCCATATTGCAACTAGTACAACTATCGAACGACACACTGTGAAAATTCTCTTGAAACGAAGTGGAAGCATCACAGCGCAAAGCCTTTGGGTTCCAATAAACAGAATATGCAAACCAGACGCAGCGATGAAGAACATTATTCCGACATCAACAATACTTTCGAACAAGCCATTAGAAGCTATTTTTAGAATAAGGAGTAACTCACTGCATGCCACTGCTGAAATCATTATGGAGGCAAGAAGATCGGCGATGCTGAGGCTTACAAGGGTCATAGTGAATACCGTTCTCTTGTCCCTGCTTCGGCCTATCAGTACAATTTGTACAATGTTACTCAGAATACCAATGAACCCGGCTATTAAGCGGCAAATCACCCATGAGTCGCTCGGCCAGGCAGGTTTACTCATGTTGTGCTGAATATTTCAAGTGCAAAAAGTAAAATACCACTAACTGCAGTAGGTTGCCTTTACTACAGCTAATACAGAGAAAACTGCTCTAGAAGCGCACCGTATCTTCTGCACTAATGGGAGGTGTTGCAAAACCTTGAATTATAAAATATAAAATCATGAATTTTTCACGGGTATTAAACAATACAGAACCTGCAAAAATAGAAATGCCCATTCGTGTGGTAAGAAGTGCGTATCATCGATTGAATGTTACCCATTTTGTGCTTTGTTAAGTTGCCGCTAAAAGTATTCCTTCCTTACTGAATTTTTCAGCACTTGACAGATAGTTCTGTTGTGCAGAGTGTTTGTGTAAACAGCTTTATAGGAATAATATAAAATCACATAACTTCTGACATCTTGCAGAGCGGATTTGCCGTCTGAAATTTGGCTTTAGAATTTAAGTTTTCGAATGAAGACCTATATTACATTTGAATAGTCTTTGAGTTGTACAAAACTTTAAAATTGCGATAAACAGCGGAAACATTTTCGGGCATACTTAAAAGCTTTTTTCTTCTGACACTCCACAGAGTATAAACGTCAGAAAGAAACGACGAACTAAGGCGGAATTTATACGCAGATGCGGCTCGAAATGCACCAATCGGAAAAAGAAGCTGAATTGGCATTGTGTCTTAAACACTAATCACCTGGTCGGATGCAGCGGGAAGACCAAACGAATTATTTGAAGAGTCCAAGTGAAAAAACTAACTCTTTCTGTCTGCACAGAACAGGCCTTTTGGTTTTGATGTAGACAGATTCCAAAACCCCTGAGTGAAACAAAGATCTTGCTTTGCCAATGATTTTGGAACAATCCTCCTTATAATTTGCTGCACAAATTGGGTTATTCAAACATGATTCGGCCATATGACAACACTCATTTCTAAAACGGGTTTCTTGTTTTCTTCCGAACACCCTGTATAAAATTAAATTTTTTGGGACGAAACTATTGCATTTGAACTGACGATGGTGATAGCCGAAAAGCTTTTATATTTCCTTATATTTTATATCTACATTTACTTTTACTTTTTTCTGGTTTAAAAATAAAGTGTATTTTTTCGTACCATTGAGTCGTCCTGTACTCTTACTAACTCAATGTATTCCCTGTGATGGTAAGCTGCATCAAATCATTGAATTATACAGCATAGCTACCCATTTTTCACGTTGTTTGGGGGTGGGCAACGAAAGAACGCGAGTCGCTCGTTTGTTTGGGCACAAAACCACTGGAAGTTTGAGCTGCAGCTGGGTGGGGCTTTAGTCATAAATTAGCAGTTTTTCCCTGTGACGCCCTGTGAGGTTGAAATGAGGCAAGGCAAAGTAAAAAATCAAACTGTCTATGTAATTCGCAGTTGAGTTATAATATTCAAGCTTAAAATCAAATTTTAACGCTGGCTGGAGTAACCATCATGATGAAATGAAAGTAGCTAATTTAGGCGCAAGGGTTTCAGAATTAGGCCCTACCCAAACGATCAAATATTGTTCGTTTTAAACTTACTGTACATTTCATTGCTTTTCAGCGTATTTTCTAACCGTCTGGTCACATTGCAAAACATTGCTCTCCAAACATTTTTTTTGCTTGTGACTTGCAGACAAAATTTGTCTAATTTTCTTCATAAATAATTTGTCTTCAGATTCCTATTCGGCACCTTAAGTTTATTGCTGAGGCAAATTTTCGTGCCTCTAGTCTTCACGATGTCGATTTTATAGGGACGAAATGTTTGATAATTTAAATAAAGCTATCAAAGAAGAAATCAAGATAAATAAACGAAAACAAGGAATACAACTAAAATTTATGCAACAAATATTTACCACTGGCAAGAAGCCCACTTGGGCTATATACGTATATGGTTTACACAGTTTAACTACAGCTGCATTTTCACCCTTCCAGTTTTAAAGCTTTTAAAGTTTCTAGTTTGTCTGTGGCAAAACTATTTTAAAGTGCCGTATTTTCATAAGAACAGACTTGTTGATTTTGTGTAATTGTCGGCACTTGGTGCATGCTATGATCCATCGATGTGGGCCTTCTTTGAGATGCTCGGCTCTGATTCTTTCTGCAGAAGTTGGAGACAAAATATACCACAGAATATAGCAACGGATTCAAGCTGATCAGAAATGCACCAATTCGGTATTCGAGTGTTTCTAAGCCGGGGAATAAAATGCATAAACAAGTGCAAGTGGTAAGCTACAGATAAGGAATGCAGACAGAACGGCAAGAGAGTGCAAGAAAATTCTCGCATTTGACTTTCGATTGGTATTGGTTAGCATAGGACTTCGTTTATTTCTTTGCATCTTGTAACACAACAGCCCATATAGAAAGACAAGTATAATGCATTCAACAATCAAGAAATAGCCAGCGTAAACGAAAACAGTATCGGGCCGGGCATCAAACAGCATGCTCGGCCCGGCACATAAAACCCATATTACAACCAGTACTGCCCTGAAGCGAAACTTCGTGAAAATTCTCTTGAAACGAAGTGGAAACATCACTGCGCAGAGCCTTTGGATACCAATGAACAGAATATGCAAACCAGACGTACCTACTGAGAAAAATGCTCCAACATTTCCAATAACGATGAACCAGTGCATACAAGCAAAAGCCAAGTTTAAAGTATTGAGTAAGTCGCTGATAGCCACTGCTGATAGCATTATCGAAGCAAGAACATCGGCGATGCTGAGGCTCAGAAGGGTGATACTGAATAACGTTCCCTTGTCCCTTCTTCTTCTAATGAGCACTATTTGTACACTGTTGCTCAGAAAACCAAGGCAGCAGGCTGTTAAGCAGCAAATCACCAATGAGTCGCTCGGCCAGGCAGGTTTCCCCATATTGTGATTGATTGTAGGTATTCTTTCAAGTGCAATGCAGAAATAAGAATGTCCCTCAGCTGTAGCAAATTGCCTTTGAAGGGCTCATAAATGGTTTGATCTTCTCTCCATGGAGTGAACCGTTTCTTCTTCCCGAATCAATATGGCCATACTGTATGGCCTTTGAAAATTCATTGCCTTTTTCTACAGTAAAAATCATCAATTATAAATTTATTTCATAGGTATTATTTACTAAGGGCTTTTATTCAAACAATATGGAACCTGTAGAAACCAAAAATAATATTCGAGTTGTAAGAAAGTTGTTTTAATGTTATATTACCTTTTGTTTTGTTAAATGTCCCGCCGAAGCACTAGTTCTTTAATCAGTCATTCAGAATATTATATGTTATTTAGTTACTCAGGTTACACGTATAAATAGATGCAAAGTAATTATATGAAGTTAATAAATGAAGATTCTATATAAACGGAGAGGATGTTGGAACGGCCGACAGCTGCCTTTCATACTTTCATCATCAGCTTCCATGCTTTTGGTGCCACTGGTAGTCAAAAGCGTTATTGAGTCGCTTTCTAGCTGCCATGTCGGCGGTACTGTAACTGCTGTGCCGTTGGAAAGTTGACCCGTGTTCAACTTTTGCCGGTAGTTGCGGTAGCTTTACGCTTGCTTTACGTCCCCCATTTGGCATTTAAAATCGTGATGGAAACACTTTCTACCTGCCATGCCAGCGATACCCTAACTGTCGCTGGAAAGTTGAGCTGTGTTCAACTTTTGTCTGTAGTTTCGGTAGCCTTACGGTTGCTTTTTTGTCCCCTTTGACATTTAAAGTCCTCTTGGTAACACCTCCTTCCATGCCTACAATACCCTAACTGTCGCTGGAAAGTTGAGCTGTGTTCAACTTTTGCCGTTTTGCAACAGCCTTACAGTTGCTTTACATTACCGCCGGCATTGAAAATCCGAATAGAAACACTTTCCGGCTGCCATGCCGGCGGTACTCTAGCTGTCGCTGGAAAGTTGAGCCGTGTTTTGCTTTTCCAGAAGTTGCGGTAGCCTTACGGTTGCTTTACGGTCCCACTCGGCATGCCGGCGGTACCGTAACTGCAGCTGGAAAGGTGAGCCGCGTTCGTTTGCCTGTAGTTGCAGTAGCCTTACGGTAACGCTGGGATTGAAAACGCTTATTAGTGGTACAGCGTACCAATTGCAATTGTAAAATCGGTAAGTTCAAAAGGGATAGATATATGGAAACACTTTCTCAAAAATTACTCGTGGCAGGCGAAGTGGAAGCAGGGGATAGAAGTAAGAGTATCAGCGGGACCGGCGATGTTACGCCAGTCACGGTTATAAAAATTGACTTTGAGGACCGGAGGGGGGCTAGATGGGGCAATAAGGAATGTGAAAGTAGTTTTGCAGAATTGACTCAACAATTTTGTGAATGATCGTGGGAACTTCACGTTCACATGTAGGTGTGGCCCATGCCAGAGGGCGAAACAATGTGTTTGTTTGTTTCCCTGTGGCCCCTGTGGCTGGTTTAATAGTCAAATGCAAGTGAAGCATAGAAAACTTCAAAAGCGTGGATGTTGATAACCAGTGAGTTATAACATTGCAACTTCAAATAATTTCGCCTTTTTGCTAGTAAATCCAATCTTTTCCAAGCGAAAGATGACCGCTTTCTCTTCACTAACCGATGGAAATTTAGCTGAAAAGATCATTCCAGCAGTCGTTGCAGCTACGAGCGGTGTGATTGCCTATCTTGTGTTGAATGCAATTTACCACAAGACCAGAGGCTCATGCAACCCGGACAGCATCAACAAAAGCATTGAAAAAGAAAAAGCGAAGGTTGCTCATTCATTTGACATTGAAGACTTGCCAGATAAGGTTGCCTTCTGCCGTTGCTGGAAATCTAAGAAGGCAAGTTTTAAAGCATCTGTTGTCTGTCTTGAGAAATTTCTGCAAATGTCATGTTGCAGGCCCTAATTTTTTTTGGCCATGTTCATTGTCTTGTATAGTAGGCCGGGGGGGGGGGGGGTACTTCAATGTGGCCATGATTAGACGTGAATCTAGACTTTGACAAAAGGACCCATTTGTATGATAGGATTTTCATGGATTTCTGACCCATTTGCATGAAAATCTGGAAATTTCAAGCCCTTGTGTATGAATTTGGTTGATTTTAAAACACTTACAGTGCTAGAATTCACGCAAAGTCTTGCAAAATCGAGTCTGACGGCGATTCTTGGCAATCAATGTGACCAAGCCAAGCCAGTTTTTGCTGCTAATTCATCGATTGGAAAGCAAAAAGCAAAGTAGAAAGGTTGTCAGCCACTTTGCGGTAAATCATAAACGGGAGGTAAGAAAATCCTAAAATATCAACCAGAATGAAGCAAAATATCAGACCCATGTGCAGAGAATTTCAATAAAAAAAAACCCATCCATATGAGCGGCACATCCAGTATGTCTACATATTGAAGTACCCCACCCCCTCCGGGATAGTAGGTATCCATGTGTGGGCAGGATCTGGACTCTGTGGATGTGGAGCGAAGGCAAGGAGGAGCCCTTGGGCAATGTGTGAAACCACTAAAATCCATTGTTTTGGCAGATTTCCACTTGTGCGAATCCAGTCTGGATTTTGTGGCAGGAGCGGACTGGAATCTTTACACTGCGTACCAGAGGCCATTGTTTTCTAAACAGTTGGGGCTATTGTTTTCTATTAATGTAGCAAAAATTGCACAGCAAAGAACTTTGGTGTGCACAACAAAGTTTCCAACCCAACCCAAGCTGATATTCATGCTGCACCAAAAGCACACCGGACGAAAACTAAGTCATCAAGAATTTGACATCCACACTCAAATTGAATAACTTATTTCAATGAAAGAAAATTGTGGAAATAGACAAAAGCATATTATTCATGACATAATTGACTACAGATGAGCACTTGACTTTGTTCTTCAACATTTTGAAGGTGCACTTAGCTGAAAATAGTTGACTTGACCTTCCAAAATTGATCCTAGCCAACAAGATCTTGTTGAAACATGCCACAAAATCCAGACGGGGTGCGAATTTGGTCATGCAACCCATGCAATTGCTCCAAAACAGTTATGCAAATGATTTCCACTTTGTGTATATCTGATCGCTTGGCTGACAAATAAGGCAATGTGATTGGTTCTGCTTTTACTTGTTGCAAAAAGTAGAAGTCAATCCAAAAAACCAAAATCAATCAATCAAAGATGACAAGGGAACTTTCATCACTGAAACAAACTATGCAATTGCATAGCTGCAACTTATTTCACAGAAGTGGAAACCTGCCTTTTCAGTCAGCAACTTTAATTTACCCTCACAATCCACAAATTCAAGGCTGAATATGCATTGCAAAGTGAAGTTTGTTTATGGATATGAAAGAATTTGATTGACAAAAGAGCAGCTAAAAATTCAGGATGTGGTCTATGCTATGTGCATTGCTATGTTGTATATGTCAAATCAAATATAGCCTTTTCAAAACTTTGTTATACCAATGGGCAATAGAATGAACAACTCAAAACTGGAAATATTGCACCTGCATCTCTTTGTAGGGCTTTTCATCTTGTTGTTGCCCCCAAACCCCCATTCCCCCTTAGGCTATGCCACTGTCAGGCAGCATTATCCTGATTTGCATTAACAAATAGATACTGCTTGTTTGAAAGGCAGCCTGCAGTCAGCTTCACACATTTCTTCAATTGAGAGCCTTCTTTTCATTCTAACATAGAAGTTTTTGGACATGCAAGTTACTGGTTATCTATGTAAGCTACATAAATGGGTAACCCAACCTGTGTTCTGTTTATGCTTGCTTGTAATGTGAATTTCTTATTGAGTAAATGTTCTTTATTTTTCCCAACAGTTCCCCTACTGTGATGGAAGCCACAACCTGCACAATAAAATGACAGGTGATAATGTTGGACCTGTTTGTCTAAGTAAGAAGAAGCCAGAATGAATACTCAGATTGTAAAAGAAAACAGAAAAGTATATGCATGTACTGGTTTGTTTATGTACTTTACTTTGTGTTTGCCATGGCTAGAAATATAGATGATGATAGTGAAATAATATGGTATGTACTTGAAAGTTTGCATTTATACTTTTATTTCCTTGAAGGTAAAATTACCTGACAGAAAGATTTGATTCTGCTTAAAGTGTTCCAAAGTGGAAGATGTTGGGTTGAAATGTTGTATTTGTTGCCAGTCACTAGAATCTAAGAAGCAGATAAACTAATGAAATGTCCATACTGCTTATGTTCCTGTAGCACCCAGTAAATAAACAACAATGGTGCTAGATTGTAGGGTGGGGGGGGCTAGGGGAGAGCAATTGCCTTTTGTTTGTTGAAATGAAAAACACTGCTTTTGGGAAATAACAATAACAGTGTCCAAATTCTATTTAGAATGCCCGTCTGCAAAGTGTGGTCAATTCTGCATTTATAGTCCAAGTAGATACGGATTTGCCTTACCGAAAGCATAGCCATTTGGAATGCTCTTCGTAATGACTATACGCAGTTTTTTTTATAAGCAACCTCGCTCGGCCCTAGTTAAAAAAGTTGCTTATTTTTGGACCTCTTATGGCCACTTTTTAATAGCAAAAGTTGCTTAGTAGTTGCTTAATTTTAATTGTATATTTTTCCCTAAGAATAGTATAGAGGCTAGAAAAACAGAAAAATTCTAACAATGCACATAAAATGACTGGAATCATTTCTCCCTGCTGATATTGTTACCATTAGAGTATTTGCATTGAAAGTTAAACGGAAAACCCTCAATGAAATGTCTCACTTAACGAGAAACACTCGGTGGATATGCGAGTTTTGACGACAAATGAATGGAAATAGCTTCTTTGTTGATGAATCTTTGATTTTTTGCAGTTATATAAATCATCACAAAATTAAAAAGTTGCTCAGGTTTTTTTCCTGTGGTACTATACGTTGCTTAAAATTTTAGGCCTTCTACATCTTGGTTGCTTATAAGCGGTTGCTTATAAAAAAACTGCGTGTACATGCTGAAGGATTTTATTAGATTCGTTGCGTTTGTTGTTTTTTTTCGGGTAATATTGCACTATTTTGGAACCTGCTTGCAAGTTTTCTTGAAGGAACCAACTTAATGGGAATTTTCCGAAGCAACAGAGCTTCGCTTTATAGAGCTGTGAGTTAAACGTCATCCTGGGGAGTGATTTTCCTTGTACGGTTGCTCTGCATTGATCATCTGCTGTTGTTGCCCTTTCAAGACTTGGCACATGATATTGTTGTCCTTTCTGGGCTGTTATTGCATAACAGGGTATTAGACAGGGACTAGAAACTACTTTCATATTCAACATCCTTGGTTTTCTTAGTATTGTTTCAAGGCGTTTCCTCTTGTTGTGACTACACGCGCTCTTTTGCGTTGGAATCAAACAAAGTTGGGGAGGCCTCTTGCTTTCTCTCGCTATGACGTTGACGTGATTGTCTCTAAGAGGTATGACCTTTAAATCGAGGACCACTCTCGTTGTCCCAGCTTTTGGTTTTCTTGTTTATTATTCATTCGACTAAGTGCATTGTGTGCTTGTTCATAGACTGTTTCACATGGGTTTGCACTCAATATAGTCTATGTGAAGCCTGAAGGTAGTTGCAGAACATATACTGTAGGGTAAGGCCAGCATGTATGCTCGAAGTCGATTTCGAAGGGAAAATGATTTCGTGCGATTACTTTAGAAAGATATATGGAAAGGTCTGGTTTACTGCAATGATTCGAGTACGCACCCAAATTTTAAATGGATGCTTAGAAGAAGCAAGCGCTACCTCTTTCTGGTTAAATTCAGTTTCAACATTCCCCAGTTTTTACTTTAATACCGTTTTGTTGTAAAATACGCATGAAAATATTCGGATTAGCACCCATCGATGGCGGGGGTTTGGTAAATTAAATATTGCATATTGGCACCTTTTTACTTCTCTCAAGTATACCTGGGCTAGGCATTTATTCGAGGGGGGTGCCTGGGCGCTCATTCGAATTATCACGGGTATCAAATCTCAAAATCTTGTTCGTTTCGGTTCGTTTTGTCGTCTGTGTTCCTAACTCAGTCTTCTGTGAGTGAAATTAAACTGTGTGATGAATAAAGCTCCGCGTCTAAAAGGAGTCAAATCTTTCGTTTCAAACACGTTGAACAACTTTTCTCTTAAATCCGTTAGCTCCTAATCCGCCACCCCAAAGCTTATTTAATCACCAAATTGCCAATAACTGCATGCTGAATGGGGGAGGGGGGCAGTGCAGAATCGTTAGACGTCTGTTAACGAACCATTCATGAGCCGAAGAGCCGAAGTTCGTTTTCAAAGAATTTTCCTGTACCGCGCACAGTCTACCTTTTTGAGGAGGGGGAAGGGAAAAGCTGATAATATTATTTCCTCCTCCGCAACAGAGTAAAGCCTGCGCAGACTATCCTATACACGTGTTCAGTGTATTCAGATACAACAGGGCATCCATACAAACGTACCAATATAATCAATCGGCTCGTATATTGCTTTTTCATAAAAAACACCAGTGAATGAAGCTTTCATCGAAAACGCAATGAAAACTTTATTGACTGAAACAAGTCTGATTCTTGCTAAAGTAAATAAGTCATATTTGTATTATATCTTTGGATTCGACCGCTTTGTATTACGAAAGCCCACAAGCATTTCTCATTAGGGTGTTTTCCTTTGCGAGCATAGTAGACCTACTTTCACTATTGTCCACGTTCACTTGTCGCTATGTTTTTGTTTCTGGCCTCAAAACATTTCTGCTGTCATAAACAAGAACACTTCAACAAAATAATGTTGGAAAAACGTGTTTCCATTGATTGTTATTCTGTAACCATAGCAGATCCAGGAAATGAGGAGATATTAGCTACTTTATATGGAAAAGTCCGTCTTTCGTTTTATTTTTGAGAATGTTTCTGCATTCACGAAGCTGTTCATGCAAAGTTAAACTAACTGGTGAATTTAATGGCTTATATTTGGTAAGAGTTGAATTAAATGTATTTTGTACCCAGCGAGATGCACTATTCTATGCCCTTGCCTTCCTTGATATTTGAGATTTTCCTATAAGGGAGTCACTCAGTATTAAACAGGGGTTCTTGCAAATTGATTTCTTCATTCAAGTTTTCTTAGAGCACCTCTGCTTCATTCTAAGCCTAAGTTTTTCGATGTCCTTAAAGTTGGACTGACTTTTCGCTTCACCTACCTCCAATCACCCCATACCCAAATATATATTATGGCTTTATACTCAGGGCTTTCTACTAATTGGCATTGACACTCACTGTCTGCATACGCTCATACTACTATACTCTGCACTACACTACACTACGCTCTGCACTACACTACTCTACGCTTCTGCATTACAAAACACTCACTAGAGTAATTAAACACTCGCTACACTTCACCTATATTACTTTGGTCTACACTACACTACGCTACACCTCTCTACTATGCACTACACTGCGGTCTCTACTCTGCACTACACTACACGATACTACACTACACTAGACTGCTCTATACACAATGTACTACACTACTCAACACTTACTACAGTTGACCAAGTACTTTAACTACTCTACACTACATTGCACTACATTGCGCTACACCACTCTACTCTGCACTACTCTACACTACTCTGCACTACTCTGCACGTCTGCTCTATCCTCCTCCACACGACACTACGTTCTGCACCGCTGAACAATTGTTGATTTTCATGCGCACATTTTCATTTCACTCCTAAATTTGTTGGATAATCTTCAAGTCTCGCCTTTCCCCCTTCGCCATTTGTACATACTGATAACATTAGTGCAGCGATTACTCAAGTCTGTAATTCAAATTTAGTAACATTATTTCTTTATGGGAGAGAACAGAAAGACCGACCTCGTGTTTTTGTAATTTTATATAGTTACAAGCCCCTGCAAATTTTCTGATGTTTCATAATTGAAGTTCGAGGGCGTTTTTTACTGTTGTTCAAAGTAATGTCGGTATTTTCCAAAAAGGGCTACTTATGCGTTAATAAGAATGCCTTCAAAGTGATATTGTAATTATTACCCATGCGGTTGCAATCTGCAATCATTTTCTGCGCGATTAGTCCAGATATTGCTGTTAATGAGAACTGGGGATTTTACCATGAAAAGCATTTCAAAATCCAGACTAATTGGCAATTTTTTTATTAATTACCTATATTGCATATGTTTAATCTATTGACTATGGCTTAATGCATTGGGATTCATGTGTGGTCGATGTGGGCGATTCTTTCGTTCCAATGCGGGACTAGTGGCCCACCTTCGCTCTTGCACCTAACTATAATAGTAATAATAATGACTTTATTTAAGTGTCGAGGTATTTAGTATTTCTACTAATTGGGGACACTGTCGGTTATTACCCCCAGAAATCTGGGTACTCATTTACCGAACTCGGAAGGATGGACAGCTGAGTTGACTGTAGGCTTGTTGAAAGTGGTCCCGACGATCTTCGAACCCACGACCTTACGATCGTGAGACGAGCGCTTTGACCACTCGGCCACTCCACCTGTAACTAACAACAGTCATCATCGAAATCGATGGACAGCCGAAGAAGAAGATGAAGAAGAATGAATTGTGACATGGCATATTTCCTGCAAGCTCATAACATGAGCTTTAATTAAGCCTGGTTTCCATATAGTCGTTGAGTGGTCGCTGAATGTCTTTTACAACCTTTGCAAAATACTGTCAGTGACTTTTAAGAAACATTAGGAAAAATTTGCAGCATCTGCAAAAGACCGTCAAAGACTCGGGCTACGTTTACACGAGCAAAAGTTGTTTGGATCTAAAATGAATCCGATCTCATTTTGGTACTGATAGGCCTTGCATTTACACACAGTTTCGTAGATCCTATTCATTTCTGGTCCGCGAACCGACCTACTTTTGGATCGCTTTGAAAAGCGTCCCAGTTGAGATCCGATCTACTTTTGCATCGTGAAAACAGGTGGATCCGATCATCCAAAACTGGCTCGTGTAAACGGAAGGCCTATCCGTAACAAAATTAGAACTTCTGGATCCGATCCACTTTAAATCCGATCCACTTACTCTCGTGAAAACGTAGCCTCGGTCGTTGAGGGTCGCTGTGGTCGCTGAGAATCAAACTCCGATTCACTCTAGAAGAATTAGGAATGAATTACCACCGTAACATTGTAACTACTTACTTGTAATCGTTGCAACGCAGCTTTCGTATATGTTGCCGGAAAGGTTTTGTTAGACACGGGCACTTTTCATGGCATTACCTTCAAGATGTGTACATCTTTACATCATGTACACATGTTCAAGTCTGCCGTTAATCGAACAGCAACTTTGCCTGTAGCGAAACAACGCAGTTTTTTAATTGTTGCTCTAGAAACACAGAGAAGCGATATAACGCTCTAAAAGTCTGCAATTTAATGAAAGCATTTGATTCCTGCCGCTTTGAAGACATAGACTAAACCGAAAGTATAAGCTGCCTGAATTAAAGGCTTGTAGCTTTAGCTATCACACATAGCGGAAAATAAATCTGGCTTTCTTCTGCTCTACGCTAGCAACCTGCCGTTTCTTTCAATGAATTTTCAATTCACTCTCATTTGATCAGTTTCTCTCATCTTCACGGGAGTGATTCTTATTCAATCATCTCACTATGTGCCTGGTGTCTTTACAAAGCTGTAGAGTCGATTAGAGTATTTCAAAGGTGTAACTTTAATACACATAATTAATACCTATAGTATCCAAATACCTACAATACCTATAGTTAGTTTCTATAATACCTTTAATACCTATGATACCTATAATACCTATCCCTATAATGCCTATAATACATATAATAATGCCCAATGCTTGTACCTCTAATACCTATGCCCATAACACCTATTCTTTAATACCCAAATACCTATGATACCTATAACGATACCTATACTTATAATACCTATGTAAGACTGCTGTACTTCTAATACCTATGCCTATAACATCTATACTTATTATACCCAAAGATCTATGGTACCTATAATGATACCTGTACCTTATACCTAAAATGATATACCTATACCTATGATATCTTTGCCTATAATACCTATACTACATATAATGATGCCTGTTACTCTAATGACTATGCCTATACGCCTATACTTATAATACCCATATACTTATAATACCTATAATACATATAAGGGTGCCTTAGCCTATGATGCCAAAATTCCTATAATACTTATAACATTAGACGATCTTTCCAGAGACCTAAAGATTTGAGACTAGATATATGGAAAGTTTGCTGATTGGTAAGGGTTGTTATTGGACAAGTTCTGAGGTCTGGAACCTAACAGACAGTTAGTGATCTGGAAACTGGTCAGCAGAGTCAGGAAAAATTTTCGCTCACACGGTCATTGACCGGAGGAAGGTCAATAAGAAAAAAAGAAAATCTTAGGCCACAGCCAAGACATGCCTTTTTTCATTGTTAAGAGAGGAAGGCTTGGAGTTAGACGTATTTTTGTCTGGAGGAAGGTTGAATGAAGATTTTTCTGGACTCTGTGGTCACGTCTCCGTATTTCAAATTTTCTGTACTCGATTTCCAACTTCTACGTTGCTTCTACGTGTACCTAAGTTAGTTATTAGTTTGAATTGACAATGTCCTCTTTGATGTATGCGAAGACATTGAACCTGTATTGAACAGAACTTTTAGTACCAGCTGTTCTACTTAAAATTCAAGCATTTTAAGCATCATGCGTCCTTCCATTTATTGTGGCAGCCTTTGAAAATGTTATGTTTATGTTGTATTACTTTAATATTGTCAATGATGTAAGACAGTTAAATAAAATGAAAAAGAGATTATATAATCAGCATTTTCAACGTTATTTAATTTATAAGAACAACAATATCGGAACCAGTGAAGATGTAGAACAATAAAAAGCTCATTTCATAGCGAAGGTATGGTTAATACGCTGTATTTTCTTTGTCCGTTAAGCTTAAACCCATCAGGAATTATTTAAAAATCCTGCTGCATTAGGTCAAAGACTACCAAAGTCAACAACACAATGAATTAAACACGAAAGTTGTGCTCTGCACTGGATTAAATAGATATCCAGGGCAGGCAGGTCAAAGTATAGTGCTGGGAGTTTTTCTATGCTAAGAAAACAATCCTCAAAGTCAAGACATCACGAACATTAAGGCGAAGGTTTCGATGAGATAAGCATGTGAAAATAAGCTAGAAATGCTTCTAAAATCAAGTTTATTTTCATTTTTATTGCCAGAGCCACGACGCTGCTTAAATTTCGCTTGCTGGTGCTGCTTATAGAAGACAAATTGAGTTGTTTTGTGGTGTGAAATACGTGGATTTGAAAGCAAATGAAAAGGCCAAAGAAATTATATGTTCACTTGGTAAGTTTTCAGTTCAATAATTCACTTCGTACATGGTCCATAGCATTAATTTCAATTTCCTATAGCGGAACCTTCATTGAGGGGGGCTTTGGGGGGTATCAAACCCCGAAAACCCGGAAGAAAATTGGGACAAACCCGAAAACCCGGATGACCTTAGTTTCAACAACTTTTTTAAGAGTTTTACACATTGATATCCTTTGCGAGGTTTAAAACCCGAGAAACCACACATTTTTACTACAATACCCGAAACACAAGTTAGAAAAATGGCAAAGCCCGTTGCCCGTTAAAAATACTAGACCCGGAAACCCGCACGATTTTTTGGAAAAACCCGAAAACCCGAGGGTAAAATCGGCCGAACCCGCAACCCGTGAAATCCCAAAGCTTCCCTCTTCATTCACGGAAACCTCTATACAACGCGCAACTCTGAACAATTAACTAAAAGGTTAAAAGGCCATTTATCTGTGAAAATAGGGCGGACTGGCAGGGATGCTAGGTTGCGATTGCAACCCGGGCCTTCTTATTATAGGGTCTTTAACAAACTGTTTCTGTTGTTTCTTGAGCAAATCTCTTCGATTTCTTGGGATTTCGAAGAGATTTGGATTGGTTTCGCTCAGTCTGAAAACAGTTGGAAATAACAGAAATTGTTTCTCAATGCAGATAATTGGAAAGAAGTAAAATAAAAGATAATCAGCATATGCGCACAAAAATATGGAAGCAAGAAAATATAGAAATGCGAAAATATGTATAAAGGGAGACGATTTTGCCATCGAAATATCGCAAATAAGAAAAGAAGTATTTTACATGAACAGTAGCCCTTGCCTCGAATTGATTTTTTACAGAGGAGCTCGCTAGAAGCAACTGACAAGAAAAATCGCTATAGTAAAACAGGCCCTTTTACTGGAAATAGCAACCCTTGAGATTCGCTGCCAGTCCGCCTCTGAATCGAATAATAAATTATCAATAACAAACCCTTATATGATTTCAGCAAGAAAAAGGGACAAAACCTCGAATTTCCGGAAACTAACGATACTGAAATCCATCTCCGGCATGGGAAGGAAAAGAAATCTCTCTAACTATCTCCTAGTACGATAGTGCCCCATCCAACGGGCGCTGAGGGGCCTGTACTCGCAAAGCGTCCTGTCTTTAATCCCTCGAAACGCTGAGTACAGGTGGACAGCTGATGAATCGTACCTAATAATTTCTATTCATACATCACTTCCATCTTGTTTTCCACCCTTGAATCCTTCTATACGCATTCTATTCACCAAGACTTACAGTCACTACAACTAATACGTGGCTCCCATCATCTTATGTTGAGTACGAATAATCCTATATTTTTTAGTTTGCCCCTTGTGGCTTTATATTATTTTGATAAAAAAATTGCTCGATTGATGTTCAGTTTCCATCAACACGAGACCATTGACATTCTTCTTCCTTGAAAATACAGGTCTCGGTAATTTTTTAAAACATATTATTATGAAAATATCGGGAACCAGTTTTTTGAAAGGGCACTTTGCTGCCCCGCGCTGCCCCGTACCAGTAGGGCAACGGGGGCAGCTGCCCTGCTGCCCCGTGGCTCCGGCCCCTTGTGGCTCCGGCGCCCTTGCAGCACTTGATATACACGATATCGGTACCACACCGGTTTGATATGACACCGGTGTCGAATCTTTTGTTTTTAGACGAGCCGTTTACACGATATCGGTACCACACCGGCATAAAAGGTGTGAAAACACATGTCGATAGCCACACCGGTACGATTTCATGCCGGTGTGATAGCGACATCGTGTAAACACCCCATACCGGCATGGTACCGATACGATTTCATATCGGTTTCACTTCGATTGCTTTTAGGATAGGAATTATACTGAAATGTTTTCTTTATTAATTGTTTTTCTGATGAGATATCATGAAAATTGATTTTCCTTGTTGATTGAAGTAAATTTAGTTGCTTTTTCTCGTCTTACACTTGGCTTTATTCGACTTCTGACACGGCATTTTTGTGTATTTTTTATTTACATCGATGAAATAATAGCTGGTTGCTAAAATTTGTTTGCCTCCAGCGGCGGGGACTGTTTGCAATTTGATCTCTTGGTTTATTTTTTGGTTTTGTTCTTTTTTAGAGCTTAGGCCATAGCCCAAAATCACAAAATTAAGCTCTATGATGTCACAACCATTGTTTAACCAAAGCGACATGAAAACACACCGGTATCGTGTAAACGGGGTGATAAAAAACCCACACCGGCATGGTTTCATGCCGGTGTCAAATCGTACCGGTGTGGTACCGATATAGTGTAAACGGGGTCTAAGAGAAGAAGGTAAAAGAAACGTGGCTGCGAGGTGGCAAACACCATCAAGCATATCACACCTTGTATGCCAAATCTGCCACGGATAATTACAGAGCATTTTTATTGTATGGACTGTGTTGTACGTCGGTACAACTATGATGTGGCTAGAGTCATATAGTAAATAGTACCTACAAGGAAGTCTTATTGCAACAGAAAAGCTTCTAAGATCCAAGACAACGCAGCCAACGGGAGATTTTTCTCAAGGTAAGTCGTGAAAGCGTCTTAAAAGATTGCTTTGCGAAAGGCCCGATTGTTTTGTAACCAGATTTTGTTGGAAGTACAGTGCAACGGATACAAAACAAAGCTAATCGAATAAATGTTTATCCGCAATCAAGACTTAGAGATACCTGTATATTCTTTTGATGTGGAAAGCCAAAATGGGGTAAATCTTTTATAACACGGCAGCATTGGAGCAATTTTGTTTCGGCTTTTTACAAGTTCGATATTATGTATTCCTATAGTGTTTAACAAGTAAAGTAGGTCTCAATCTCAACTTAAAATCAGTGTCTGGTATTCTTGTATCGGTTAAGTTTCATTGGACAAATTTTATGTAATGAGGGCTAGGGCATCTCAGACAGCAGACAGAACTCGTCCGTCATGATTCGAAGGCCTCCCCGACAGAAAGAAAACTGTTTTGCGAGGCGTGAAAGTTATCGTCCGTTCCAAAAGAACACTTTAGGCGAGAGGTCCCTCGTGTACGATAATAAAAGGATCGGGAAAAAGAAAGGCCCTTGCGACGCAATGAAACTTTTAAGGCGATAGATTCAATTTCTGTTTCAAAAGAACATTTTAGACAAAATGTCCCTCGGGTAATCTAAAAGGATCGAGTCAGCCATGTGGATTCAGTTTAAATGGCCTCTGGATCGCTTGATATGCGGACAGTATGACCTTCCAGCAATCGAACTCGGTAGGGATATCTACGACCCTGGTAATATGTCAAGTGGCGCGCTCTTCTAAACCAATTCCTTTTTCGGTCCCAGGAGGGGGGACTGATTAACTTTCAATACGGGGGGTCCATGCCACTATTTCCTTGAGACCCTTAAGTATTGAATCTAATGTTTTTGGAACCCCAAATATTGAGTTTAATGTTTTGGAGACCCCAAATATTGTTATCTATTTTTGGACACCTAAAATGTTCTCTCGGGTTTAGCCATCAGTTTCACGACAATTACAATTTATAAGCTCTTGGCAGTTGGATGGGTCATTGTAATTAATCGCACCAAATCGCACGATTCTTCCTTCAGATTTGTGGACCAAAAATATTGAATTGTTGTCCATTTTATAATTCACAGACTCCAAATATTGAATAAGCTTAAGATTTCGGATCCCAAATTTCGGCATGGACCCCCGTATTGAAAGTTAATGAGTACCCCCTTGGTTTTCGGTGGCCTTCTTTTTTCGGAATTTGTGTTTTTCGAAGCCATTCCTCTCAAAACGGCAGTTTTTGGAGTTCAAAAGCAGATGGTTTCTGAGACTTTCGAGGGATTCACGGTTTGGCGTTCGAAAGAGACTTCCATTTTACTAGTTGCCAGGATACATTCCACGAATGGGTCTGGGACGAGGCAAGCAAGAATTTTGGCGCGACGGTTTTCAGCAGATTTCCAGAATTTGTGGTTCTTGGAAATCATGGATTCTGTTTTTGGAAGCTTTCTGTTTTCAAAATTCGGAAGGTTTTGGAAGTTCAGAAGAACACGCCCTTGGTCTAACGGACATTAGAAATTCTCCCTACTCCCTTGTTTACCTGTAGCCAGTTAAAGCTCAAAGAGCCCGTACTTTGACTAAGTAAGATTGAATATGAATTGCCATTTGTGGGTGGTAATACTGTTATGGTTTTAGTCGCAAATTCTTTTCCTATACATAGATTAAATGTTATCAGTTGCTTTTGCAATATTCATCGATAAAGCGTTAAGAACCTTTCAGGGCTGATAAAGCTACAAGCTGCTTAAGAAACTAAAAGCTGGAAGCTTAATGCGAGTCTTAATGCTTCTTAAAGGTTTTTCCCGCAACTTTCTCACGTCCTTTATTGTCAGACGGACTTTGGATTTTGTGACTGTGACATTACGTAGCCTTGGTAGAACATTGTCAAGTCTAGAGTTCAAGCGTGCTAGCACTGGGACTGTCTAAATAGCACCATCGCCCCCCCCCCCCCCGAGTGTTGGCATCCCTATCCCTATAAGCTTCGGCACTGTTTATGTGTGAAGATCTCGTAGGGACACACTTGACTTAAACTTGTATAGAGTGTGCCTGTTGAATTTTTTGGCCCTTATCCTGTCTCTGGAGCAATTTTCCCAGATAAAAGCTCTTGTAAAACGCCAAAAAATATAGAGCAAAGGGAACAAGTCGAAGTGGCCCACGGCGACTATCTATGCGGTGATTAGAGACCACGCTTGATTTCATGGCATCAAACAGAATACTTAGAAGAATTATAGAATATTGGCGAACGTTACAGGACAGGGCGTCTGTGAATCTGCGTTTCCATAGAGACATGTCCCCGGCATAAAAAGTTGGATTATAGTCCTTAAAACCCAAATATCTTGCATGATAATTATGGGAAATTCATTGCTCATACCTCAGAAGTAGCGATTTTACGGACATAATGTTAGCTAATACCATGCTTCTTAACCATTCGCTATTTCGATATGCTGCTATTAGCGGTTAGTGGTCGTTGCAATTGGTGCACTTTATTCTTCATATCCTGCTTGATTTGCTGCACCTGTGGAATGTTTCGTGTTGTGTGAGTAGAGGCAGAAAAGTTAAAAGAAAAGTTGGGCTGTTTTTTTCTAACTGCCGCACGGAAACGCAAAAACGGTGAAACTGTGAAATGTTTTGTTTTGTGAGTGTGGGGCAGAAATAGTTGCGTCAAAAACGAAGTTCAGTTCGGCTATTTTCCCAACTGCCGGAGCGAATTACTCCTGGTAAAACGGTAAAGAAAGAATTGTGCTGGGTTTTTAAGGGATTTTCGGTCAAATTCCAGAAGTCTTTTTAGGCTTTTGATCAGGTTGCAGTAATTTCCTGTTATCGGTGGACTTCTAACTTGCTTAGTTTAGGTATATTTTGGATACAAACATGTGGAATCCAGCAAGGTTTCTTGCCCGTAATAAAACAAAGTTCACCACATCTTCAGCTGATCTGCTTATAGTAATCATAATCCCTTCTTTTTAAATAGTCGAGATGCTCTAAACAACCCATGTTTCTAAGAAACATGAGGGATTTACCGCTAAAGGTTATGCAATTGGGAGGCAATTGACATCACAACGTGTGCAAGATTTTTAGCTACGGTGCCTTGCTCTTTCTGTAGCTGTAACGTGAATTTTATGCAACACTTTTGCAATCTTTATGGTTTTAGTGGGAAAAGGTTAGGCATTTTTTAATTAAACAGACTGTCTGATAAAATCTAGACAATATAACTATATTAAGTAAGCAATGCCATCGCTGGCAAGGAAAACCTCTGGGCATGTTTCTTAAAAGAAAATTAGGTAGACCACAAAACATCAGTTCAATACTAGCAACCACACCTGCCACACTCATTGCTTTTAATCGTAATACCTTCTTTTTGTGGTTGTATCGTTTCTCTGAAATCAGAAGCATGTTGCATATTACCAATATTTTTCTGAGGCTCTCAGTCAGACTGGGTTGTCTGTGCCATCATATGGTTTATAAGCGGAGGTAAAGCGACTCTTTTGTATCTCGGTTATGAAGAACTGGTTTTCCTTGGTAAGAAATTTTGTATTTTCCAGTATATATACCTATGTTCAAAGGAACAGTTGCAACATATCTTAACTGCAGAGGAATTTTCTGCATCAAACTGTTAACTATGGTTTAAAATGAATCCGTTTAAAATGAATCCAGGAATACTCTATGCAAGTTGCATAGAGTATTCCTGGATTCATTTTTGAGCGTCAAATTGTACCTTTAGTGGCCATTAAGGTTACTTGATTTATAAATATGTAGTGTAGTGCATCCCGTGCTACTCGCGTGCGAAGTCCCTGTTTAGATGAGTTATTTTATCGTGGATGATATACGGAGATCAAACCCCCAAGATCTTTGCAAATAAAGCAAATGTAGACTTGCATAAATTTTCAAAAACACTGTCAATAATAAATTGTTGGAGGGTTTGAGTCCCCAAAATAGAGCATAATTTTAATGGGGGCTCGCCCCCCTGAGCCCCCCCCATGAAATTACTACTGAATATTGTTCTTGTAAGAAAAGAGTTTCTTTTTAAAAGCACTACAGTTGCTACGATTGAAACTCTGAGCGCAGCAACTAATCTGCCCTGAAATACAACAAAACAACCTAAAGACGCGCGCCTAAGCATTGCTGCATGATATAACTTTACAAGATTTTGGTGGTTTTAAGCTCCATGTCCTACGATTTTCATTTTAGGAATAAATTGTGGGTTATCCGCTTCTCTTGGATAACCTAAACAATGTGGATGTTTTTTATTCTTATCTGCGTACAGACATTCTTTTTAAAATGAAACTTGACTGAATGAAATTGCAAGTGGATAAAAATAAAGATTTGATAAGAAAGAAAACAACAGAACTCAAATTGTAGTCATATATGAAGCATCCGATTACATAGTGACTGAGGGAACGTTTGACATCGTTACTTGCGCCCTTACTCTTATTATGAACCGCCCCTCTTCTTAATGTGTACTGGTTGTTGGTGCAGTGAACCGAATGCAAGGGTCTTGCTGGAGGATAAATCGCCCTTGCTTGCCCTGCCCTATCCCTCATACGCTGAAGACCCTATATTTTGTTAGTTTTAATGATTACTTGGAGTTCTACATAGGAGAAAAGATGATCTCACTTTCCTGGCATCGCTCCTTGAAGGAGGCGTTTTGCTTTTCTTCAGGTCAAAATAATCTGGTCTTAATTGACGTCATTTTGACCATGATGTTCAGTTAGTATAATAGCTAGCACGATGAGATTCACTAAGATATCAATGATGTCATTATGTACACAAGGCTCTCCGGTTTAGAACCGGTTTTATTGGCCGCCGCTCGCTACTACGTAATTGAACTGTTGTAGTAAATAAAAGGGCTGTATGAGTCATGCACAGAACCAGAACGAAATGAAATCAGTGCTGCAGAGATCACTATTACTAAAGCTAACGGTTAAACTATACTAACTGGTTTAATCTTGATACAATTCATTTCAGGAGCTTGGAAGGGAGATGGCAAACGGAAGCGTAGATCAATGCGGTTGCGAGGTTTGCAGCAAAGAAGATATGCCTATAGTTGCTGCAGATGGATTACTGTTTAGATGCTGTGTCAAGGGTGCGTCATACATTCCCACAGAGATGATAGACCAGGATGAGCTGATTGAAACCCTGCAGAAACAAATGCATAGGAATAACGCAAGAAGGGCCCAATCGGTAAGTCAATCTATTTTTATGCAGCATATACCTTAATTATAGATTTTTGGGCATAGATAAAAGCTTTTTTCATCTGGTACTTTTAAGGTCTCTCAGCGCTTAAAAGTTGTTTTTATTAAGGATGCTGATCTAGCCGAAATGAAATATACGGGTGAATACATAAGCAGCCTGAAGATGTTATAAAGACAGTTTTTTTTTGAAAAGGTGATTTTCCAATTGAAGGAAAATTGTTTTTAGTATTGGTGGAGTCCAAGCAATGCAGAAGTTCCAAACAAACAGATGCCCTGGGGAGGGTGAGAGACAACGCCCTGTTTCGTTGGTGGGCAGGCTTTCATACTAACCAATTTCGTCAAGTTTTCCGTATGAGTGAAAGCGAAAAACTCGTCTTGTAGGCATTTGTTAGGAAAGCAGAAAACTTGAAACGTAAATGTTTAATTAAACGTTGCAATGTTTTAAAACTTGAATTAAACGTAGAAAGATTCAAAGAAATTACTCCATCCTAATGTATATAAGGCACTAGTATTAAAGCTTTTTGTCCTTGCAGAACGAAGAAATCTTTTTTCTCTATATTTGCCGTTTTAAGGACCACCAGTAGGCTAAGTCTGCCATGGATAATGTAATCTCTAAAATGGACTACTGTACCTGTATGCGTTGATTCAATTCAGTTCAGTTCATCCATCTCACCACATCTATTGCCAACCGCAGTGTTAGGTCTTGTATAACGAAAAACAAGCCGAACGTTAAATGTTTGCGCATTAACTGGTTGACGGTGAAATACTTAGAAATTCTAATCAGAAAGAGAAATAGGGATCATAGGGATTCACGTTTTTCTTGGATTTTCCTTTACTTTATTACATAGCGTTGTTTACAAGCAAGTTCTTCTCAACTTTTCGAAAAGTAAGGAAAGTTCAGTGAAAATCAGAAAAATCTTTTTCAAACCAAAGAAAGTGGGTAACAATTGCCTTTCAGACAAAATTTTCGTAAAATTGACCAATAATCTCGAGTGACTGGTGAAAAAGGAAGTTGGGTATGCTTTTTTCTCATAAAGTAAAAAGACACACACAGTACAGTTGTTTATAAGATAGTAGATGTATACAAGGTTATTGGGAAGCAAAACGTGGCAAGTTCTCTTTGTTCAGTTGTGCTCTTAAAAAGTCTCAGGAAAGTTCGAGTACTGAAATTCAGGGATTTAACTAAAGGGTTATTCCAAACTGTCTTGAAAATACATTTTTGAAGACTGAAGAAAGCAGTTTATCATCTAACGTTGCATAATTCTTCAGTTGTTTTAACTCTACGCTGCAGCAGTACGCAGAGCCACACCCAGATGTACTTCGCAGCTCTCCAAAACTACCTCCGTTGAAACAAAGACGCCAGACATGCCGTCATCTTTGTAAGGAAACAAGTGTGTTCACCTGTATGAAGAATGACGTCATATAATTTGAAATTAGAGTAAACAAGGGTAGCATTTTGGCGTTTCGTGAAAGTGAGAGTCGCCAAGAAGGTGGCTTTCATTGTCTGGGTCTACCTAAATGTCTAATAACAATACTACTAATGACGTCTATTGCCTCCTACCATGCACCTTCCACCATTCATTAGCAATGTATTGTTGCTTGTTACAGGATTTGCACCCTCCCCTCGAACTTATCTTTTGCAAAGGTATTGTTATCGCATTGTACGGTGACTATCTAGGACCAATGAATAGCGAATAGGTCCCACGCCCAATCCATTTCTGTGTTTGGGCAGCAAGAGCAGTAGAGTTAACGGTTCTTTTTTCTTTGCTGCAATCTTTCTGATGTAGTTCGTGGTTGTCTCTTTTTCCAAAGCAAAGCATGAGCATTTGTTTGCCACCCCCCTTATATAACATTAAGAAATATCAAGAATCTTTAAGTTAGTGTCCCTTGTTCAAAACTCGTTCTAATCAGTCGAATTGACTAAACAATATTCTAATATGACAGTTGGTATTTATGAAATGTATCGTCCTCCTTGTTTGCTATCTAGAAGAGCCAGGTTGATGGTTGCGTAGCATTTTCTCACTGTTTGCAAAAAAGACGGTTTATAGGAAACTTAGATCTAGAAACTTACAAATTTAAGACGCTTATAGAACTTCATCAGAGTTAAGAAAGCAACAACAAATTCAAACTCCGATTCTTACTGGCAGTGGCGGGTCGGCTTGTGGTCCTGCAAATTGTGGGCAAAAAATGGAACAAAATTCACTCCAGAAAGGAATAAAAAGTTAATATTTTTTTCATTCTGTGGCTAGGTAAGGCAAATGTCCCAACATTGTGCAAGATGCAAGCTGTTCTTTGTGCATTACTCTTGTCAGACCCTTGTCAGTTACCGGAGAATAATGACCAAACATATCACTTTTACCGTATTCTCTGATATTCGACTCATGCGTCTCTCTTGCCTTGCGAGGCTCCAGTATTAGGAATATAGGATATTCCCAGAAAAACTCTGAATGACCAAAGAGCCAACGACGTTTCCACTGAGCTACAGAACTCAATGAAACCACCGAGTAATGATCATGCAGCACAAGTTCGAATCCCGCTTATTGTCTATGTCACTTGTGGAAAAATCCAGAAAATCTATTCTAGTGTTCGCCATTCATGACAGATATATAATGTATAATAATGTGCACTCTAAACATTCTGGATATATGCTTTTTAACACACGGTATATAGGGCTATATGGCTATATAATAGAAGGCTTATCAAACAACAGTAGATAGAAAAATAACATGCCTTCGTTGGGGATCATCGCAACACATTTCTGCAATCTAGCCAGCCCGATCTTATTTTAGTTGCTCTATTTGCCACATATACCTTCTTTAACGCATTCAATATTTCTTGAATGTTAAAAATCTGGCACAACATGGCACTAAAACATTTTGTGGCATAGCAAATGAACCTGATGTTCTGAACTTTGTAATGAACATTATAATATATGTTAGAGGGGTGTTAGAATCGCACTGTTCCTGCCTTTCTTTGCACTCACCACGATAAAGAAGCTTCTTACTAGCAGCATAGCAAGGTTGGTATCTTGGAACTTATTCTTGGAATAAGCCAAGTACTTCTTTCTATCTAACCTCCAAAATGTATGCTAGTTAAAAATGTCACAATGATTCAGCTAGCATTTACACGACATTTGTTCCGATTTTAGGCACCAACAACCCCATCCAAGAATAACTCACCGAAAAAGGGACACTTCGACTACAATGAGAATATTTCACCAGGATCAAGTCTGAAAAGCCTTTCTGATTACCATCCGATATCGAAATGGCGAGAAAGATTTGGTTCTCACGGATCTCTTCACCGCTCGCCTACATCACCAACATTTAAGACCATACCAAAATCAATACTCTTAAAATGCAGAGAGAAAAATATCTGACGGAAGTCTTCCCGATGTGTTTGATGATGTCCAAGACGAGGAAAACAAGGTCAACTTGCACAAACGATTCACTGAACAATCTTGGACAAAATGTATTGGAACGGCCTAAATAGTTTTGCTATTATCAATTGATTCCCCCTTCTCCCCAGTTACAATGTTGTTTCGTACAAAAGCTGTCTTGCTCTACTACCAACATTGTTTTGGGGATATAAGGGGGAAGAATTGGAGTTATGGAAGAAGAAAATCAATGGAATAGGCCACATTCCTCCACGGGTAACCAATATATTAAGGGAATAAGAAATACCCTTTATATAGCAATGACGGTCCCCTTTCGTCCCAAGCCATATGGTAATTAGGCATTAGTAGCCCGGGGTAACTTCAATAGATCAGTGACGGGGGTGTGCCATTTTCATTATAAAAATATGACCCAAAAATTTATGAAAACTCTTAAAAATATACCCCAAAGTTCACAAAAAAATATGAATATAATACATAGAAATACTTAAAAGTCTTTTTTTAGAATTATACAGCTGAAATTTATTTTGCAGTTATTGCGACTTTATCAAAACTGATCATCTTAGCAAAAATTATACCCCCAAGTTTGTAATTTTAGCATATTTGATACCCCAAAATTTATTTTCCACCCTTAAAAAGGTACCTCAAAAAATGGCACATCCCGTACCCATACATATGGGAGCTACCCCCCCCCCCCGGGGGATTAGTAGACGTTGCTTAATACCCCAATCTAACAGAATCAATCAGTCAATCGATCGATCAAACAATCAACCAATCAATCAAGTTTTCAAAACCAGACTATTCCACTGATTTTCCACGACTTCTCATTTACCACATCATTTGTCAAGTATATTGCATAATTTGTCAGACTTTTGCTACATCTAGAGATCTAGAGATGTTCAACATTTTTATGAAAGGGAATGAACTAACTTAGACGAAGAAACTATGCATAAAATTAGAATCAGAATTTGCTATTAATGAATTCAGTTTATAGATTTTAATATATACTATGTATATCTTAATAATACAGTACTTATTATCTTAATTTTTGCGTTAATGTACATGATTCTCACTTCTAGCAGTGAATATTATGCATATCAAAAGATTATGAAGTGATATAATGATGAGAAAATGAGTTATTTGTGGCTTCAGTACCCCTGTTTGTAGTTTTCATGGCACATTAAATCTTAAAACACTAATTTAAAAGAAGTTCCACTTCACAATTAATAATTATGTGATTAATTTAGCCACAATATACCTTAAAGACAATCCCAATCTTGTGTCGCAGCGATAATTTATGTAAAAGGGCGCCGCCTCCTTCGAATGAGCTCCCCGAAAACCCCACTAACCCATTCCATTTGATTTTTCGACCATGCCAGTACAATCACATCACTAAAAGGTGATAGAATGGTTTGAGATGACATAACTGTAAGTACAGATATATAGCTCTCATTCTCATGCAGGAATAATAAATTACAACAAGAGTCAAGCTTGATTTTTCATTCCCTTTTCCCGATTCCCTATACACGGTTCTCTGTTTCCCGTTCCCTAATCCCTCATTCCCAATACCCGTTCCAATTCCTCGTTCCCTGCAAGTGTCTTCCTGGGAAGAGTGTGCCTCTCTCAAATTAGTTTGTATCCTTGATAAGGACTCATAAATGCATAAAAGCCCGTAGTTAATTTGAGTAAGCGGGCTATTCTATTTAAGAGGGTTGTGGGAGGATTGTTTAGGGTGCTGCCCTGTTAGAAAATCCCCTTGTTCCCTTGGGTTTTGTAGGATTAATTCTCAGATGGATAGTCAAGCGGATTGATAGGGAGGGTTTTACCTGACCCCTGTTTCTGATGTTCCCTTGTTTCCATTTAATTTGGCCATGTCCCCTTGTTCCCTGGAACCCCTAAACGACCCTTTTTTAAGTTTCAGAGCGACAGAATCACGAGAGCAGTTGATATCAATTCGAAATACCTCATATCAAATCAAAGGTAAAATAACAAACAAACAAATAACTTAACTTAAGGACATTACAAACTTCCAATATTTGAAAAAACATAAATTACGTTACGAAGAAACACAACACATTTGCAACATTGCGGTAAATTAACAAAAGTAACAAGTAGCTAACAAAAGTTTTTAACAACTTCATTATAGGTATCATTTTATGCATCAAAATTATAACCAGCTCTTAACAACAAACAAATTAACTAATTGATAATGGTTATAATCACTTAACAGAAAATCTAACTTTGAAGGTAAATTAAGAGAGGGATGGCGCGGTTTATTCAGTTAAGAACACCGGCTAGGGGTGGCGCATCGAGGATGGGAAAGAGAGGCAAATACACCCATTTTATGGATCTATAAAGTTGGCCCTTGCTACCATAAGGATAATGATTATTGCGGCACCTGAGTATCCGCTAAAAGGTACCCTTTTTCTGAACCTTGTGCCATCCCCCCGTGATTTTTCCGGCGTTCCTGAATTAGAACTTTTGGGTTGAAGGAAACTTGAAATTTAGATGGGTATATGTGGTGCAGCGTTATGCATAAAACTGGATTGTACAATATGGAATGTATCAATATACTTGCTATAAATAATGTACTTCAAGGGTGAAAACAACGTACAGATACTGTATACGGACTCTGCATATATATTAGGACTGTTTAGTATTAAGGCTTTATTTCTAAAATTGCATAAAATCTAAATTAATTTATTGATGGTTTTGTGCATACCGTATTTACCAGAAAAACTGTCCCTATGTAAGCCGAAGCGCGATAATTCGTGGTTAGGGCGCTAACCCGTGGGAGCGACAGCGATAACTAAACAGCGAGAACATAAGAAAGAATGACGAGAGAGCGATAATCAACGATAGATATTTGCAAGGAATTATTAGTGTAGTGCAATACAAGTTAAACTTCAAATATCTTCTGTCATGCTTTCAAGGGGTTCGTCAGTTTCTCTTTCCAATCCAGCCTATACAACCTTATTTCTCGAAGTAAAATCTCTTTGCTAAATGTAACGCCTCCCTCGAGTCAGCCCCAGCAGTCGGGGACCGAACACTAAATGAGCGCTCTAAACGCTTGTTCCAGTAAATAAGGTATTCCAGTATCTCACGTTGGAATCCTTGTGACCGACAAAAACATTCTTCTACGGACTGAAAGTACTGAACTATTCTTGTTAGAACGGTGCTAGAAATAGACAATAGTCTGACTTGAGTTTCAGCATCATGAACTCCTGCTTGAAATTACTAATAGTTTGGTAGCACAGTGTCATATTATGTTCATTACTGATCTCCAAATCAATGACTGTAGGTACTTTATTGTCGATTATCGCACCTAAGATTGCCGATGCTTCAGTGATACTATGTAATGTTTCCATGTATACATAGTCAGTGTCTGTTTCATTCAAGCCTTTTATCTGAGCCACAAATTTCTCTTTTAGAAACCTTTCTTCTTCAGTTGTTGAGGATTCGCTCTCTACGCTGCTTCTATCGAGGTCTTTTGGTTTCAATGCAGCTTTGAGTAAGATAGACTGTGGAGACGATTTGCCCGATTTGAATGATGATGACCGTGTGCGGGTATGAGTAAAGGTCGTGCTGTTTGCTCTTCTTATGCTCGGTGAACTGGCCGATGAGCCACTTGGAGGAGACGAGTCTCCAAAGCTCTGCGATCGACGTCTTGTCATCGAGTCGTCTTTGCATTTGCGGCCAAGGCTCTGGAAAAGCAAAGCATATGTGATAACTGATCGACGGATTGATTATCATGCTTAGTGATGAAAATTTATCGGTTGATCGAATGATTAATCAGTTAATGACTGATTGACCTATTTACTTGATTGACTCGATGATTAGCACTGTTTGCTCAGTGACTAACTGATGTTTTGATTGAGTGATTGAGCGATTAAATGATTATTGATAGAGTGATTATTCGTTGATTGGGTGGTCATGTGGGTTTTCAATTCATTAATTGATTTATCGAGAGATCACTTGATTGGTTGATTGTGTAATCAAGGGAAACAGTGCTTGTTTGATTGAATGATTAACTATTTGGTTGATTACTACTGGGTTGATTTAATGGTCGAGGCATTGGCTAATTAACTGATTGATGCGATAATAGATTGACCTTACCACTTCGAAAATGTCATGCCCTGGCCGCTATCCACGTGTTGTGGTGTAAGTAAACATATCCTTGCATTGCTAAGTAATTATTGCGTGGCATTTGGTAAATTGATATTGTTGCAATTTAGCCAGTCAATATATGAATTAAATAAGCGATGCAGCATTTGGGGGGGGGGGAGTGGTTGGTGGAAATTATAGACAAGATCCTGGCCAATTCTTTGTCTTTTAGACATTCATCTGAACTCGTAGTTTTCGCTCCTTAGACCGCTCAAAGCTACCTAACCTTTGACAATAGGCCACTCTGAGCATTAGTCCATCCGATTCAATTTTTCATGTAAATGGCTGTTGCTGTTGCTCAAGGCTGCGGATGCTGTTTGCGAAGAGTGGGACTTATGTAATGAATCTAGGAGCAGAGAGCCTAGACTTGTTGCATGAGTCGTTAGTTTTCGCTCCTCCACCACCCCGACACCCCGCTGCAACTACAGTTTGAGCAATCTCATTTAGTGTTGGCCTCGGTCTCATGAGCGATAACTGGGACTCAGGTAATAAGTCTACAGAGAGCCTATACGCGGTCTCGAGCTGAAACCATAGATTTCGAAAAGAGTGCTTAACGATAAATTCAACAACAAAAACATATACAAAATACATAAAAAAACATAGACCTTACCGGCGAACTTTCTGGCGTCTTCAAGACCTCGATTGCTCTTCTAATCGAAGATATAAAGTCTTCAAAGTTTATCATCTGCTCAGGAACATAGGAGTTGTCATTTATTGAGCATTTCATCATCAAACCATCAGCACAAACTATAGGCTGTTTATCAATGAGAATGGAGTACTGTGAACCAATTTCTGAGTAAGACATGCTTTCGACCGAATCATGGCGACCTGAAAAAGAAAGTAAAGTAAGATCAAATGTTGTCCGTACATTTATTACCGTATTAATTAAAAAAAATACCCCGCCCCCTCTTGTGAACACTGAGTGAATTCCTCTACAAGGGTAGGGAATTTCAATCAAAGTCTCCTATTTTAAACGTCTCCTCCCAAAAACACCCTCATGCTGAAAAAGGTTTTTCCAATTTAGGTCAAAATTTTCGCCAATAGTCTTGATATATACAGTATAACGTAACATTTTTCCCTCTTTAAACCTCACCTTACAATGAGCGCCTATGGGCGTTTATTCGTAGTAACACGGTAAATCAGCTGTTTGCTTAGCATAGATAGTGAACCTTGCGTTTAAGGAAAAGAAGTACATAGGAAACAGCAAAAAAACATGAAATGGACTTTGAAGACTGCAGTGCAATGACGTCACAGAACAGGTAAACTAATGAACATGTTATAGGCAACGACAAAATAACATGCAACATGGCAGCTTGCCAGACGCCATATTGAGAGGTAATTGCTGGTTTGAGTAGTTCAAAGGTGTTTTCTAACGTCAAAACTATATTTGAAAAAAGAGAAATATAAAGGAACAGGACCTGTTTTATTGGGCGAAGGTTTAGGACCAACTTTTTTACTGTTTTGGACGTAGAAACTCTACTTTGCTTTTATCGACGACGTCTGAAGTTTACAAGGTGCTTTCAGAATGAAGGTTTTCGAATAAGTAGAATTCTTGATAAAGTTTTTGCCAGTCAAGCCCCGCCCAGGGAGGTACATGATATAGTTTCGGTACAGGTAAATGGGTAGATTTTTGGCCCTGAAATTCTCTACACATGTATATCGTTTCAACAAAATTCCCATAAAAAAGTGTGAAGAAAACTCGAAATCTTATAGTCAGATCAGAACAGTTTTGATATCGTATCGCACAAAGTTTTTTCTTAGTGCTTTTGCGTAATACTGTAGTAAGGCAGAGAATATCTTGTTTCTCCGGTACAGAGGCACGGCTAATTATTACCCAAAATGAAGGGTCTGTGGAAGAAGGATAAGTGGGTGGGTATAAAACGACGGATGGGTTGGCGGCACAACCCCGTCAGGCCGCCAAGCCGTAAGCCATGTATCTCCCCCGTAATTAAACGCCAAAAAAGAAACGCCCACCAATAATTACTAGCATCTCGATAAATCAATCCGAGACGACGAAACAAGGGCTATTATAGAACCGTGATGGTTAATCTTACAAAAACTGGAACTTGTTCTTTGAGCTTTGCACGAAATAATCACCAATACTTTAAGATGCATTTTCATCTTGAATTCTTATTTGTATCAATTAGTAAGAGACTACAGGTAGAAATTTCTTCTTAATCAATACAAATAGAAAATCGAAATGTCTTTACCCAAAAGATGTAGTCTCCGCAGCATAAGGAACGAAAAAGCAGCCATAGTTTGTTTCTCTAAAATAACCCATCGAATCGATCGAAATAAACAAGATCGCCAACAGCAAAACGCAGCCTTCGTCACTGACGTATTTCTTGCCTTTACCAAACGCACATGGCTTGCTCAATCAAATTCAGTTGGTTCAACAGCTGGTGGATAACGCCTTTTAATTACACGAGTTTTAGAAACCAAATGAACACCGTTGTTTGGTGGGATACGTACTAGCTTCATTAACAACAGCACCTTTGTTAGTGAAGCTAGTACGTCAAAGGCCCAGGCTAAACTCCTTTGGTTAAATGCAGAGCATAACCATTAAGTAGAATAGTCAAGAAAGTTATCAAGAATTAGAAAAAAATCGATATTTGAGTCCCAAAGAGATTTGCTTCGAAAGAAAGAGTCACAAAAGTTACACTAGAGCATTCGTCATTAGAATCAACCCACCCCGCAAAACGGGATCGAAACACAAGACCTAACTTCATAGCCTCGATCCGGCCGGCAGTCTCGTCTTGAAGGAAACGATAGAGTCAATGATATATAAGGCGACGTCTCGACTCGAACGAGAAGTTTCAGCATACGTTTCTGGCAAAAAGCAGAATGCAGAAAAGGAATTTAAAATAAGAATCATGTCTTGTCTTTTAAAAGTAGAAAAACATCTCCGTGTTTAAGACGCCGAAATAAGAGAATATCTTCTCTCTACACTAAAGGGTCCGCTGCAACCCTGCCTAGTTACATCCACGATAAACCTAGTGAGTGGCACCAGCTCGTTTGAATATAGCAGACTTCTCATAATCAATATACTTTAATCCAAGAAAATGCGTAGATACTGTCAAAGCCTAATCTTGAGCTGCTTTTTCGTATTAAGCTTTTGTTGGCTTAAATCAGTTTTCAGCTGATTTTACTGCGCAATCGCCTGGAATCGGATCAGTGGTGGAATAGTTAACCAGTCATACAGCTAACACAGCGAGAAATGCTTTGAGCTATATAGATTTCATTGTCATTGTTTTTCGTATCAGAAGTTGTTTACGATCTAAATTTTGCTTATATTTGGGCATAACCACATACTTGAGAACCTTCAGTTGTTAAGAGGCAATGACGCATCCAAGGGCAATGGGAATGGAGGTTCCAGACCCCACCCAACTGCCCTAAAACATGGCTCCTTAGATTGATTCACACAAAACGCAAAACAACTGCCAGGGGAACTGGAAGGTCATTTGCCTTGTTGCTTTTACATTTTTATCTTCTAAACAAATCATCATATATCGCGATAAAGCTTTACCAGCCCGGAATCTTCATATACAAAATAAAATCTCTTCGAAAAAGGGCGTTTCCCTTCTTTCCAAGAGTTTGAAGAGAGTGATCCCCTATTTCTCTGGGGCTGCATATAATATAACTCAGTAGTAAGGGACCCAGTGTGTGCCAAATTCTGGGAAATGCGCAATCCACCAAAACACAATCCACTATTTACCTTAAAATCTTAGCCAAAATTAGCTAGACTACTGTGGGTAAAAATTCTATTGCAGTTACAAAGAACCAAAGAACCCAACTCTAGATCAGATAAAACAAATTGTGGTTGTCTATTAAAACTTTGGGCCAACTGTTTATGTTTAGCGCAGTCAAATCTAGAAAGACAGAAGACGATAGGCTTGTCATGTGACCTTAGAAATGAGGAGAAGAAGCACATGGCCAGAAAGCTTGCAAGAGGTGAAAATAATCTATGTTCGTGAGCCATTGCAGTCTTGTTGTTTTTCTTTGCTAGTGGCTAGGTCAAGTTGACTTAAACTTTGCACGAATGAGCGCCGCGTATGCTTTCCATTACAAAAGATACTCTGATGCAACTATGAATTTTTTTTATGTGTATCATTAACATTATGATGTTCATTATGATGCACATCAATGCATCACAGGAGTCACTTACCAGTACCAGCGTCTATCATTTTGCGATGCCTTGTTTGATACGAATTTCAAGAAGAAATGATTTGTACATTTATTTTAACACAACAGTAATAGGAAGAAAAATCTTTTGACTTAATGTAAAGCATTGCCAATGAAGGTTTTCCAATGTACATCTTTACTCTTTAGCCATCCATTGTCTCTCATACAGTTACCAGACATGCGATTTTCAGTGTTGATTGGGGTACAAAAGACTGACCGACTTGTTTACTGCATTCACTGACATGCATATTCTATAAATTTACACAAAGCTTGCATAAGAAGATCGCTACTGACGTCAATGCTGCAAAAGATCACAGTTTGCTCGGAGTGGCGGTTTCATCGAAAAACCATAGTGAAATAACGCAAAAAGGTTTCCCGCAAAGCTGATTTTTTCCCGAACAGCGATTAAATTGTAGGTTGAAACTTGACCTATTAGCCATTGGGCCCAAGAGAGGCAGCCTCGAATTCACGCACCCTAAATCGTTCTAGTCGGGTTTATTACATTTAAACCATTTACTGTACTACTCCTTAGTGGAGATGGTATACACGCTTTTTTATTTATAAGGAACCTACCTCAAGGCCAAGTTCTTAAAGTTCCTTATTTTTGGACCTCTTTTGAGGCAATTGTAGTTCCAAAAGTTCCTTAATAGTTCCTTAAGTTTAACTGCACATGTAGTCGTCATAATAATACTGTAATAGAGAGCCACTTGCATGTCAGCAAAGCTCGAGACTACTCAAGGAAACATTTGGTACATGCGTAACGTACTGTAAAATTTATGTGATTTTTGACTGCAAATGAATGGAATGGGCTTTCTAATTCTGGATTACTTGCAGTGATAAAAGCAATCAAAATTGGAAAGTTCCTTATGATTTTCTCTTTAGTAGTATAAGTTCTTTAACTTTTAGGGCCTTCTACATGTAGGTTCGTTATAAAGTGGTTCTTTATAAAAAAATGCGTGCAAACTGAGCAAAAGTGGCATATTTGTGCGTGTTTTCTAAAGCAAGATTGGGTATATGAACGAAGTCATCAAATAAAGTGTATATGTTTGCCTGTTTTGCCGAATAATGAGCTTTGTTGTTTTCAGTTCAGATTGATAGGAAAAGATATTGATAATATTAACTCTTTGCTTGACTTTATTTTTAATTTCCAACAATATAAAAGCATATTTAGCTGTTTGTAAACACGACGGAGTGGAAAAAAGCAACAAACAAAGGCGCTAAGACAAATATAGGATGGGAAAATCAAATTATATTGTACTCATTCTGTTTCAAATCTAGCAAAAGAATCCAGAAGGGAACATTCATAAAATGTGTACGCGTACGCCATAGAGTTAGGATTCTATGGCAGACGCACAGTTTGGGAGGGCCTCGGCCTACGACCATTTGAGATTGTATGCTTTATATATGAATATGCGAAGTATTTTAGAGGGGGAAGGTTGACGACGACGATTGTTGGGTTTGAAGAAATGGAATCTTTTGGTACATTCTTCCGCTCCCCTCCCCTCCCGTTCCCCTCCCAACCCTAAAGGCGGCTGCAATACAACATTGTTACAGTCATATGCCACCAATTTACGTGATATGAAATAAAGTTAGATTACAGCCCCATGCAGCTAGAAGAATTCGGTTTATTGCGTGCGCCTTCAAAAATTATAATGTGTTTTAAGAGTATTAGATTTTACAAGAAAAACAGTTATCTGTGGAGGGCATCTGTTAATCATATGATACAGTATTTGACCAGAAAATGCAGTCTCAAAACATCAAGAGATGATAAAGATGATGATTGATGATTATTGGATACCTGATCACACAAACTGATGGTGAGGATGGTGCTACTGATGATGGGGATGATGCTGGTGATAAAGATCATGATGATAGTGATGATGAAGGTAAGGATGATGCTACTGATGATGGGGATGATGCTGGTGATAAAGATCATGATGATAGTGATGATGATGATGCTGATCGATGTTGACGATGATGATGACGATGAGATTGATGATGATGATGATGATGGCAATGATGCTGATTGATGCTGATGATGATGATGATGATGATGATGATGATGATGATGATGATGGCAATGATGCTGATCGATGCTGATGATGATGATGATGATGATGATGATGATGATGATGATGATGATGGTGAGGTTGATGATGATAGTAATAGTGATGAGACAACGACATTTTGATTGTGATAATGATGATGTAGGTGATCATGATGATGGAGATAATCTTGGACCTTGATAACGATGATCATGATGATCACGATAGTGATGATTGTAATGATCATGATGATGAAGGGATAATTATCGTGATAATCATATAAATTGTTAATTCTAAAGGAGAGCAGGTGGGCAGCCAAAAGGCATAGGGAGATCGAGAAATGTAAGAAAAAAGAGAAGAATGACCCATGATGTTAGAAATATTGCCCACTCAAATTCACATAGCTGGGGGGAGGGCAAACAGCATATGTCCTACGCACTAACAAAATAGGACATATCTGCGGCTGCACGAAAGCATCTCTACTGATAAACATCCTTCTCCGTTAAAAACTATTCTTTCATTTTGAAAAGAAGCAAGTTATCTGAGATTGACGTCATTGCAAGCAAACAATAACACGAGAATTGTCCTATTGTAAACATGGTTTGCTTTTCACCCACCACACTATATATTTCAAAGAAACGACGCCAGGAAACTTTAATGGGCTTCAAAATGTAAGTTTTACTTCCATAGAGGATAATATGGAGGAAGAACTGCAAAGGTAACATAAACAACACAGAACAAGTTTTCTGCATTTATGGTGGTCTAGGAAGCATCCCTGCTTTTGAATGTTGTTTTCAATCGGAACTGAAATGTGAGTCACCTTTCCACTAAAATATTTATAGAACACAGATGTGTGTTCTTGAAGCCTCGGGGGAGGGGGGCAAGGATAATCAGAAAAGCATTTCAGTAACGATTTTAGTGTTTAACAGAGCATCGGCACCGCATTGAGGGGCTTCGTTAAAGCAGAAGGGTTCCAAGGGATGTCCATGAAAACAATAGGATTTCCAACAAAGGTGAACGAGATTGCCAAGGAGTGAATTGCCTATCGCAAAGATGTATGTTTTTCATGCCTCCGGGGGCAATGATAGTCAGAAAAGCATCGACTTAAAGCATCGCTTATGTAACAGAGCATTGGCATTGGCATCACATCACGAAGGACAAAATTTAGACACTGCATTGAAAGGTTGGTCTTGACTGAGGACAAAAGTGATAGATCAGTGAAAGGCAGAGTCGTCTGACAGGCTGACAGGGGAGATGAAGACACCCTGTTACGACCTCATCCTTATTTTGTCCTGTTTCGCAATCGCACGAGATGTTTCAAATTTTTTTGGTCCTGATGTTCTGCAGATTGCAATCACTGACTGTGTTGTAATTTTTCAAGAAAACAGCTTAATTCCTTGTTTGTATTTTTTTTAATATCAAACCTTTTGAAGACATATGTACATACATCTCTTTCATTTCGAATTTTTTTGAATGGTTGCTATGCTTACTCAATAGCACAATATTTGATGTGGGCTGTACGTCCCATAATTTACTATGATCCCATACAATCCAACAAACCAAAAAAGTCGAGAATACGTCATTCAAAACAAAAATTCAAACCCAGTTTAAAGTAATTCAACCAAAAATGATCTCGTAAGAATTCTAAAATATTTAGTATGGTGGTTCTGGTTCGTAAAACTCGATGCTAAATTTTTAGCTAAAAGGATCGAAATGAATAAATAAAAAAAAGATAAATGGATATAGGTAAACTTCTCTGAGAGGGGAATAAGGCCGAAAGGCTATCAGTCACATTACCAACACGTGTTTTTTCTTGGTACAGTAGACAGTAGGTACGTATGAAAAGTACTGGTAGATAAAGGGTCATCATAACATGTTTTTGACAAAAAGTTTAAAAATAAATTAATATACATACCAATCATTTTGAATTTTTATTACTCCTCACTTGCTTCCCAGCTTGTATTTGCTGTGTCCAAATAAAATTTGTAGTTCAGTCTCTGACACACCAATGTTCTCGTTGCTTTACTTGCCGAATGAATTCTTCACAAGCAATCGCAGGTATCAAACAAGCCTTGATTGATAACGTTGTAGCACATGTGAATCGAATTTTTAAATTTTAACGAGAGAAGCATTGACTTATCAGGCCCGCACACAGTCCACCATGTTTCTTTATGAATGTTTTTCGTTCAGTTTTTGTCTAAAGCAAGTACCGCTTTGCGTGCCGTGGGCATCTATTGTCTTTCCTCGTAGAGAGCAGAATAATAGAAAAGATCAACGTAATTCTTAACTAAGACAATCCGGGGGTAGGACAAGAGTGATTTATGGTGACGGAACTACTGTATTACATCAGTCAAAGATATTGATCGGTCTATTCTGCAGTTGATTGGAAGGTATTTTTAGGTCATCGATTCCTGATATATCCACTTTTCTGCAGGGTTCTGTGCAAGAAGGTTAAATTTATCTCTACTTTGTTGTCGTGGTGTGCATCAAGTAATGCCTTTCGTTACATATTGTGTTCACTATACAAATTCCCATTATAAAATTTCACTGCATTTCAGACTTCACTCAGTGGAGTAACGAAGCAGTGTGGGGCCCTTAAACAAAATAGTGGTTTGGGGCCCCTATTTTTTCAAATAAGTTTACACACCAAGATTGCCATTAAATGCAAATTTGTTAAAGCGTTATAGCTACAATCTTCAAACAAAACAACAAAACTAACATCAACAAAACAATTATCAAGATATAAAATCAGGTTAAATAGAAGATTTCTAGGAAGTTTTATTTTAGGTACCCTAGTACCGGGATTATTATAGAGTTTTTATACTAGCCAAGTTTTATCAAGGCTAATACACCGTAAACGTATAATCAATAGAACATCTGTTTCTACGATAGCTTGTCCACAAATATTTAAAAATGTCATGAATACAAATTTATTTGAATATTTTACGAAGAGATCTAATTCCAGTCCTACAAGGCAATTCTTTTATGTCTTCGAGCACTGACATTTGCGAATCGTTTGATAACTTCAGACTTATCAATTGATTTGGCTTCCACGTTTTCTATAGACAGCATTGCGAGGTTATCGAGTCTTTCTTGGAGTATCTTTGACCTCAAGTACGTTTTAATCAATTTAAAGCTTTTCGAAACGCTTCTACAAAATTTTTTTTACAAAATTTCGCGGGGGCCCCTTTTGGGGCCGAATATTTTGGGGGCCCTTAATTTTGTGTTTAAAGGTGCACACTGTGCGTTACGCCACTGACTTCACTTCATTTCATATTTCAATCACTACAGTGTATTTCAATATAGTAACAGTCCAACAATGAAGGGGCAGTTCGATCGCGTTCAATCTTCAAACAGTTGTACCAGTCGAAATTTTAACATTTAAAAATAGCTTTCCAGAGATTTCTATGAAAAGCAGTTAGGTATTCTAGTAGGATGCAGGGATGTGCGAGGTTTCCGAGGAATGAAGCTCTCCTCGATTTCCGAGATACCCTACCCATTTGTACACCAAGTACCAACAGATTTTGCAGACGTGAAGAACCAATTGTCCCTGAGGGCCTGAAACACACCTGAAGCGTGTTCTGAGAGGTGACAAAATGGTCACTCAGAAACGAATAGAATGCACATCACCCGTTTGACCTTGATTTTTCCTTGGATCCATGATTACGTCAATAAAAAAACACTTCGCTGCTATTTTAAGCTTTGATAAATATGTAGATAACAAACAGTGCTGATTAACACCGCTCTTAAAGGCATGAACTACGTACATCTCTCGTTTACGCTGCACAAAGATACACTGCATTACAAATCCCCATCTACCGAACGCGCAATAATTTATCAAAAGATCCTAAAAGTGTATCGAATATATAGATCGATAAGATCAATACTTTCACAAGTTGCACCGCGTTGCATTTTAACAATGTGTTTCAAGCGAGTGTGCAAGGACAGTATTAGCTTTATTTGCAACACGTGGTAAAGCTTGTGAAGTGGGGTCCGCCTGTGTTGGTTCCAAACCCCTAAATTCAAAAGGATACTGGGAGATTGGAGTCTGGGGCTAAGGCTAAGGAGGTGAGGTCTTTCACAAAACGGCAGTTCTTGATGATTATAAAAAGTTAAAATGTGAGGAGATCATGAGGAGAGGGGTCGTTTAGGGGGGTTACATTTCCCTTCAGAAAATACCCTTGTTTCCTGGAATTTTGTAGGCAAAATTTTCGATTGATAGTCAAGCAGATTGATAGGGAGATTTTTAACTGATCCCTGCTTCCCAGCGTTCCCTTGTTCTCTTTTAATTTTCGTCTTGTTCCCTTTTTCCCTGGAACCCTAAACAACCCCCATCATGGCCCAAAGCAAACAGAAGGTCATTAATAACAATTTACGAGATTATGTACACACTTTTTTTTATAAGAATATCCTAATTTTTGCCGAGGCTTGAACTTTTCCATTGTTATTCTTAAATTTCCATTGTTCTTTGGCAATCTTGAGCCTGAATATTCTTATAGACTGTATTCTTATTTAAAAAAGTGTGAATTTTCTTAGAAACCTTGACGTCGAGCGTTGCCTAAAAGAGACCTCTTGCCCCCCACAATGCAGGGAAAGCTTCCCACATGTGCTTGTCACATGAATATAGTAACTAGTAGTTGACTGTTGATTGTTCCTCACGTGTTACAATGTGTACTGGATGTTTGCGAAAGCTAATAAAGTCTCGTGAAGAACATTGAATATTAAGCTTGTCTGAAAGTCAGGTCAAGAGGCGAGACAGTGGTTAGAGGATTTTTACGATATTGTTCATGCTTTATTTTTACATCCAAAAACAGATAAAGCTAGCATGCATACCAAGTAGTTGTGGGAATTTTTTGGAAAACAGGATGAGAGCAATCTAATCTAAGTTTTTGGAGAGTTTGAGAGGCCCGTGTTGTGTAAGGCCCTATCCAAACGATAAAACATTGTTGGCCCAACATTTCATATTTGCTTTACAACAAATTTTTGAACGTTTTGCCACATCCAAAAACATTGCTGTCCAACAATGATGCTATTCCTAATGCACAACAGGAACGCCTTGTTGCTAAGAAATGTTGCCAGGTGGTGCAATGTTGCAAGTTGTTGTAGTTTGTCAAAAACAAAAGAAATGTTTGACAAGCAATGTTGGAAAGAAGGCCAAACGATAAAACATTGCTCGACAAGCAAAAATGAAAAAAAATTTGTGGCGTGATGTTTTTGAAAAAGTTCAAAAATATTTTTTGCTTGACGCATGCAAAAAATGTTGGACGAGCAATGTTTTTGGACGTGGCCAAACGGTCAAACATTATGCTTAAAAAGCAAATTTCAAATGTTGGATCAACAATGTTTGATCGTTTGGCCAGGGCCATAGAGAATACATAGACGCACGAGATCTTGCTCTGAGCCGAGAACCAAGAAGATTGGAGAAGTCAATGAAACCATTTTGATGAGTACCTATGTGTGAACTTGCTGAGTAACAGTAACCTTTTTGTTCCTCGGAAGTCGGTACACACTCCTCTTCTTTAAGCAATTTCTAGCTTTAACTCCACCTCGTAGCTCAAGCTCACCGTAACAACTTTGTTTCTTCCATCCCTCACCCTGGATAACGTATGTGCAGTACAGCGGTGGTTGTGCAGTACAGCGGTGGTTGTGCAGTACAGCGGAGGGATAACATCAGTACAGCGGAGGGATACCATCAGTACGGCGGAGGGATACCATGAGTACAGCGGTGGATGTTCAGTACAGCGGTGGGATACCATGAGTACAGCGGTGGATGTTCAGTACAGCGGTGGGATAACATGAGTTGCGTGGAGGGATACCATCAGTACAGCGGAGGGATACCATGAGTACGGCGGTGGATGTTCAGTACAGCGGAGGGATACCATGAGTTGAGTGGAGGGATACCATGAGTACAGCGGAGGGATACCATCAGTACAGCGGTGGTTGTTCAGTACAGTGGAGGGATGACTTGAGTACAGCGGTGGATATTCAGTACAGCGGAGGGATACCATGAGTTGTGTGGAGGATACCATCAGTACAGCGGAGGGATACCATGAGTACGGCGGTGGATGTTCAGTACAGCGGTGGGATCACATGAGTACAGCGGAGGGATATCATGAGTACAGCGGTGGATGTTCAGTACAGTGGAGGGATATCATGAGTACAGCGGTGGATGTTCAGTACGGCGGTGGGATACCATGAGTACAGCGGTGGGCGTGCAACCTGTTTGAGAAATTGCAACGGTGTTGCACGAATATGGCAGTATCTGTGCGCAGAAACAGACGCGTTTCGCTCTTCCCATTCCATAGGTTTAGACAACCAGTACATTACGGGACAGCATAAAGTCACACAATTAAAGCTCAAGCCTGCTATGGGCTGCGATTTTTGGAATAGACTGGCTGGCTACTAAGTGCCTGTATTTCTCCAACATTCTCTGCTTTACTACGGAGAGTTAGTTTCACAAAAAAATTGTACAGTTTTTTTTGACAAAGTGCTGAATTCATGACTCAATCAACATTAATCGTTGTTTTAAATACTTGCAAATACAAATACTGTGAGAAATCACAAAAAACAAATTGGCTTGCAAACTTGTTACGTACCTTGATTAAAAATCGCTAAAACTATAACTAATTATGGATATTGAGAAGTAATAGAATCGTATAATACCATTGAGCTAACAAACAAAACATCATCTCAGCTGAATACAAATTAGCAAATATAACTAGAACATTACAAAAATATAAAAGAAATCGAACAGTGTCTTTTCTCTCCATGTCAGTGTCATTGATGAAAACATTTATCAAATTACCCAAGATGCCCATCTTATTAAGTTACTGACGTTCTGCTGTAACTTAATTTTTTTTAGCTGCGCATTTGTGCCTTGATAATGCTGACATGTAGGCAAATTGTGTCTTGCAAAATTCACACATGTACTTCACTTTATTGTGTGATGCTGCAAAATGCCTCGATAGGCATCTCTTATCCGCGAATCCTTTCCCACAGCCTTTGCCGAGGCTCGAACTTTTTCATTGTTATTCTTGAATTTCCATTGTTCTTTGGCAATCTTGAGCCTGAATATTCTTATAGACTGTATTCTTATTTTAAAAAAGTGTGAATTTTCCTAGAAACCTGTAGAGAATCCGCAAATTCTCTTCTGTGGTTCGTAGAAAACGCCAATAAAAAGACAAGATTTTCCCACTGTATAATATTTTAATTCACTCGGATGATTCTTTCACAACATGGTGTACTCTATTCGAACTCTATACCAACTCTTTGAATTCTAATAAACATTTTACAGATTGAACTTTTATTTACTCAACAAGGAACTACGAATTTAGATAACCAATCACAAAAAAGAAAAACAACTAGTCAAACCAATAAGAATCTAGTTTATTTAAGCCCTAATACAATAGATAGACGTAAAACTGTATTCAAGAAAGTTCTTAAATCCTTACTCATTTCCTCGTCTCTTTTCCAAAACGAGGTTCTTACGCACAAGGCGCTAAGCATAGAGAGCAAAGAGGAATTACACAAACCAAGAGTTTACAATAACAGTATAAATAATGCGAATAATAATAATGACTAAGAAATACGTATAGTATAGGACGGGATTTCCCCAACAAAACCTTGACGTCGAGCGTTACCTAAAAGAGACCTTTTGCCCCCCCTCCCCCACCTATTCAGGGAAAGCTTCCCACATGTGCTTGTCACATGAATATAGTAACTAGTAGTTGACTGTTGATTGTTCCTCACATGTTAAAATGTGTACTGGATGTTTGCGAAAGCTAATAAAGTCTCGTGAAGAACATTGAATATTAAGCTTGTCTGAAAGTCAGGTCAAGAGGCGAGACAGTGGTTAGAGGATTTTTACGATATTGTTCATGCTTTATTTTTACATCCAAAAAACAGATAAAGCTAGCATGCATACCAAGTAGTTGTGGGAATTTTGTGGAAAACAGGATGAGAGATATCTAATCTCAGTTTTTGGAGAATTTTTGAGAGACCCGTGTTGTGTTAGGCCCTGGCCAAACGATAAAACATTGTTGTTCCACTATCATATTTGCTCAGGGCATCTTTTAAGGATTTTGGTGTGGCGAAATTCCACGGGGCCCGGGATCCATGAATATGCAGCTGCATGAATTTTTTTTAAGTCCAAGCCTCTAGATTGGTCATTTTCAAATAAATCATCCATGAGGGATACATAATGCGATAGGGAAGGAAGATTAAAAAACTTCGTTCTTTGGTAATGAGACCTTTTAGCTGAAATACAGTTTACAGAAGTTATTCCTTCTACAAAAAAGAATATTGTTTCGCAAAGACCAAATCAAAGAGGAGCCCATCACTGGTGGGGCGAAACCAGGTTTTCACAGACAAGTACTGGGGTAGTCAGAGGGGCCTGGGGGCCCCACCACTCATTATGTTAAAAGATGCCTTGTATTTGCTTTACAACAAATGTTTGAACGTTTGGCCACATCCAGAAACATTGCTCTTCAACAACGATGCTATTGCTAATGCACAAGCACGAACGCCTTGTTGCTAAGAAATGTTGCTAGGTGATGAAATGTTGCAAGTTGTTGTAGTTTGTCAAAAACGAAAGAAGTGTTTGACAAGCAATGTTGGAAAGAAGGCCAAACGATGAAACATTGCTTGACAAGCAAAAATAAACAAAATTTGTGGCGTGATGTTTTCAAAAAAGTTCAAAAACATTTTTGCTTGACGCATGCAAAAAATGTTGGACGAGCAATGTTTTTGGACGTGGCCAAACGGTCAAACATTTTGCTTGAAAAGCAAATTTCAAATGTTGGATCAACAATGTTTTATCGTTTGGCCAGGGCCTTAGAGAATACACGCTTTTTTATAAGGAACCTACCTCAAGGCCTAGTTCTTAAAGTTCCTTATTTTTGGGCCTCTTTTGAGACAATTGTAGTTCCAAAAGTTCCTTAATAGTTCCTTAATTTTAACTGCACATACAGTGGTCTTAACAATAAAGGAGAGACATTTGCATGTGAGCAAAGCTCGAGACTACTCAAAGAAACATTGGATACATGCTTAACATACAATTTATGTGATTTTCGACTGCAAATGAATGGAAACGGCTTTCTAATTCTTGATTATTTGCAATGATAAAAGTATTCAACATTCAAAAGTTCCTTAATGATTTTCTCTTCAGTAGTATAAATTCTTTAAATTTTCGGGCCTTCTACATGAAGGTTCCTTATAAAGTGGTTCCTTTTAAAAAAAAGCGTGTAGACTCAAGAGATCTTGCTCTGAGCAAAGAACCAAGAAGATTTGAGAAGTCAATGAAACCATTTTGAGTACCTATGTGTGAACTTGCTGAGTAACAGTAACCTTTTTGTTAATCGGAAGTCGGTACACACTCCTCTTCTTTAAGCAATTTCTAGCTTTAACTCCACCTCGTAGCTCAAGCTCACCGTTACAACTTCGTTTCTTCCATCCCTCTCCAAAACTTAAACTCGGTAAACTATAAACTGTAACTATAAACTTAAACTTAACTCGGTAAACTTAACTTGATACATGTTTCTAGATGACCAACATATACGCTTTTTATACAAGAAAGTTTCGTATTTTAAGACAGTACTGAAACTTCCTTACTATCAGACAATTTCAGTACTCAGATTTTCTTACAAGTTTAAGAAATAAACGCTGTTGGGGAAAACGCATCAGCTAATCTATTTCTTCACACAAAGAAGCGTTTCTGCAAATCAGTTTTTCATACTTTGAGAAACTCAGTACTGAACTGTCTTAACTTTTTGAGTAGAGCCGAGTACTGCATTTTTATAAAACCACTTTCTTATAGAAAAAGTGTACACCATCTTGTACCTAGACCCAGCGCGATGCCGCAAGCTGTACATTTCATTTCAGTACATTTCATTTCATTTCATTTCATTTCATTGTACAGTACAGAGTACAATTCTTTTCCTGAATCTCAGCTTGCCTCTCGTGCTATCTGTAAATGAATCAACAGAGGAAATTCTCTCCCCCTGAACTTTGTTGAAAATCATCACGAATAGAAATGCTGAACATCGTGGATAAGCAATACAGCGTTTATTTAGGAAGATTCCTGCTGTCATCTTTATCTTGACATTGTTTGTGGCCGTGTTTTTTTCCTAAATAGATGCCCACCTCTCATTTCGGAATTTCGTCAATATTGACGTTATCTTTTCTACTTCGGCAATACTTGTTGTGTTTAGCATTTTCCCACTACGACTGTGATTTTTCTACTTTTTGTTCATAGATATAGATACAGCACATTTTATACACAATTGTTATAAGAATGTACCTTAATTTTTATTGAGCCCTGAGCACTGATATTCTTTCAATTTTGATCCTAAATGTATTCTAAATTATTCTTAATTATTCATTGAAACCTTGCTCAGAACTCACAGAAAGTCTTGCTTAGTTGTATCGAAATGGCACTTTGGCAGCGGAAAGATTCAACCTAAAAACTGTCAGAAAATTTTAGATACATGTATTTTTCTTGATTAGAAACAGGCTTATAAGAACCCTTCTTCCCATACACACTTTTTTTATAAGAATATCTTAATTTTTGCCGAGGCTCGAACTTTTCCATTGTTATTCTTAAATTTCCATTGTTCTTTGGCAATTTTGAGCCTGAATATTCTTATAGACTGTATTCTTATAAAAAAAAGTGTGTAGGGCCCTACTTTTACCTAGACATCCTAAAATTCAAGAAACTTATATGGTCTTCTGTTGCTATTAAAGGTTCTCTAAAAGAATTCTAGGCATAATGTTCTTTGTTATGAGATTTCAAGGAGCTCAACTTCTTTATGCTTAGCTGAAGTACACGCTTTTTTTTATAAGGAACCACTTTATAAAATTTAAAGAACTTATACTATCAAAGAGAAAATCATTAAGGAACTCTTGAATGCTGAATACTTTTATAACTGCAAATAATCAAGAATTAGAAAGCCGGTTCCATTCATTTGCAGTCGAAAATCACATAAATTGTACGTTAAGCATGTATCCAATGTTTCTTTGAGTAGTCTCAAGCTTTGCTCACATGCAAATGTCTCTCTTTTATTGTTAACACCACTGTATGTGCAGTTAAAATAAAGGAACTGTTAAGGAACTTTTGGAACTACAATTGCCTCAAAAGAGGCCCAAAAATAAGGAACTTTAAGAACTAGGCCATGAGGTAGGTTCCTTATAAAAAAGCGTGTAACTAAGGAAATTATTCCCAGAGTTCTGTTCAAAAATCCTTTACATTAACAAAGCGCAGAAAAGCCACTACCATTTGGGGTAGCCTCTATTGCAACAGTTAAGCCTACGGACTCACAGAGTTGTTGAAATCATTGACTTTCTATCGGATACAGTGAAGAAGAGCGGAAAGATTTTTTAGTTTAGATTTAGTCTTATATACCTATAGTGAAGGTCTATTCTGGGCTGGGCGGGCGCTTCACTTGATATTGAGTAAAAAAAAAGTTTAACTTGCAGAGCGAGAGAATCTCGACCAAGAGTAGTTACTTATTTAAGTCAGATCCCTTTTGCTTGACATATTTTAACGCTATTACTTGTTTTTGTCAGAAAAGCAGTCTTCCCACCCTCTGAGTCATACTGAAAATTGCATTGGCTATTGGCTATTGGCTACTTAAATAGCCAATCTTAGTTCTAAATGAAATAATATGTCGCTACATATTAGTTGATTTGCTTTATAATTCGTTTATCTTTCTTATAGTTGTTACTAGTTAATTTTCATATCCTTACAAATGTATTTTAAAGTTTAGTTATGTTGTTTAGAATTTAGTTGTGTAGTTTAGGTTGGTATGTATTAGCTAAAATTAAGCTATTGTAAGAACCAACGAAAAATAAAGTAATGAATAATTAAAAAAAATTCTATTGAGAGTACAGAAACTCACACTGTCCCTTTTCAGTACCACACTTGCATTATAATCTATTATTTAAACTTAAAGACAGCCAAAGGAATTTTGCTATCAAATCTAAATAAAATGCTGTCATGTGAAGCAAGAAAGAGATATATTTCTAGCCAGGTCATAGGAGGAAATTTATCCATAACCCCCGCCAGGAATATTTATTAGTAATAGAAACCTCTTTCCATTGTGGCTTTGGTTTAATCATTAACTATGGTTTCAAACATCTTGATTCTGCAGTTGTATGGGTGGGTTTTTCTCAGCAGTTACTCCATATTGATAATTACTTATTTTCATATCTAAAATTCAATTGTTAATTTATTCATGAAAGGGCGGGGCTATTGGTCGTTATTCACCAGGGCCTCGATTACATGAATCACCTCAATATCCTGTGTACGAAGATTTATTAGTCTATATATGCCCTTCTATGTTTTTTGATATATTAAAAAAATCGTGGGATGATTATTCGAGAGTTTTTAATACATACGTGGGTAATTGCGAGAAATTTTGATAATTTTTGCGACAGCAGTTTAAGGTCCGTTTTCAGAACTCTTTACGATTTAAAGTGATTATCAATCGTTCAAAGATTCATACTCCTTCATTGAAGAAGTGAAAAATGTTCCATCTCTGCCGACTGTTTTCTTTCTTTTTAGCTTTAACGTTATTTTAACAGTGTAGCTCCAAGTCTATTTCTCAAAGTCCTCCTCCAAAGGTCCACCATTCCGTGGTAACAAAGGAGAGTGTTCTCGCACTCTCCTGTGTTACGACGGAATGGTGGACCTTTGGAGAAGGATATTAAGAAATAGACTTGGGGCAAGTCTACTATAATCCCAAATAACTTAACGCTTCTACGTGTGCTATTCGCCCTTTGCTATGCTTCCTTTGCCAATATGGATTATTCTTCTTGTATGGTGCAACTTACAATGCAAGGCACGGCGCTGAAAACTGTCGTCATAGATCATGAACTTGTTTTCCCCTTTGCTTGATACCTTAATCATGATCATGAACTTGTTTTGCCCTTTGCTTAATACCTTAAAATGCAAAGACATTTAGACGAATCTTTAAAAATACCGAGTGACCAATTTACGCTTTCAACGAAGCTCACATGCTTCCTAACGAAGAATTACAGTTTCAAGAAAAGAAAAGAGTCATGGGTTCTTCGCAAGCTTGAATCCCGCTCTGGACACGAAAATTCTATGCATGTTAACCACGAGATCCGTATATGGCTAAAACTCAAGCGTGGAACCAACTTGCGCTCTCGCAAAAATTCGTGTCGAATCTAACTTAAGAACATATAGTTGAATAGTTGAACATGAAACAACAAATTGAATATGAAACAGATAAATCTCAAAATGAAATTATTCCGCATGGAATTAATACTTAAATCCTACGTGCTTTTATTATGATAATTCTCCCACTTTTATTTGCGTCAGCAAAACGGAAAGTTATTGCGCAGCAGCAACGAGAATAAAGCTTTTTCGCATATTGAACTTATAGACTGACATTCATCATTGTTTGGCATTTGCGACTTATATGGCACCCCCGGGAAGTTCACAAGCCTCTGTGTTTTGCAACAGCTAAGCTCACTAATGCTGTACAGAAAAGTCCTTCTTATCGTTCTCTGGTTCGGGTATTTAGGGTGTGTTCTTGGGGAACTTTTTTCCTTTTTCTTTCTCGAGACTTCCGAGCGATCAAAAAACCCTTCTTCTTTTGAAAACTCTAAGGAAAATAGGAGACTTCGCAGGCGCCAAACTCTCTTGTCGCAAAAGTCGTTTCCAAATCTTTGCAAAGACATTGTTTCCAAATTAACTCTCTCTAAAGTCTTCCGTTTTTCAAGAAACTGCATTTCTTTGAGATCCGGAATCAGAAGCCTGCAAACTCTACTTTTTCAGAGATAAAAGTCCCAAAAAGCGCACCCTTAGGCCCTGGCCAATCGATCAAACATGTTGGTCCAAAATATAAGATTTGCTTGTCAAGCAAAATGTTTGACCGTTTGGCCACATCCAAAAACATTGCTCTTCCAACATTTTTGTTTGCATCAAACAAAAAATGTTTCTGAACTTTTCCAAAACATCACGGCATAAATTTTGTTACATTCGTTTGTCAAACATTGTTTCTCGATGGGGCCAAACGGTCAAACATTTGTTGCAAAGCAAAATTTAAATTTTGGACAAACATATTTGATTGTTTTGCCAGGGCCTTCCAAAGATCATTTCTTTGTTAAAAGCAAGCCTTCATGCACAAACTTACAATTTCAAATCTCAAAGGGACACTAGATTTCTAAACTCACTAGCTTCAAGAGAAAATATCGTAAAGCCAGCCACTGTGCAAACTTTCTGGCCCGTGTTACTGTAAAAGCGTAATCGCAGAAGCTGTAGTTTGAGGTATCTTGGGAGCTACGATTTATATGCACAAACTATTGTATCTTGGGAGCAAGTATAAAAACTCAAGTCACATAGAATCTCTATTTATTCAGCAAGTTCATTTTAAAAGTCACAGAGAACGCTAGCTCGGAGCGTTCTTCGTTGTCCCTACCACGTTTGTTAGAAAGTGCAGAATTCGAAGATAGACGAGAAGAAGTTCTTCCAAATATAATGAAGAATTCAAGTGCGTTTGTTGAACTTGCAATTTGCAAAAACGCTAATATAAAGCATACTTCAAAGTTTAAAGAGCACTTTCGTTGAGGATTGTTGATTCCTTGATTTTGCATGCAAAATTGGAGGAACCTAAGACATGTTTTGAAAGCCAGCCATGCACCGTAAGTTTCCTTTTTGTTGTTGTTACTCTACTTTCATTTCACCTTCAATAATGCTTTATTCTAAATCTTAATATCGTCCCTTGTACACCGTTTCTGGAAGAAAATCAGAAACGAAAAGAGTTTCACCGCGTAAGAGGCCCGTGAGGCCCTGGCTTAGAGCAAGAACAGGCCCTCTGCAAGCAAAGCCAAGAAAAACAGACAAAGTGGGCTATTTCTTAGTGAATTTACGACAATTTTGGCTTGAGGGGTTTCTAGCTGGAACTTTTTTTACAAAAACATTTTGACCTAAGATGCATGCTGCGATGCATTTAAGTTCAAATGCTGAACGTTGAAAATACTCCGAGTGGTCAGTTTGATGCTGTCTTGGGACCATGAGCGATTCAAGTAATCAGTCAAATTTAGATATATGCCCCATTCAACATATAAAGACCATATAAAGCAACTTGTCCTTTCCCTTCCTGTCGATAATGTGGCGGATACGCACTACTGTGGTGGTTATGCTTGATGTTGTAGGTAATTATGCTTGACGTGATGGGTTATTAGGTTTGATGCGGTGGTATATTTTTGCGTAATGTCGCGGTTGTACAAGAAAATGAAAGAAAATATAAACACAAAGATAAACTGTTAAACAACCTTAAACCTTAAACCTTAAGCACCATATAAACACCAATATAAACAAAGGCAACAATTAATAACTGTTATTATCATTGTTTTTAGGCAAGGGTCTTTTTTGCTAATGTCTAAAAATTATTTCGGCCAAATCTGGAATGAAAAATTCGTTCGATTGAAATAGAGAACTCCACCAAATGAAAGGAAAACCTCGAGCGAAGGGTGCTCCCTCGACGTGGGGCTTGAGCTTATAATCAACCACTATGCACGCGGCAACCACTAACCAGGCAAGGTGATTTTGGATGGCTTTCACAAAGATTTTGAAAAAATTTGCAGGATAGAAGTTTCTTCAATCTCCACTTACTTTGGCCCCTTTGTTGTCACCATCCGTGTCGCGGAAAAATACGACATTACCATCGTGAAATGTTGTTTTGCGAACAAATCATCTAACGAAAAACCCCTACTTTGGAACTGGCGGTGGCGGAGTGGTGCAGCGAAGCAATGCATTGTATTTCGATGCAACGAGCCAGCTGAAAGAAATTTTCTACTGCGCATTTGTCGTTTGGGGGTTGCCGAAAAATCGGTCTTTGGGCAAATGTGTTTACGTTAGCAGCTCTACGCATCCGTTGTGGTCAGCTCCTTGATGTTACGGGCTATCTCTCTCGCACTTTTCCATTGGACAGGTGAAGTGGCGGAGGTGTTAAGGTGATAGTTTCTTACAACCTAAAGGTCTTGGCCAAATCTTTTTGGGGACAACGTTTTACAAACCTACAGTCAACTCAGGTGTCTACCCTCTCCAAGCAGTTTAATGGATACCCAGTTTTTCGTTTTGGGGCTGCAGGTCCGCATTGCAAGCAATGATGAAACAATCAGTAAATTGCATTACCAAATGAATGTTGCTGCCATCATAATCGATCACTCATAGAAAAAGAAAGAGCAATTTGAACAAATACTGCATTTATGTTTCAAATTGTGTGTGTGAATTTCACTATCAGTGTCTACGTGTTCAGTTAAATACAAAATCTGTTTGAATTGCAAAGAATATCAAAATTATCTACCCCATAAATAATTTATTGAATGATACAAAATAACAAAATATGCAGCACACGGTGTCAAAAAGTTTCTGGAAATGCATTTATTTACAGGAAAATTTTAATAAGAAATTCATTATTACAAAATTCAGCTTTAAAACCACAATACTGTCAATTTTCAAAAATGGGTGCGTCAATCGTCTACAAATTAAAAACTTTTACAGGGTATCCTGTAACGGTATATGGTAAAAAACGATAACAGTAACTGTATATAAAACGGTATCCCGCTATATTTGATTCAGACATCTACTTCCAAAACTGTGTAGCTGAGGTATATCTACAGACGTTGCATGTGATTATGGGTTTAGGGTTACTACATGGGATGACGAATTAGAATGTCCGTCAGAAAGTGTGTTATAAAATAGATAAATTTCTTAGGAAAGTGTTGTCAGCGTTGTATGTTATGTAGTGACTTGGTCTTGCTCTCTGCCGCAAATAGTGTTTTTCTACAGGAGGAAAAGAAGTATCAATTTGCTCTATACTAATAGTTAAGACGCAGTGTGATCGGTGCAATTAGTATCAATTCAACCCCAACAATCAACTAGTCAGAGATTCCGAAAAGGGCAAGGGAGAGAGGGCAGCTATCCATTTAAATTGCTAAGTCCTTTAACTTTTTAATGGCTTTGCCCTAGTTGAAAGGGTTCTTCTTCCGTTCAGTTCACTGCCACTGCTTAACACTGCAATCGTTTTCTATAGTCAAATTGTTCTCAATACTCTTCTTCATATACTTTTTATATCTATGTATCATTATATCCCTGATTAAGACAAGCTTCCTGTCTCTTTCGTTGTTACAAACAGTCTTGCAGAAGCTCAAATTTCACCAATTTCCCTTGAATCTCGAGAACAACATAACGAAAGTCCTTTGTTGCCAGAATCGAACTGATCTTCACATCTGGTGTATATTCCGTAATCATATTCCCAGTTTTGGTATTCCACAACCTCACAGAACGATCTCTCGAGTTGAAAGCTCCGGCTATACTCAACGCTTTGTCACCCGACTGGGATAACAGTATCTTATGTACTGGGCCATTGTGAGCTGTTGTAAGATGTTTGATCTCTGATTGCTCGATTTGATATGATAATATATCACCACTCCATGTGCCCATGATCATTGTTTTGTAATCACTGGATAGCTTAAACAGGTTTATTGAATGATTCGGAGGTGTAATGTATATAGTTCTTGATGCTTCAGCATTCCAGATTATAAGTTGGTAATGATTCTCTTTTCTGTTGTATGCTAGGTCAGTCAACACAATTCCATCATTACAAATTTGAGTATCTAGATAGAAGAAGACGTAAAGTCGAAGTAAAATAAAGTCTTTACTTTTTAACGTTAGGCTTGGTTCAAATGCGCTATTCTCATGTGTAGAACTTAAGTTCCTGGCAAACCGATGAACCATTGTTTGACAAACATTTGAAATGTTCTTACCGTTTGGCCACGTCCCATAACATTGCTCGTCAAGCGCTCTTGCTTGGTTCAATGAAAAAATGTTTTCGAATTTTTTAAAAATGAAAATGTTTCAAAATTTCGTTTGCTTATTCTTATCAAACAATGTTTGATGACATGGCCAAACGCTTAAAGAATGCGTGTAAAGCAAACTCCAAATGTTTGAAAAACAATGTTTGGTCGTTTGACAAAGGCCTAACTCCAGAATCAAGTACATGAAGGGTAAGACGTTTCAATCAATTTAGTACGACAGAGTTATTTAGGAGCGGCAAACAACTTCGGATCAGCAGAGCTTGCCGGGCCGTCGACCACGTGTCGTTAATATCTGAGTCAGGTTTGACAGGTGAGAGGCATGACTGACGTTTGAAACACGTCTCAGGCAACAATACCGCAATGTAGAAAAGCGGACCAGAAACACCCATCCTTTTGCAAACCTCGACAGCTGAAGCAAGAAAACGACAAGTCACAGGACTGAACATATGTTTCCTTTCTTAGAGCAAAGTGCTATAACTTTCTGCGAAATTTCTTAAGGGATAAACATACCGAATCTCTTTTAGTAACTATTTCTCTACTCTGGGACTAAGACCAGTTGATTGGGCACGAAAATATGAGATTTTACAAAGCATAAACATGTGAATCAGACTGGAGAATTAATTATTTTAGGCTGCATGCTGCATCGAACTTCGAACAGTTTCGTCCTGAAAGTTAAAACACAGACACATGCACAGATTTCCGAGCAGTTGCAGAAAATATTGCAAGCTATTATTCATGTAAAAGTCCTACTTTTACTGCATTATCTTTTGGCAGCAATCTTCACATTTCCTAAGTGAGGAAACTCACTGTGTGAGCCAAAAAATTGTCCCTTTGCGCAAACAGCCTTAAGTAAAGAGTTGGCATTACGGTTAAAAAACAAAGATGTATGCTTCGGGGTATGCTATACTTACCACTGAACTCTGAGTGCAAATCCCGGTATTCAAAAGTATGTAATCTAGAAAAATCTTTTGTCCGCCATATTTCAGCAGAAGACTGACAGCGACTTGATTTTACACTTTTGGTGTTTTGAAGACAGTTGACAAAGTATGAGCCATCTTCACTCGTAATAACCCTGAAAGGAAACAGCCATTGCAATAAATAACTCCTTCCACCAGATGTTGACTTCATTAATTTTCAAAGAAAAGAGAAATGGTAGGGACAGGATGAAGGAAGACAAGCATATCTTGGATGTCCTGTACGGCAAACGTAGTTTGAGTTTGTTTGTTGTGTAATGCACAGTTAACCTACTTCTGTATACTTAGTCTATATTACGAAAGCAGAAAACACCCTGCAAACTTTATGCAGCAAACACTGTTAAAAATTTGAATGGGAATGCGGGAAACAAATCTCTTATATCTCTTATATACACATCTTTTATATTTGTGCCTCTCGTTCAGGCCCCGGGTCGTACTGTTACAGTAAGTAGCTATAGGAAGGAAAAGAAAAGTTTCATGCTAACTGGGTTAGAAAAAGTAATCGCGGTGATAGACGACTCGAACGATATTACATTATAGCAAGAAGAACAAGTCACAGCAGCCCAAAGCAAAGAATAGAGATAATGCATCCTCCTGTTCATTCCTTAAGCCGAGTATAGGAAGTTGCAAGTTTCACAATTGATCTTGAAAGTATCTTTAAGGTATGGTTGAAGTATAGTGAATCAATAGCAATAGTCAATACTATGTTGTACTATTATTTATATACTTTTATTTTCATTAATATGCATATATTATTTTCTTTTTTTGTTAGGTGTTATTAAAATGTCCCTGTCTCTTGCTGCTTAGGGCCTTTCCCTTGTCCGCAAGAGTCGTTCTTCCGTGACCGTCTCTCTCAAGTCCCAATTTTTCCCATTTGCCTTATGTCCATGCTATGGCCATGACGCATACTCTTGCGTACGAGGAAACTGCCCTCATCAGTGGGATGCCCGTTTGGGCTTTACTGATTATATTCATAGATGTAAATGTATGTCCCCAAGCAGAAATCTAATAGCTTTTGCTAGCCTCAGATTGATATACATACCTCATAATTAATTCCTTTGATCCCACTGCGATCGTATTTTCATTTTCAAGTGCAGGAACTGAGTAAACCTTTGCCGTTTGCCTCCCACTTTCCACCAATAGCACTTTATTTCCTTGCAATAAAACAAGTCGATCTGATGCATCATTGTCCATGTTTACTATTACACTTTTCAATAGATCTCCATCACTACTTCTATATACAGAGAGCACATTCGAAGACAGAACAACAACGAGTGAGCCATCCTCACCAACAATACACGCTTCTGGATTATGCAATCCACTAATCCGCATCTTCAAATCTGAATCTAGATTCCATACAATCGCAGCATGGACGGAATCAGAGACTCTTCTGGCAAAGAATATTATAATGTTTCCAAAGCATGATTGCACGTGAATATCTTCGACTTCATGTTCTGTTTCCTGTAGCTTTGGATCGACCGCTTTTGATAAGTCATTGAAGCTCAATTTAAGATAATTTTTACCGACTGGAAGACTAGGACTTCTGATCCTACCAGGAGATTTCAAGGGGTTGGTGTCCTTGCCCGACAAATCCGCTGAAAGTCGTAAGCTAGAATTTCTCTCTAAGTTCTGCTTGAGAACTGGTGAGATTTTGGCTTCGTTATTGGAATGCTTCGACTCATGTCTTTGTACACTGACAATCACTCGCGGAGAACTTTGAATGTTATTGTTTTCAAGCGGCTTCGCATTGTCTATCTCGGCACTATCTTTAGACAGAAGGGACGCTTCGTCAGTGATACTGCTTTTTTATTAGCTTTTTCGTTTGGTCTTACTGCGTCGTCTCTGGTATCAGATTCATCACCACTATCAACATTTCCAACTAGAATCTTCACACCATTCTTCTTTTCATGACCATTATAAACGTCTCCGTTGTTTAACTCAACAGTAGACTCATTTGATACACCATAAATTTCTTGTAACCTTCTCCCCGTTTCAAGATTCCTATCCAAATCCCAAACACGTATTATCTTGTCAAGCGAAGACGTTATTATGCAGTTCAATCCGATGCCACAAATCGCAATTACAGTACTTGGGTAGCTAATAGAAAGTTTCAACGAATCTCTCTCTATAACCGAATATATTTTGATAAGAGCTTTGAATTCGCATGCGTTTTCAATGAACGAACTGTTACAGAGCATAATTATCTTTCTCCTGTCTGGAGACACACATGAACATCTTACAAGCTCATGCTGTGACGTTAATGACCCTGCTGGTTTCATGGTTTTCAAATCCCATAATTCCAAGGACATCTTCTGCCAATTTGTAGCAACAGATGGCCTAGCGGACGGCCTACGATTTTTGTCTAAATCTTCCTCAATTCCTGTATATGTCACTAGCAGTTGGTCTTGTACAATTATCTCTAACGACATGACGTCATTGGTTGTTTTGACTTGGAAGATACTATGACCGTATTTTACATCTGTGTCCATAGTTTCTATCATCATTGAGTTTGTTGACGCTTTCAACATGTCTTTGTGTGCTACAATGAATTTATTCTTCCAACATGTCAACATCCTTTTCAATGGTCTATCACATTGCTTTTTCGTTAATTTTGTTGCATATTGTCTGATAATTTCCCCCGACTTCAGTTCTACAACGTTAGATGTATCTCCAATAAAGCATACTAGAGCCTCTTTCAAGTTCACTGTACATATTGATATCGGGGCTGCTTCATCATGGCCATCAATTGAAAACAGACGTTGCCCTGTAGAGGGTGACCAACATGTTATTGTTCCCATTCTCGATATAACAAGAGCTTTGCCATCTTTAGATAGACAGGAATATGTTGTACCTCCACCTTGATTGAAAAGAGAGTAATAGTAGAGTAAGGTAAGGATTTACAAATTTCAAGAGTCCACAACAGTCAATTTCAAGGTTAATTCACGTCACTGAGCCGTCTTAGCATTCAAAAGCTACAATTACCAAAGTAAGAATCTTAAAAAAGTATCTTAATGATGTTATGGTTTTAAGTACAACAAAAAAGTAAGACAGAGTGCGTTGAATAGGAATGAGCTAGAGAAACGTTCAGCCAAGGATAGCACTAAATCGATTTGGATCGTCGGATCGAATATGGACAGCGGAGTTTCACGTAGAGGCCTATTCACCCTGGGGACGAGCTTGGGACTAGAATAGACCAGAGTAGACTAATAGAAAATATAAACAATGTAGAGTAGAGACAAGGTTAGAAGAGCAGAGCAGAGCAGAGCAAATCAGAACAAGAGTACATCAAGGAAGAATAGAACAAAGCAGAAGAGTAGAAATAAATTGAGTAGAGCTGAACAGTTGTTCATTATATATTGAGTTGATTATAGGAGAGCAGAGTATAAAGCAGAAAAGAAAGGCGGTAAATGGTTGAGTGGAACAGGGTCGATGTATAGCACAAAGCAGAGCATAGCTAAGTACAGCTGATCTAAATGTCTAGTGAAAAGTTAAGCTGTAGACAGTGCAGATTAGAGTTTAGTTCGCGATAATGTTGACTCTTTATGACGTAGCGTTGTGTCGATTTGTCTGTTCTGGTCAGGTAGTTCAGAGAGAAAGAATGGCATACAATAGATCTTACCAGGACAGTCTATATTTCGTATTACTCTTCCGGCGTTAACATCCCAAACAAGCATTTCATTCTCTTCACCAATACTAACAAGGATCTTTCCATCCCGACTCAGACGAAGAGCTGAAGGTTTTTCACTTGATCCGGAAAGCGACTGCAGGAGTGGACCGCCAGGAGAAGTCAAGCAGCACTAGAATTGAAAGGTAAAGATTAGAAATTATGTTTAACAGTTACTGCATTCTTGTGCTACTTTACCTGCGTGCATTGAAAAGAAATGATAAAAGTTTATCAACTATTTCTGGCATTGCTACGTTGAAATGCTAATAAGCCCTTGATGTTTTGAGAGAGTATTAAAAAGCACGATGAAAGGACAAAGCTCCTTACGAAGCTTTAGTGCGTTGGAAGTGAGTTTGGCAGGTAGGAAGTACTGGGTATTTTGTTTGCAATGTGCTCTAATGGCAACAATTTATTTAAAAGATGAAAAAAGGGAGAAGAAATTTTAAGCAAAGGTATTTTAAATGATAGGGATTTTAAACAGTATTCTTTTTATGCGGTAAATACTGAATTAGTTTAATTTCCATATCTTAAATGAATGGAATAGCAGTAGCCTCTGGAGTTCTGCATCTTCTTAAGTTGGTTAAATTGCCATAAACATTTTAAAGATTTTCCCATAGAGAAACAGTTGCTCGAAATTCTGCATTTATTATCACACTTACCATCTGCGGTACAAGAGCAGGTAGTGAAGGTTTTTTGGCCATCGTTTCCAGCAATCTCAGACACTCAGAATTATCAATAACATCTCTTTGTATTCTAGACATTAGCTGCGATGCTAACTGACCAGGCCAAAGCGATAAAGCATTGGTCGACAACTGCAACGTCTCATGCACTGTAATCAGATCTTTATCAGTAGGCCATTTTGTAAGAGCTAGGGTAAAATTATCCATTAATTCACTTAGGCCTCTTGCTCGAAGCTGTGAAAGTAAGAATTCGTAATTGCACAAGCACTCCTTCTTCAGGGCCTCGAGGTCATTTGACATCACAAGATGATAAGGCAGTTCACTGAGTTTCCTTAAATTAAACTGTTGACCTTCGTGTGAGCAATCGTGATCAGCTTTAAAAATTACTGGCTGAAATGCGACAAGTCTTTCTGCAAACTGAATGGAGCCATCTCTACTCTTATATGGCTTTTTATTTCCATCAGCCCAAACGCCCAAGAAGTAATTGGCAAGGGCTGCATGAACACGTATCTGCAAAAGAAATATAAGTTTACAAAACTTAGATTTACAAACCTTATTAGAAGCTCACATAAGCAAAAAATAAAGCAGATTTACATTTCTAACCAGCTGTTTCGTGCCATTTCTAAAGAGCATTAGGACAACTCCATCTTGGCTCAATTTAGAAGAGTCAAGGGATCAGAAACCGTTGAAAAATCCACAGTAAGATCTCGTATACCTTGAAGTAATGCTGCTTTACCAAAGAAAATAAGTCACTGGCAGAGCTGTTTCCAGAAAAAGCTGCACGATGGGGGACAACTCGTAACTTTCTAGAATGATATGTAGAACAATAGCGGCTGATTTATAAAAATGAATAATTTTGTTTAACTGTTGAATGCAAAGACATGGCCTAAATGTCACCATTTGTATCATTTAAACCTCATTGTTTATATAATGTCATTTATTATAAAATGTTCAGAATAATCCTTTATGTTTATAGAGATAGCCTGCGCCCATAAACATTTTCAAGCAGACAGAGTTCGCTACGATTGCAGTTGACCATGGATCCGTCAGTTTTCGGCTTGCTTTGTTGTCCATAGGTCTAGCTGTCCATGAAATCCCGTTTGCGCTACTACCCTTCGACCGCTCCGCTATCCAAATCTTACGAATATTTCGAGTATAAATCTGATCACGAGAAAATCATTTTCTCACCTTTTCGTTCTCGTCGGACAGAAATCGTTCCTTGGCAGCTTCAACAAACTGTCGATGATACCAAGTAACAACCATTGATTCATCAGCCCCCCTGTCAGCCAGATAAGACGACAGATCATGTTTTAAACGCAGCCATAACAACGGGGGGATGCGTCGAACCGGTGGTACCTGGAATATAATTACACCATTCAGTGATGGACGTAGATCATGAAACAAATTGGTTGCAAAGGCTTAAGATGGCGAGAACTATTCTATTCTATCCTATTTTATTTTCTTCTATTCTATCCTATCCTATCCAATCCTATCCTATCCAATCCAATCCAATCCAATCCTATCCAATCCTATTCTATTCTATTCTATCCTATCCAATCCTATCCTATCCAGTCCAATCCTATCCAATCCTATTCTACTCTATTCTATTCTATTCCATTCAATTCTATTCTATTCTAATTGGTTTTGTCTTTAAAACATTAATGTAGTATGGCAAACAGCAACAGAAATTTCAGCATTAAGGCGAATTGAATTATTTTCGTACACTGATATACCCTGTGCTCTATATCTTCACTATTTTCGCCTCCACAGATTCCCATATTATCAGTTTTAACAAAACACGATAAGCCGTAACTATATTAAGTATAGTTTGAATTCGGAATGGGTAATGATTTTACATCACCGTACCCAGTATTGATAGACATCCTCTAATACTTGCTCATCACATGACAACACATCTTCAAGCTCTGATTCAGTTAGGCCATTCTTCGCTACGGTTATATAAGACAGGGCATGTCTCACAAATATACGTCCATGTTGACGCTCTATCCTCTCAAAAAGACTGCTGATAGCACCTATAAAACAAATTCCATATAATTACCAAATTAAAAGCTTTAATGGTCCAAGCAACGATGTTTGGTTTCGATTCTCTGAGGGTGATTGGGACTGGGGATGATTTTGTTGGACGCAGTTTTATAAGTTTTTATAATTATTCAGTTGGAGGAAAGTTTTATAAAAGTTTGCTTAAAACATATGAAAAAGTGCCTTAACAGGTTTCGTCGATTAGCTATCCAAATTGACAACCATTCGATGAATCGAATGGGATTGCCTGCATGTTGCTCAGACTGGAGCTTGGGCTGACTAGGGGCTGACTGAGACTCGTTGGGATTAAGTGACGTTCATGCAAATAAAGCTTACTAGAAGTAGAAGTAACACCGATCTTTGCAGCATTGAATTTTTGCTCTATCAGAGAAAAAAGAACCAATAACAGAATATCACGTATAATATGATAAAAACTCTGACGAACCTCGAACTGTAGACTCTAGCTTAATCTCATCTGGCTTTGTATAAGATTTCCATCTGAGGGCCTCCTCGAGGGAGACTTTAAGAAAGATTGGTAGGGAGCATTTCTCAAAAGCGGCTAACAGCATTTGTCTCTGTTTCTGTATGAGAGTTCTTTGGTTTTTCATGAGCCATCGATCTACGATGTACACAGCATCACGAAGTGGTAATCGTGAGATTGTTATGAAACACGGCGGGGGTAAAATACCCTGCAAAAAAGATAGAATATAAAAGATTCTTAAGTAATGCACAAGAAGGGTAACATGAAACATGCTTTTCAAATTACAGCTGGGCAATACATGTCAATGCGTTAGCGCTTGGCCACGTTGCAAAACATTGTTCTTGAAACATTTTTGCTTGAAAAATGTTTTGGAAATTTTCCAGTAAATTCTGCTTGTAAGTGATGTTTTGTGACGTGATCAGACGCTCATTGTCTGAAAAGAAAATTTTAAATGATTGACAAGCAACGTTTGGTCATTTGGCCAGGGCCTACAGGTCTGATATGAAGAGAAAACATACCTGGATCTTTTTGAGACAATCGTATTTGTCTTTTGACAAAGTTGAAATGACCATTTTAACCCATGGAGGTAATACAACAGGCAACCAATTCAACTGAAATGCACCGTCTTCGGGAGAAAGTTGATCCAACGAATCCAGAATAAGAATCAGAGGGTTGTCTGGAGTAAATTTCGATTTGCAACTCGTGAGGAAATTGGTGAAATCATCCTTCAGGGTTTTCAGTACCTGAAAAATAAACACAGAAGGATGTTTAGGGGCTAACGTTAAACGCCTGTCATAGAGAGGCATGTCAGTGGTATGCATTTGACTTTTAAATAAGTTCATTCGCCAACTAGCATTTAATTCTCCGAGAAAATGGCCGAATTTTTAAGGGTTGAAGCATTTTACATGTTTCTTAGCCTGAAAACTACGAAATGCTTTAAAAAAGGGCCTATTCTCACCGGATACAAATCTCTGATCTGCATTTGTAACGAGGCTAAGATAAGATGATCTAAAGGCCACCTGGGGATATAATTCAGTCAGGCAGCGATCTCATTAGGGGCTTTGTTGGGTTATAAAACTCAATACATGTGATTTAGCCACCCTTCTTCAGCAACTCACAATATAAGATAAAGCTGCCCCTCCACTCCTCCCGCAGCGACGGTCTCACCACTCTTTACCTTTCAAACAGCGAAGCCTCCTTTGCACCCTCCATACCTTAGCCAATTGAAAGGAAGAGAGTATTATTCGGTGAGAAAAGATTATTATTTTCGCTACTTTCGACAGCAAACCATTTTAGTAGGCAAAGAAAATAACATCTTTTGTTAATAAAAAGCTTATGGACAAAAAAACTTAATTTAATGTCTCCCATCCGAATGATGTTGTTTGTTGGAGAAACTCATCTTACTTTACATAACTGACAATGAATTACACTTACTTTACGGCTTGCGGCCTCGTAATCTTGGTTCAAAAGTATTGCAATCTGTTGGCATAAGCTATACAGCAATCTTCTTAGTAGTGAAGAGTCCGGAGTAGTTCCCAGATATCGAGCAATCACTGCAACATCAGAGTTAAACCAATTCTTGGAACATTCAAGTGCCATTGAGAGCACTGATGTCTTGCCACTGCCAGATTCCCCATGCACAACAAAAGGGTGATTAACTGAACCTGGTGAACAAGAAATAGGTATACATTCAGAGTGAGTTGATACACTCTTCTTTTGTAAACAATGTTAAATCCAAATAATCGCACCAAAAGTTGCCAAAATTTAACTCATTGCTAAACAATTCGCCTGAGGTGAATAAATGGTCATAAATAAATTAAACATTCCTTCTTCTTAATGCTTTAAAAATAAATTTTTCATGTGCCCAAAGTGAGTCACTGTCCTGTAAGTGATGTTGATTGCAGTTAGCTCACCTTAGGAATGCTTGACTCATAAAAACTTTAAGAATAAAACAATTCACCCCTTTTAGCTGTACCCAGGTAAACATTGACTTAACAATTTTTCGGGGCGTTTTACCATAAGTAGTTGAATAATAACAAATTGAAGCAGTAACGCTGCAAAGCGACGAGAAGACGAAGCAAAAAAGACTCTGATCTTATATACTAATATTTCGCAACGGCATTCAGGGCTACACCAGAGTAATAATAACTGAATCAAAAGGTCCTACAATGTTGCTGGTTGATTTTGATTGGAGCTCAAGTGATGGAGCTGTGGACCAATGTTTGGGAATAAGTGCAAACAATCAATTGTTTATAAAAAAAGTGCAACAAGAACATAAAAGAATATAGAAGCACGTGGATGTTCGTGCAAGATATTCTTCAATTAAGTTTAGTTAAGTATTATTGAAAATAATTACCTTTAAGGTAATTGTGTATTGCATTCAGCTCCTCTCCTCGACCATGGAAATACTCGCATCGAGATTTTGCGAATTCAATGTGCTGACAAACTTCTTCATATACATTGATATTGACTTCTTTTCGTGATCTCTCCTCTATAGCCTCGTCTATTCTCTTTGATAATATCTCATAAACATCTTTGCAAAGAGTCGACAGGTATGACGAATGCTCACGGTTCTCTGTGTTGACACCTGGAGATAACATTACTGTTTTTACTAGACTAAAATGGCAAGTGTTTACTATACTCATTTTTTAAGAAACTCTGGTCCGTGAATTATAGAGTTTCTTAAATTGGGGCACTTTAACCATTGAAAAAGTTTTTTACAGAATTTCTTAGCTTGCTAAGAATAAAACGCTTCAATTTACCGAGTCTCATCGGAGAGAGCCTAATGTAGCTACCATTTGTCGATTCAGGAATATTCAGATAAGAATCACCGTCCTGTTGCTATCGAAATTAATATCTTGAAATTAAACTATGGATCTCAAATTATTACCAAGGGCTTTATAAAATAATGATATCTTACAGTTAAAAGAATCGAAAACTAGCGCATTAGAAATTGAGCAAATAATTAATGTAGCCATGCACTTAAGATATCACCAGGATTAAAATAACGTATTTTGCAAACGTTTGAATTTGAGTTTAGCATCTTGAATCTGCTGAACATTTCTATATGTCGAAAATATCGAAAGTAGAGAGTAATGTACAGGTAATCAAGAATCCTATTGTCGTATGCCACTTGTGGAAAAATATATCCTAATTCACCCTTCGTGACAAGTACCTATAAATACGTAAGGTGCTGAAGAAGGCTCAAACGAGAGGAGAACCTGGATAGTATAATTTGGGAGTTCAGTGATTTATTTGAGCTCAATAGCTCAGTGAAACTTCGTTGGCTCTCTGATTATGCATTCCAGGTTTGACCCTACCAACTGTGGTATACCACTTGGGGAGAAATTTATCCTAGTGTTCACCATTCATGACAGGTATATACAGGTAATCAATATATATTTAATACCTTGGTTGTCCCAGTGAATGTAATACTGCTTGATATTTTTTGGATTCATTTCATTTAACATTCTTGTATGAATATTTGCAAGGTGAACAGCTTTTTGTTCAGCATCATCATCCTCACTGTCTCTGTATTGTTCAACAACTTCGTCTTTTACAGATGGAAGGTTGTCAATGTTTCGTTTGAACCAAAAACAGCTGTCTCGTATACAACCATCCTGTAGAATTCCTTGATCAATCTCTATCTCAGTCACTTAAATGAGAAAATTTGAACAGAAGTTAGAGACGAAATTCAAATGACGACTACAGATTTCCAGCTGTAAAACATGTATCGATCGTTCAACAATCATCTTCAATTGCAATTAGATGATTCCAGAGATACATATTTCTTTTAATAAAACAGGTTTATCCTACTTGGATCTTACGATGAAAAAATATTAAACTGAACAAATGATCGAAGCATGTTTTACTGCTTGAAATCTATAGTCGTTTTTAGAAGCTTAATAATGGTACACAGAATTTACAACATTAGGGGTAACAAGAAGGGAACAAATGTTGCAATCCTTCCAGATATGTATAGCTAAGCTTGGAAAAATAACGCAAGTTTTGTATACTTTTTTCTTTATCCAATCAATGCAATCTTTAGCAATGCATATCAAAGTATAAGCGTATTCACTAGCGTATTAACTAGCACTAATTCCGTTGTTTGTAGACCTGGCAGACTTGGAAATCGTTTTTGATTCAGCTGGAATTCTAAAAACGGTAGGTTTAGAAGTTTGTTGCGTTCTTTTGGGACCTTTGTCTGTGTCTTCCTTTTTCCGGAGACTTCCAAAGCTCAAAAGCCCGTTGTTTTGGACAACTCTCGGCAAAATCAGAGACTTCGGAAGGTCCGAACTCCCGTGACACCAGAGCTGGAACACTTGGCAGACTTAACAGAGATTTTGCCATAAATCAAGTCCACCAAAATCTTTCGTTCTTCAAGAAAGTGCTTTTTTAGCTTCTGGAATCGGTAGTTCCCAAAGTCAACTTCTTCAGAATTCAGAAGAGATAAAAGTCTCAAACTGTAGCTGTAGCTCAAACTGTAGTGTAGCATACTGCTGCAGTTGTTGGTCTAGATTTCATGAGCGGAACTGAGACTCTGGTAGTAAGTATAAACCTGCGAAATTCGTCGTTTCCAGTGTTGTGGTCGAGCAATATGCTTAGTCTCTGCAAAGTCTACGATAACCAGAATTTAGTATGCTTGGAATTCAGATCAAGATAAGTAGCAGATTAAATTATGATTAATGAGAAATAAAACAGATACCTGATGCAAAATACTTTCTTCTGTCATTAGCAAGAAGAACTTTGTCAGCAGCAGATCTGAGAATCTTGGCAAGGGTTTTTGATGCCTTGTTCCATTCACTTATTCCTCTTTTCCTTGATTCTTCATCAACCGTATTTAGATAGTCTGGGATTCGTGAGCTGATTGGCTGAAGAACATAGACACGTGATACATTATTCTCATCTAGCTCATACCATGAATGTAAGAACTGGATTTCCTTTTCATCTTTTATATCAGCAATTAATGACTGGAATTCTTCTTGTTTGATCTGAGCAGGAATAGGCCGATAACCATATTTTTCACTGAGTAAACTCTGTTGTATAGAGAAGACAAAGAGTTAAGAAACTAACAAATATCGAGAGATACCGGAAGCTACAGTAAAAACCCATACACAAGAACCGTCATTTATAAAGAACCTACAGCCTGAATAGGGGTGTACCGGATCAGGGTTATTAGGATCCGGCCGGAACAGGACTTTCCGCCCAATTAAAAAAAAATCCGGCCAGAATAAGCCGGATTTTGAGGTCATAAAAGCACCAACAGCTTATTGTATACGCTTTTTACCATCAATACAATGATCACTTAAACTTTGTCTTCTACCTTCTAACCCAGTGAAAACACAACGTTGCCAGGGGAATTGCAGTACACCCCTAAGCCTGAGATTGTATATCTTCATCATCAATCATTTTAGTCTGATATCCTAAGAGGTATTCAAGCAACAAGACTCGGATCATTCACTTGGGTTTAGATGCAACTTGTTCTTGGGTTCACCTCTTTCATCGACTCCAAAACATTGTATTCAGAACATTGAGAAGCAAGGGCATGCTAAAGCGTCTAAACCTTAACCATGCTAAATTTTCTTTTCAATTGCTTCAGACCCTCGTTTAAGAACCTCCACCCTGATTATGATATACACTTAATTCCACGAGAACCTAAACAAGCTTTATTCAAAAACTTTGGTTCTTATGTGCGGGTTTTTACGGCATTCAGTGCAATTTTCACACCCCTTGTCCCCTCTTAATGCAATCTGCGATCCATGACAGCCCTTCACGGCCAGACTTCGAATACGTCGAGTTCAATAAACCAATCTGATATAACCTTACTGCGGGTAAACTCTATCATAAACGGAGTTCCTGAATTTTGTAAAAAATTATTACGAAAAAATCTTTCCTTGTAGAAGGGTTATTTGGTCTGAACAAAATCAGAAAGCCAAATGAGATGCAATAAATTGAATTTGATAAAATCGGAGAGAGAAAAGCAGCTGGCATGAGCGACAAATCAACGTATCATAGCTCATAGCCAGAGAAGACGTCAGATTATTTGGCAAAGCAGAGATGCTACAGCGCAAAGTTGTGTTTTATACCCTGTTGCTACGACTTGTTGCAAATTTCAATTGCAGTTCCAAATTGCAAGTTTCGAGTTCAATACGAGCTGAAAAGTCGAAACGGCTCATATCATCAAAAAACCTTGAATGATTAAAACATAATTGCTGCTTGCACTTTCATTTCGTGATTCAAACTGAACACTATGGGACAAAATGTTGATTTGATCTTAAGTAACAACTCGCAACAACCAGTTTGTAACTGGTGTTCTAATAATGAAGGCTGTCTGTCAGTCAGGCTTTTTATGCACAGAAGACTATCCTACCAACAAACAAAGCAAAACATGTTTGGGGAAAGGCTACACAGGTATATGCAAGTCTTATGCAAGAAAAGGAGAATTTAACGAGACGTTAAGATAGTTAAACTTACCACAAAGTATGGTCCAGTAGAAACCTTTTGACAGTTCTCGATTTCTTTGATGCATAGGTGCAAAACTTGATGATCATCCATTGCCTCGTGTCTAACACCCCACCTCATATCCACAACTTGAAATTCAAAGCCATGTTCTTGACAATACTTCTTCAACTTGGGATAAACATGTTGCATCAAGTAATTCCTTTCAACAAACGTATCTAGAACGAATTGAGTCAAGTCATACAATGCATCAAAAACGCTATAAAGGGCAGAAAAATCTTCAAACATAATAGATGAAGCCATCCTTTCGATTAAGGATAAACATATAATGATAAACATCAAAATATAAACATCAGAAAGGACCCAAACCGTTGACAATGGCAGTATAAAACACTTAGATATGGTTTAAAATGCAACAATTGCATTTTGATCCACATCTGCGTATATTTTTTATCAGTCAATTGCTTCTATGTAGTTTCAATGTTTATACTCAGAGAAGTGTCAGACCAAAAAGCTTCCAGCATGTTTAGAGATGTTTGTCTCTTGGTTTTAAGACTGCCTAAAGGATATTCTTTTTAACAACACCAAAATCACCTGATATACGCATGCCTGACATGGCATCCAACCCCTCCCTGAAAGATACCAATTTCTCTACCTTTTCCATGTTTTTAAAACTTCAGATAAACACTATTCTGCTAACCTGTGAAAGTAGAGCTTGTGAAAATTCTAACAATTCTTGCTTGATAGTGAGCGTAGGTTGTTAAATCACCATAATATTGCAATAACATCTTTTTTATCTTCTGGCTTTAAAGACCTCAGTGCTGCACAATCTGTTGACACAGATTGTTCTTTTATTCTTGGCTTGTCAAAACCACTTTGCAACAATGTCACATTTTGTTCATGTCTTTCTTCAGCTCTGCAACTGTAAGGTGTTTCCTCATCTACAGAATTTTCTGATGTTCTACAATGGTAGAAAGGTTATCCTTTGATCTTGAAAATGTGATTCCCATTGTAGAAAGATTGTTCTATCATTACAACCCTTAACTGCTTTCCTACAGAAAAATTCATTTTTCTATAAGTGTATGAAATTAACATCTAACTACTCTGATCTTATGATCTGATCTGCGTCAGTATCAAATCAATTAGTTTACCATACTAATTGTCAAGTTTAACATTAAAGCAGTGCCTGCTTTAACATTCACCTCTAGGCAAAGAACAGAGTCAATAAAAAGCATGCCTCCAAACAATGAACAATAACATTGGCCCAACTTGTACCCATTACAATCAACAGACATTCCACTTCATTTATCAGTTTGGAAGCAGGTTTCAATCAATTAGCAGCTATGCAGTCAAATGGTGATCTTGCAAAACAATGCCAGACTGGAATTCTTGCAGATTGCATGGAGAAGAATGCAGATGAAAACAAAAGAAGAACCATAGGGCCAATTGTTTACCCAAGATTACATGCAGAAGATCTTCTGCAAACAGTACATACTTTCCAGTCTGGATTCAATTGAGCAGTTGCTATCTATTGGAGTTGTGGCTAACTAATTACTTTTTTGCTAATCAGTTGGGACCTTCTGCCAAACTATGTTTAGTCCCTTCCCTCCAACGAGTGGAGACCAGATCACAGTATAGCAAACCCAGCTAAATAGAGGGGGGTTTTCTTGGGAATGACATTGCTTCATTTCAGAAATCTTTTTCAATTTTCCCGTTTTGCCATGTCAAAAGGAATAGAATTTTGGTTCTGTATCAAAATTACAAAAGAATTTCTGTTCTGTGTCAAATGAAAATTCCATTTTCCATGCTAAAAATAGCAGATATCAGTGTTCCATGTTATAGACCCTGTGGCCTCTCCCCCCTACATAGACCTGGAAGATCTATGATGGGTCCGAAACAGTTAACCACAAATGGCTATTCACTCCTTTAAAATTTTGTACACCCTACCTATTGTTTTCACAGAAATTCCTCTTTTTTTATAAAAATCTTTACACCTTTTTTAAAAGCAGTTTGTGTAGCTCTTTCTTTGGCATGACCATCATGCCATGCCATGCTGGGCTGTGGGTATGGGTAATATGGTTTTCCAAAAAGTCGAGGGCCTTCAAGTTAAGTTGGATTGGATCATCAGCAGAGTACCAGCACTAGCAGAGATATAGACTAATCTCAAGTCACCACTAGCACAGAGATACAGAGAGGTACTAGCACAGGATAATCCAATATCTTAGACAAATCAAATAAGCAAAGATTTAGATTAATTAGATGAGATTTTACTAGGCAACAAAAGACAAAACAATCTACTTACTTCACCACGTGACGTTTATTGATTATTGATCCCCCATGTCTCAATTTGCGATTTTTACCATGTTTTTACGTGTCCGTCGGTCCTCCCCTCTCGTAATGTCCCAAAGAGAGCGGCGATAGAGTTTTAAAGTTGAACTTCTCTCACTTCCTCGATATTGCTTTCCTGCTTCACAACAGCAGAGACATAACAACACGACGATCAGGGCAAATAACAATGAATTGTTACCATGAATAACCTTTATTTCTGTTGATAACTTCATCCTGTTCAAAATCAATCAGCATTCAAATTGATAGATAAGCTGTATTGAAATCTACAACAGAATTTACAGAGCTTTTCACAATTTGTAATGACAAGCCTCGCTTCGGTGAGAAACAGAAAAGTTGTGGCACCCTGTACGTTCTCATGGTAACGCGAGCTTTTGAGGACAAGGGGGTAACGGCCTTCGATTTTTCGAACAGATAGGATTGGGATTTTTTTCTCAATGACCGAATGCATCTTCTGACCAACAACTTCGCATTTGCTGCTGCATAAAGAAACACTGGAGCAAAATTTTGCACAGTGGTTCTTTTTAAACAAAAACTACGATTTGAAGCTGTTACTGAGAATTTTTAGCTTAAAGCATACTTTAAGCTTAAAGCTTTAGAGTATGAGAGTTTGTGGGAGTTTGTCCTGTCCCGATTTCGTCTCGAGTTTCTTGGACTGTTGGAGTGAAATTCCGACCCGCCTGGCTGCCCACTTATTCCGACCCTAGACATCTAGCAAGACTCTGGCCAAACAATCATCAAACACTGTTGGTCAAGCATTTGGAGTTCCGCTTTTCGAGCAATGTTTTACCGTTTGGGCACACAATAGCTGAGGCTGAAACAAAGTTTTGAATATGTAATTTTATGGGTATTACTGTGGACTGCAGACAGCTGCAACATTGACACTAATAAATTACAATTTTATAAATATTTAATTACAAACATGATAAGAAATATTTATACTTGCTCATGTCCTTTGTGCAGACTTGCTACGGTTACCGGTCAGACTTAAATGCAAATTTTCGTTTAGCTACATTTTGAAAGTCTTGCGTTCATTGCTTGTAACTGGAATCTTTCTAGCATTAGAATACTTTATAAAACAGAGAGAACCTCCCAGAAAACAGAGAGCCAGAGAAGTCAAAGAGCAAAAGCTACAATAAGTAAGTTTAATTTGATTTATGAAACATATCAACATTTTAGCAAAATATGATTTAATGGTGGGCATAGTGTAAAACAATTTTGCTACATCTTCATCAAAACTAACCAGGAGTTATAGATTATACAAATAGATTACAGAAACTCGATGCAATACCTTAACGATGATCGCATCACATATAATACGATAAATAGTAGGAAGGCTTGTCAATTTCTACAAGTCTTCAATACTGTGTACTATAGTCTCGCTACAACCCTTGGCATTTTAATCATGAACTACTTTGGCCTACTTTATAAGAAACTCAGTAGCTATCCGAGGTTGCCTAGAAGTCAAGAAACTTTGAGTTTTTTTTACACATTTCCAGGAAGGCTTTGGTACTCATTCTCATAAATATACATAAAGAAACTATCAGTACTCAGAATTTTCTAAGATGTTTATAAAAGGAAAAGTGTGCACTGGCAATGTGAGCCAATTATTGAGCTTGCTTTCGCTTTTAAAGAGTTTCTAAAGGTAGTTGCTCGAAAAGAGGGGTACTTGGGGGTCCCAATACCGCAATACCGGGCCAAAAATCGCCGAATCCCGAATATCGCACGAAAAATTGCAAAATACCGCAAATTGCTGAAAACTAAAATATCAGTATTGTTAATGTGATTATGACACAGAACACCAGTGTATAAGAATTTGAATCCATCTTTAATACATTTGTCCCATTTCTCCTCCAGATCCGTAGTTAGGTCATGTTAAGCTGGACTAGCGAGCAAAGAGAGCGAAATTTGGGGTCTGGGGTTAGCCACCAGACAAATTTTTGGGACCACGCCCTCTAGAATGCCGGGAAACGCCCTTTAGTGTGCCAGGAAACGCCCTATTTTGGATAAAATGAAAGAATATCCTCGTTTTGGCAGAGATGAAACAGTCAATGAGGAGGAAAGAACTTAATAAGAGCGTAATTATAAACTCAAGAACCCAGGGTAAAACTCAAGACACAACATTGAGAGCTCTGAAAATTTTAGAAAATTTTGGTTAAAAACTGGTCCCGTGTATTGCTTAACTTGTTATTATATGTCTTCTTGTTGTTTGTCTTGGAATTTTACCTGGTTAGAGTAAAATTCGTTTCAGACCGAATCTTGCTCCCACTGTATGCACCGACAACGCTTCCTAGTGGTAGCCTAGTTGCCAGGGGCGCACATTAGTGGGATGTGGGTGTGACACCCCCCTCCAAATATTTTGTCAGTCGGTCCAGAAATTTTACCTTATTGGCAACGTCAGTCTAAAAATTTGATTAGCAGTTAGTCCAAAACTTGCACAAATTTGAAAAGTTTGGACCAGGAAAGTTCTCAGAAATCTTTCTGTAAAGTTATGAGTGAAGAACTGATATATCTAACGATAACAATCGATCCAGGACAGTTAAAATTGAATTCGGTCCCATGAGAATTGGAAAATAGTCAGTACGGGACCAACACAGCGTTTTAGACGAAAACGATGAACATAAATCACTATGGGAATGCGTAGAGCACTTTGAGACGCTTGTTTTTTAAATTGTTGCTCGCCTAATTACGTATACTGTCTTTCCTTTCGGGAAAAGTCATTGGCAATTGGACATCTAAAGAGGCCCAGACGGTTCCCAAAATCTTAGTCTGTCCCATCTACGTTTACGCCCCCAAAAAATATTCTAGATGTCCGCCCCTGCTAGTTGCTCAAGAAAAGACGCACATTCTTGCATTTTGGTAATAATTCTTATTGAGTTAACTTGGAGATCGCAAATGTAGACAACACGAACAAGTTCAGTGCAATGCCAACTGGCTGCATGAACTCACAACACGATACAGGATTAGTAGCTAACATTTCATTCCTGGCCTTTTTGATCAGTTAAAAGAACAACTTCTGTATGATCTCAAAGATTGCAAACGTCTTGTCATTAATAAAGTGCACACCGAACAGGGTACATCTGCAGGGCTCATTCAAGTGACTTAAAATCAAGATGCGTACATTATTTGCAGGGCTCACCGGGTGCTGGCCTTAGATATTCCAACATCATGGGAAATATAAAGGAATCATCATTGAAGCATAAACTGTACACATCACTGCAAACAGTGTCAGTCAAAAACGTCACTCACTTTTTCACATTTCAAGCCTACTGCATCGATGTTAAGTCGTGGAACCAAAAAGCAAAATCGCGCAACGAAAATGTAAAATCGCGCAAAAAATTGTAAAATCAACTAACCAAACGCAACCAAAATGTATCGTCGTGGAACAGAAATGTAAAGTCATGAAGTAAACAGAAAAATATCACAAATTACAGTCGAAAAAGTCATATCTTTGGCCGGTTCGGTGCGCCAAAGCAATTATACTGGCTGAATTTCAAAATTCAATACATTAATCTTCTCTTCATTTCGACTTACTTTCTTGTATTGATGTCTGGTAACTCTTAAGTTTTTTCTTCTGCTATGGCTCTTAGCTGTTCCTTTCAAGGTTCGTAAAATACCGAATACCGCGCTGTGAAATTTCAATACCGCAATACCGCCAGGTTTTTCCTTCAAATACCGAAATACCGCGCATATTTTACCCCCGATACCGCAATACCGCAAACCCCGAAGTACCCCTCTTTAAATCGCTAAAACAAGACAAAAATAGTTGTTAATCATGAGCGAGGAAGAATGGCTTTCCGTTAGTCAAATGCCCGTCAAATGAAGGAGGAATGAGCTTAGGGAAATGTTTAAGCAGTTACGTTTACACTTGAAGAGGCAACCCAGCAACCCACTTTGCTTTTACATAAGGAAATTTTTCTCTCATCTGATTTTCATTATAAAGTTTTATACGCCTTAGCAATTATTGTTACGCGTGCTTGGGGACGTCCAAAAGGAGCGTAGGCTACTCGCTCTAAGGGTTCGAGGCCGTCGAGAGTAAATGCCCCCTCTCTCTAAGGGTTCGAGGCCGTCAAAAGTAAATGCGCCAGGTATCGTCTTGGGGCCCGCGGTTATTTGTTGTGTCCAGCGGCGCTCCCTGGTTGTGTCTGTCTGCCCAAGTTGAAGAAGGAAGAACACTCTCCAGTTGTGTTGTGGCACTGATTTTTTCACGCCAAAAGCAAAGATGGACTGCTGAATTGAAACGAAAGAGTGAGTACATTTATTAAGCAATATCACGTAAAATATATGACTTACTTAATAACTGTAATCGTGGATGCAATAATGAAAACAAACTGTTTGCCCTTCAAGTCAAAAGTTTGCATTTAGGCCTGAAAATTCCCAGCAACTTGCGAAATATTTGTACGTGTTGGGGAAGGAAAAAATAAAGGTAGATAATAGATGTTCGTTGGTTGTTCATGGTCTTTGATAAGCCTAATTTTTAAGTATATATTTTAATTTTTAGTATTATTAACTAATGCAATTAGTTTCAAATTAATTTTTGTTGAACAGTAGAAAGGTGAATTTTTTAATTACCGTGATTTTACGGAAAGAATTATTGAATTGGTACGTATATTAGATAGACCAATGCACTGAAAAATGATAGATATTTAGACCAGACAGATTGCACTTCAAACACTTGCAGTGAGAATTTGACCTGGTTTTAAGACTTAAAAGATCTTAAAGGATTTAAAACTAAAAAGAAACAAAAAAATCTATCTTGACAACCATAATGCTTTCTATTTCTTTGGGGGCTCCACAGAAAATTAATTATACTTAAAATTAAAGAATAATTAATTTTCAGGGTAATTTTCAAAGTTTTCTTCAATGTGAGATATGTTAGCTGCTAGGTTATTTTTACTTTAAATACAGCAAATTTCCAGCCAGCCCGCTCTGGTTGGTATTTATCTTTGTCAAAATATTTCATATTTATATCTAGAACATCAATAGACTACAGTATTAAGATTTCATTGGGGGGAATTTGAATATATGCATTTCAAATATAAGAGCTGCCATGGTCGTGTTTCCCAGTGTATAAAGTCTTGCATGTATAGGGAAGCCATAACCAAATTTTCTACAACTCTTTGGCAATTCAAATTTTAAACACATTTAAATGCATTCAGAATTTTTTTCGCTATTCTAGATATTAAAATATGCATTATACTATTCTTATCAACCATTACTACATATTGCTAAACCTTCCACGTTTTAAGCAAGTGCAAGGGATATTCTTAATTTGCCTTTTTTTCACTGTGCTCTACTATAGAACCTTGTGTTCTTGGCCTGACGCAAGAACGTATTTGCTGCAAGGGTTGTTAGTGATGAAAAATGAAGGAAAAATGTGCTTCCGCGCGGGCTTTTTTGCTCCGCGGGTCACTTGGAACTTCCGCCCTCCAATTAATGATTTATAAAGGAGCCATTCTACATATTTAGATTCATTTTGATATTTAGCTTGTTAATATCTGTCAAATCAAATGGAAATAAGTTGCAGAGAAAAACCTGGATTGTTGAATTCAGACAAAACCACCCGTAATGTGGATGTGGACGATGATCATGTTGAGAATTATCTTTCAATGGTAATGTAGAGGGGTTTTCGCTGTAATATTGAGGATGTTCAGTTAATAGGTGGCTACGAGAGCTTTTCCTGCCCTTCCGGTCTCTCCACATTACTCCGCATCCTCGACATTACTGAAGATTCCCTAAACGCTCAACGTTACTATTGATAGCCCTTCATATGACTTCAAGACAGCCCAGCCCTCCGCATTACTCTGTATGAACAACATTACTCGAAGATAGCCCAGCCGTCCACATTACTCCACATCCACCACATTACTACAAGATAGCTCTCCATAATATTGAACATCCTGAACATTACTGCAATAGCCCTCCACGTTAATGATGATCCCTGATGATAGGACTCCACATTACTTCAAGATATCCCTCCACATTACTCCGCACCCTCCACATTACTGATGATATCCCTCCACACTACTGATGATGGCCATCTACGTTTCTTCAAGATAGCTCTCCATATTACCACGCATCTACTACATCTACAACATTATAGCCCCCGATATTACTGAACATCATCCAAATTACTGCAAGATAGCCCTCCACATTACTCCCCATCCTTCACATTACTGATAAATAGCCCTCCGCATTACCTCGGACCCTTCACATTACTGAAAGATAGCCAAGCCCTTCACATTACTCCGTATCCACTACATTACCGCAACATAGCCCACCACGTTACTGACGATAGCCTTCAAGATATTCCTACACGCTACTTAAAGATATTCCTCCACATTACCCGGCACACTTCACATTTCTGACATTATCCCTCCACGCTACGGATGACAGCCCTCTACATTACTTCAAGAAGATCCTCCACATTAAATCGCACCTACTACATTATCGCAATCAATCCCTCCACATTACTGTGCACCCTCCACATTACTTGAAGATAGCCCTTCACATTACTGAAAGATAGCCCTCCGCATTACTTCGGGCCCTTCACGCTACTGAAAGATAGCCCTCATCAGTACCGTACATCCTCAAATTCACTGAAAAATAGCCCTCCACATTACTACAAGAAAGCCCTCTACATTACTGCTCACTCTCCACATTTCTGAAAGACAGCCCTCCGCATTACTGAACACCCCCATATTACTGATGATATCCCTCCACGTTCCTGAAAATAGCCCTCCACGACACTTCAAGATAGCCATGCACATTACTCCGCATCCGAGTCCACAACTACTACATTACTGCAAGATAGCCCCTCAGAATTACTGAATATCCTACGCATTACTGCAAGATAACCCTTCACATAACTGAAAGATAGCCCTCCGCGTTACTTCGCACTCTTCACAATACTGTAAGATAGCCCTCATCATTACTGAACATCCTAAACATTACTAATAAATAGTCCTCCACATTACTAAAAGATAGCCCTCCACGTTACTGCTCACTCTCCACATTTTTGAAAGACAGCCCTCAACATTACTGAACACCCTCCACATAACTGATTATAGCATCTCACATTACTACACACCCCCAGGCCCCACATTACTCCAAAAAGCTTTCCACATTACTGAACACCTTCCACATTACTGCGAAAATCTCTCCACACTCCACAGCCTCCACAATACTTCGCAGACATTAGCTAGGGTGATTCAGGACTAATAACTACGGCCACTTTGCTACAGTAAAAGGATAAATGCAAAGTCCTATGCTCGGTGTCTTGAGTTGAAATGAACATTGAGATGTAGTGTTTACATTTGAAATGTTCTGATCACAAACATCTTCGTTCATCCTCGCAGACATGATAAGGGCAAGTTCGTGAGAATCGAGAATTTGAAATCTTGAAATCCTTTAGTGTTATCCTGAAATGGCCGTCATTAGGAATCAGTACAACGCAGAGTAACTATAATAATTTAACAAATGGCATTACTGTAATTAATGACCCCATCATCTGTCTGAGAACATGTAATTAACGACCAAATCATAGATCTAAAGCATCCGCTCTTCCAGGTAACGACTTTTCTGGTGAAAATTGTCCATGTGACCCTATTGTTTATTGTGTTAAAAAACAATAGCAAAAACAATGGAAGAAGGGGTCTGCCCCACTTTTAAGCGATATTCTGGTAGCTAGGGTGAAAAAACCAAGCGATGGCACGCCTTGAACAGTTTGCCCTTGCTTCTGGTCCAAGTGCGCAGCCTAGGGACCTTCTAGAAAAGCGTGCTCGCTCTGACAAAAAAGACAATAGACTTGCAAGTGCGTTTTAGTATAAGAGACTAGCCCTTGCCCGTGTAAGACCACCGCCTCATGAGGACCACCGCCTCCGATGAACTCCGCCAATAAGAACTTCCACCTAAAAAGCACTGTGCATTGAGGTGGCCATATTTGCTGTTAATCTAAATCTTGATGTCAATCTTAATGTTAGTCTTGTCTTAATATCAGTCTTCAACTGGAATGGAATCTTAATCTTAACTTCTACCTCAATTGGAATCTTAACCTTAATCTAAATCTAAATGTTAATCTTAATCAGAACCTAAATCTCAATTTTAATCTTAATGTTACTCTTAATCTTAATGCTAATGTTAAGCTTAATCTTAGCCTTTGTAAATCTTGACCTCCACTCTTTTGTAGCTTGTTTTGTCTTCATGGTAATTACTGACTTACTGTTCTCTGATAAAAATCATTGAGGTTTTCTAAAAAGGTTATCCTACAAAGATTTTTTAGCTAAATTTTTACAGTTCAGCTTGTTTTCTTTTGAAAGGTAAATAAATCTAGACCCCACACTTCTGACATCACTTACTTTAGATCTGAGTGAAAATAGAAAGGATAATTTTCTGCTGTCATATCCAAAGAGTTTCTAAATGGGGACTCTATGAATCAGGCAGGGTAACTTGCACTGCCAAACCTTTTGACCCTTTGAAGAAATTGGCAGCTCTAATTTTTCCTAAGGATAGGCTGTTCTGACCCTGTGGCCAATGCTGTGAGATTGGTGGATTTGTATGAAAATGCCTCAATTCGCAAACAAATAAGTAACTAGGGACTAGGGTCATATTTTTGGGCAATAATTTTCAGGCTTTCTTAAGACTTGGTAAAAGTAAAACTTGAAATTCTATTTTATCATACAGACATATAGATGAACTGAATCATTTCGGGTTGAGGGACTATTTGCTCCTTGGAAATCTTGTATACCCTTGCTCCAAATCTCATTGTTCTTGTCAAAATCTCTGGGAAATCCGTTTTTTAATGGGATTCTGGTATGCCTTTTTTAGAGTGAAATAGACATGCACCAACTAAAAAAGTACAGTTGAACCTTGATAGGTCAAACTCCTAAGGGGAAACAGAAATTTGTTAGATCTATCGAAGTTTTGACTTATTGAGGTTTATTCTATAGTGACTTCAACCAGTGGAAACAGAATAAAGTTCAGGATAGCGCGAGTTCGACTTCAGCGGTAGTCGACTTATCGAGCTTTAACTGTATTTTTTAGAGAAGTACTGTTAAGTCCCTAGCTCTGAAAAACCTAGCCATAAAGCCCTTAGCCCTGATGCCCCAGCCCTCAGCCTCCGTTGCTTTAGTTACAGACATATTGTCATGGAGTAGCCTGATGTCTCACATCCTTATCCTTTATTAATTGATAAACCTTTTCAATTACACAATTGTTTTTGAAATCGCGTTGTTTTCATGGGATGTTGTTCCTGATGGCAAATCTATAAATATCTGTGGAACAGAATACTCCCTCAGTTGCTCAGTGAGAATTCAAATTTTTTGTTGCAGCATCTAAAAACGGTCATGTTTTTATGGTAAAGATGTGGTCATGAAAGAATAAAGTATCGCCAAAACACATTCCGAAATACAGTTATGGAGACCGGTGGATGGAACTCGCACAAAGGACGAGGTTTTTCGCACAAACGAACTATCAGTCATACGAGAGTCGAAAACGAAGAAGAAATAAACGAAATATTCAATTTTGGACGACAGCTTGGCCAAGGAAGTTTTGGAAAAGTTGTCGAAGCTATCAACCGTGCTACAAATTCAAAATTTGCTGTTAAATCTATCAACAAAGAAAAGGTATGTTTTTATTTATATTTTTGTTTATATTATTGTTCTTTGATTCTTCCTCTGTTTATTCGCATTGGTATTATTGTTTTCTTCACCACAGACTTGCGTATATTCTATGTGGGAGTTGGTGGGATGGTATGATTATGGTATGATATTTCGTCATCGCTTGACCTTCGTAGTTGAAGATAGAAATTGACAGAATCACAGAAGGAAGAAAATTACCGCCGTTCTTTCCTTTCAGTAGAAATTTAAGTATGTCCTATTTATGATCTGGAGTGTTCCCCATGGATTTGCTGACTATGGCCAAATCGAGGGTTAGATGAGGTTGGCAAACAATTAGGCAACAGAAAAGGACTTTTTTTGATCCACTATACCACTCTTTAGAATATCGGAGCAGAAAACCCCCGTTTAATACTAGAAATTATGCCTTTTTTTATCAAGTAGCTATGTTGAAGTTCAATTTCGACGAAGTAAAAGACGTAGATTGTAGTAGAAGTATAGTAGATCGATCTCTATAGAAGTGCTTGTAGATTTATCCTTGAAAAAAAGTTGGGTGGATATGCGGATGGATATGCCACCCAATGTTGAGAAATCTTTGTTTCTCTGAAAACTGATTCTACCGAATATTTCCGTAAGTAGAAACTCTTTGAGAAAAGACCACAATTGACGTTTTTACGTACTTCTTTCCTCAATCATCCAGTCTAACGATCTACGTACAAATCTCGATACAATCATACACAATCTCTTAACAATCTCTTTACAATCTCTCACAAATCTAACAATTCTCTAACACGATCTCCTGACAATCTAGTTAGCAGTACATTTTTTTAGTGCTTATATGATTAAACTCTAACTATTGTTACAAAATCTACCAATGAGAATTAAGAATAACAGGAAAGGTGTATTCCTTTCATCTATAACCGATTTACGTAGTTTCTAATCGTGAATGCATTGAACTATTATCATTTCCGTGATTCAACGTTCGCGCCCTTCCTAACACAGCACCCAAGCGAGGCTGTTACGCAATACGGATTAAATCTACAGGAATACAATCTACGTTCAGCTGAGAGAAGTCGTGAATCATACAGTTTTACACAGACGAATATCTCAATTACAAATACAAAAGACTTTCCGTTTCTAAACCCAATATCTACGTAATTCTATACTTCAAACTGTTAACACGTCTGTCTCTACGTATGTACACTCTGGGGTTTTCCCAACACACTCCCCCCTTTGACTCTGCAAGAGTCAAACCTTCAGCAGAAAACCCTCGAACGACACTCCCATTCTGCATAAAATTGTCTACTTTCCTCTCAGTCTTTCTCTTACTACGTTTCTCGATGTCTTTCACCTTTCGCATTCTTATTCTAGATCTATTAGGATAAATCCTTCCTAATTCACTCTCAAAGGTCCTCTCTCTTTCGTTCACGTTCGCAACTTTAGCAACAACTAAGTTAACATTCACTCTCGTGTCTGAAATTTGACCCTCCAATGGGCCTGACAGAACCCAACCTAAAGAAGTCCTGATTGCCACAGGTTGGTTCTCTCCTCCTCGTCGTATTTCTCCTTCCTGAAAGCTCCAAAGATAATTCGCTCCTACAAGAATATCTATTTCTAACATATCTCTATCCTTATCAACATCTGAAAACGTTATGTCCTTAAGATGGGAATAACTCTCCTTCACACACTCCACGTGCTCATTGGTTATATCTGAAATCCTCTCAACAACAAAAGCTTCTACTCTCACACTCCTTCCGCCTTCTACCGATCTCAGATTACATTCTACAACATTTCTGATCCTCACGTCACCCTCTTTCTGTCCAAATGATTTCACTTCAAGGCTCTCCTTTCTAATGGGGATCAACCCAGCTTTCCTCGCCGTCTCCGAAGTAACAAATGAGCGATGACTCCCGCTGTCAAACAACACTCTCACTCTCGCACTATTCTTTCCATTTACTACAGCCTGGGCAGTTTGCAACGCTACTCTCCCCCCGTTTTCAACATTTCCTACACACGAGCTAGTGTACTTGCTACAAAATTGTGGTGCGTTAGGATTAAGCTTAATGCTATTGCCTGAGATTCCTTTATGTTCTAAATTACAATTCGGCCTTAACTTATCACAAATAGAAGCATGATGATTACGTGAGCAAAACTTGCATCTAATAATATTATTGCAATCTAAAGCCTTGTGCCCCTTACCAAGACATACAAAACAACGTCCATATTTCATAATAATTTGCTTACGCTCTTCGACTTCCTGGACATTGATGCAATCAACTTCTTGATGCCAACCAAGACAATATGCACATCTTCCATTGCCATCTCCACTCGAATATCCTCTTGTGTGTAATGAATTCGATGACTGAGTATTTTCTTCTTCTTCGGCCTTCTTCTCGTATGGCCTCGTTTTCACTTCTTCTGTTTTGAACAATGAGACATGTTTTTCTCTAATTTCTAATTCCTTCTGTAAGGCGTCCAGCATTTGTTCCATCATCCACTCTTCGTGGTTTGGCGATCCTCTGATCATGTTCAAGCGAATTGCTTCTGGGATTTTGTCCATAATAACTGGTACAACAATTGAGGAATACGTTTCCTGACGAACTCCCATACTTTCCAGTCCTCGATAGTGGGTCTTTGCCAAATCATGTAAATCTCGTAAATCCTTAATATTCTTTTCATCCATTATTTCTCTGATATTTAAGAGTTCGTTGATATGTGCTCTCTTGATCAACGTCGGCTTTGCGAATCTTTTGAGCAACAGTTCCAATGCAGATCCATAATTTCTTTCACTCAATTCCAGGCCAGCGATAACTTGTTTAGCTGGTTCTTCAAGAAAACTTCTTAAATATGAGAACTTGTCTATCGTCGAAAGTTCTTCGTTCTTATCAACTGCACTTTGAAAATTGTCCCAAAACTCTTGCCAGTCCTGAGGCTTTCCCGAAAACTTAATCATTTCCAATTTCGGTAGCTTGGCTCGAACTTTCTTTGAACTCGAAACTCCAAATTGTCTTCCATTCATCTTATTTTCAATTTTCAGTAAGCATAGATCTATTTTGTCCATGAATTCTGCTGAGTTTTTTATTTCAATTGTACAGCTATTCTGGCCCTCTTCGTCTTCAATTTCGCTTGTTTTCTCTAAAATATCTTCGTCCAGTTTCTGAATCATTCCTCTTCGTTCTTTCAGTTGTATCTTTAATCGATCCAATGTTCCCATTTGTCCAATAATTAAATTATCACCCACTTTGATGATCAGTTCCTCTGCAAATGCTCTGTGAGCGTTTCTAATCTTCTTCTTTCTTTCGATGAGTTCCATTTTTCTACTTTCAGAAAATCCGGTTCGTTCGGTGGACCATGTGTTGAGAAATCTTTGTTTCTCTGAAAACTGATTCTACCGAATATTTCCGTAAGTAGAAACTCTTTGAGAAAAGACCACAATTGACGTTTTTACGTACTTCTTTCCTCAATCATCCAGTCTAACGATCTACGTACAAATCTCGATACAATCATACACAATCTCTTAACAATCTCTTTACAATCTCTCACAAATCTAACAATTCTCTAACACGATCTCCTGACAATCTAGTTAGCAGTACATTTTTTAGTGCTTATATGATTAAACTCTAACTATTGTTACAAAATCTACCAATGAGAATTAAGAATAACAGGAAAGGTGTATTCCTTTCATCTATAACCGATTTACGTAGTTTCTAATCGTGAATGCATTGAACTATTATCATTTCCGTGATTCAACGTTCGCGCCCTTCCTAACACAGCACCCAAGCGAGGCTGTTACGCAATACGGATTAAATCTACAGGAATACAATCTACGTTCAGCTGAGAGAAGTCGTGAATCATACAGTTTTACACAGACGAATATCTCAATTACAAATACAAAAGACTTTCCGTTTCTAAACCCAATATCTACGTAATTCTATACTTCAAACTGTTAACACGTCTGTCTCTACGTATGTACACTCTGGGGTTTTCCCAACACCCAATTCCACCACGTTTTACCGTCCTTGGCAGAGAGAGACTACACACTCTCTTCAAAAGCATGCAGTATGATTCTAACCTTCTAACCAGTAAGATTTTAAGATTCTAACCTTCAGCCTGCAGCTGCACCTTGTGCAAGCATAACCAACTTTATGATGTTTTGATCGAAATGGCTACAGTACTCCTTCCTCACAGACTACTCTTCAAAGGACTGTCCTTTACCTTATCAATGCTGTCATAACCGAATTCAGAATTTGCACGATACTTGACAGTTTCCCACAATTCGAAGCAGTTCTTATGGAGATATGAATAGACAAGGGCAAATCTAATTCCAGAAAAGTAGAAGATCTTCACATGAACTTGGAAGATGATATGGCCACTTCAACTTCTTAATTTGCGATCGAACCTCTTACACGGCCTGCCGTTTGAGTACACAACACAGGGTAGCTTATATGCTTGAGTATCAATCTCTGAGTTTGTTACGTCAGCGGCACGCTTGCCTGAAGACCTTGGATGGCTTTTATTTGCTTCAAATGCTTTTTTGCAAAGCTTTCTTACCTAAAGAAGATGATGTAGCTATAAACACGTTAAAAGAGTGGAGACGGTAAGGCCCTGGCCAAATGGTCAAACATTGTTGGTCAAACATTTTAAATTTGTTGTATAACACTTTCTTGACCGTTTGGCCACGTCCAAATACATCGTTTGATAAGCAAAAGTAAAAAAAATTATGGAATGATTATTTTGAAAAAGTCCAAAAACACATTTTTTGCTTGGGGTTTGCTTGACGTAAACAAAAAATGTTGGACGAGCAATATTCTTGGACGTGGCTAAATGGTCAAACGTTAGTCTTGACACGCAAATTGCAAATGTTTGACCAACAATGTTTGATCGTTTGACCTGGGCCTAAGAGCTGTGACATCTTCACTTTTTGTCCATTCAAATTTTAGCAAATTCTAGTGGCGTTTTCCATCTCCAAGGATAATCTGTTTACTTTAGCCCGAGGCTTATTTGCTTTCGTCCTAAATCTTTACTACCTCAGGCAAAAGGTCTTTAGTCTTATTGAGCTAGTTCTCGTTGTCGGTGCTCAGAGGCCTGAGCCCAAGCCACGGTAGCATCACAGCAACTTCCAGGGTTGAGATTTTGTCAGTTCATTCATCTACTTGTGAGATCCTAGTGACTGGCCCTTTTTAAATTCATTGCAGGGAAAAGAATCATCACCCCTCCCTCCTATACGTAGAAGCCACCCCTTCAAGTGTTACATCTTGCCATACACACTACTGTTAAGCAACAATTTAATGAATACAATCTGAACAATATAATAATCGTATAGATTTTTGTTAGTTTTGATGCTTATATGTAATGACTGAGGTTGAAGAAATTAAAACTTTCGAGATGTTAGAAAATCTTACAAAGCAAAAGGAGCGTATTTCAGTTATTACATGGCTCACACTACAGCTATTACGTCTTTTGCCTTTTAAAAGGACTCGATTTATTTGCGTGAAATCAGTTTAATATAATAAAATGACAGAGCTGAAATCCTTAGATCTAAAGTCTTAAATGAATGGTTGAATGAAAGCGTAATCCTAAGAAGCTTAACTGGCTTGCTAAATATAAATCTATCGGTCCCTTTTCTTTTAAGCCCGGCATGCAGTATAGCACTAGATTTAGCTGTCTTTTCATGTTAGTTATATTCCCTTTGGTTTCCTAAAAGCACATAACTCCTCTGAAATCTTGAAATAAATAACCTTCTAGAGATATTTAGCCTTTTATCTGAGCGATTGAGTACGTCCTTTTTCATGCAAAATAAACGAAAGCTATCAATCATCGCTTCTTAAAACGAGGCCTCGATGCTCAAGCTTGGACGTTTGGGTCTTTCTCATACTGTAATGTCTTTATATGTATCCGAGAAGGGAGGAGATCTGCACGAGAATCCGAAGAAACTCAAGAAATATTCTTGCAGCTTTATTGATGACGATATTGTACCTTATTGGACTAGAGCTTTGCTGACCCATAACGTTCCATTTACATGAGCAAAAATGGATCGAATCTAAAGTGCATCCGATCAACTTTTTGTAGGCATAGGCCTTGCGTTTACACACAATTCGTAGATCCGATCCACTTTTGGTCCGCGAACCGACCTAGCTACTTTTGGATCGCTTTGAAAAGCATTCCAGTTTCGATCCGATCAACTTTTGCATCGTGTAAACAGGTGGATCCGATCCAAAACTGGCTCTCCTTGAAAATATGATTACAATTACTATAGAAATATTCAGTAACCACGCATGCGTCAATTGCTAGACCAAAAGTTGATCGGATCCGTGCCTCGTGTAAACTGAAGGCCTATCCGTACTAAAACTAGAACATCTGGATCCGATCCACTTTAGATCCGATCGACTTTCCTCGTGTAAACGTAGCAATACATTTCTTTGCTGAAGCTAATAAAATTAGTTTAAGATTTCTTATTTTTCTTTAAGAATAAAGCGTTTTATTTCATTCATTGCAAATAATGTAATAAATTAGAAATTAGACAAGGTTTCTTTATTTTGTTATAAAATGGCTTTCTCTTTCCCAGGCTGGCAGTGCAGCAGTGAAGCTACTGGAAAGGGAAGTGAGCATTTTGAAAAATGTTTTTCATGAGCATATAATACATTTAGAAGAAGTCTACGAAACACCCAAGGTACATCATTTTCTCTATCGATTAACATTAAAGCTTTTCTTTCGATTAAGTGTTATACTGGTACAATTTTTCTAAAAAGCCATTCTTATTCTGCATACAGCTGTTTCCTTCAGATTTGCTCTGTGGGATTATTTTGAAATTTCTGCCACACTGAAAATTCTACCCTTCCCCACTTCGCTTTATGAGGATTAATAAACGTACACAGTACTACGAATAGAACTTTCTCCTTTTCTAATTCGCTCATGGTCAACACTGATATTTTCTGATGGGCTCAAGCGATGACGTCATAGGATGGAGTGTGGTTTCTTAGCCACCCCAGGATTTTTCATGACAGGACATTCAAGGTGGCTTTAGTTTGATACAAATATATTAGAGCATGTTATGAAGTTTGTGAATGAGTTTGCTAATCACCACAGGGAAGTGGACAAGGATATGTGTAGCAGCGTCTTTTTGTGCGCTGATTCAGTGTCTTAGGGGTTCTTTCAATATACCTAACAAAAACATTAATTCTTAACTGTAATCCTTACCATTAATACGATTCATTTTGCGTTACAGAAAATGTTTCTTGTTATGGAACTATGTGATAATGGAGGACTGCATGAGCTGCTAAAGAAAAAAGTTCGTTTTGATG